>OY992501.1:19534114-20134114 GCA_963921215.1 Scoparia ambigualis | reverse complement strand
CAATTTTAGTAAAGTTAAATTATTGCTAAAGATAACGTGAAAGTACCTCAAGGTGGCTTACCCCTGGTGCAGTAAGGTCATTAAATGACAATGTTTGTACGCCGTTACATTATGTTTTATAACTATTTTAAATGGACTATTAAGTATGGTTTATTTTTTATTTAACGTTTTGTAAATTACACTGCTTTTGCGGTCCTTATTGCCTAGTCTCTGACTTATCCTTTGGGGATAATAGTCTTGAATCTGAGGATGGATGTTTTCGAAAATACGAAATACAAATACGTAGAGAATTGGGAGAGGTGTATATCCAACAGTGTACTGATACTATCTGATTTTGATGATGATGATAATGATGGTTGTTATCTGGTACAGGACAAAGAAAAATGGCTTGAAAAAGAGGTTTATGCTGGTTCTAAGCAGTGGGTAGATGTAGGCTAATTAGACAGACTTTGTGTTTTCGTTTCCCCCTTTCTCCTTCTCTTATTATTATTTCTCATCCAGAGCATCACAGACGCAGTCCCAGTCACAATTATTAAACATAGCTACAGTTTTCCGAAAACATTTCACATATTCGAATTACATTACATTCACTATAGGTCATCTTGACCCAACCGTACACTCGGTGTTAAAATGTTACACTATGCTGACGCCGCCGGCCGGCATAAGAAGATATATTTTTTTTAATTTACGCAGTTAAGTAGGTACAAGACTTAAGAGGGCTGAAATGCCAAAATTTTTGCATGTTTGAAACAAAATATCTAAATAACTGTCTATTTAATTCGAATAAAAAAATTGTCAATGACGAACGAATATCTAATAAACATTTTTAATTGAATGAAATTGTATTTTCATAAAACACTTTTTAGAAAAAAAATCCCCAACGAATCCCTATTTCAGTCATAAATTGCAAAATTTCTCTAAATCGGCTCAAGCTTTTTATTTAGTTTTTACACTAAACGAAAGGTCTCAATAATGCAAATAATTTTAATTGAGAGTTTTATTTTTATTCCGTATTCTACTAGTGAAAATTAATTAAAACACGAAAATTAAAGTTAATCGGCGCGAGAGTGCCTGCCCCGTCTCCCTGTAATCCCCCGCTAGCCCTGCCGGCAGTCCGTTTCCGTATTTCATCGAGAGTGGACTGCGCGCCGGTTTCGGAGCGACTTCAGATAACATTTTATAGATTTTGAAGAGTTTACACTCAATTGTACACATACATATTAATAGAAATACTTAGTTCAGTTGATACCTCTATGTTAAAGCTGTAAATACTGCTTTTATGCTAAATTGTTGTTTGTAAACTAATTAATCATAGAATAAATAAGATCAGACATTTTAAAACTGTAAGTGCTGTGCTGCCGTGGGTACACCTATGTAAAGTATCTTAAAAACTATCATTTTTAGTAAAACGACTTTAAAGTTTGGAAAACGTTTTTGATCATAACTCAAAAAATAATAGATTAATTACGCATTTTGTTTTTTAACTAGATACCTATCAAATTATTTTCAAAAGAGGTCAGCAGTAAAATTATATTTACCTACATTAATGTGTTTATTTTTATATTAGGACCATTTAAATTTTTTTGCAACCTATTCTTTCATACAAATTCTGTTAGGCGAAGTGAAATGTGATTTGTTGCCGCGATAACAGTGGACTACTTATTGAAATGGTCAATTTCTTGTATCCATAGTTACAGGAAATAGGCAAAACAGAAATTACCCCGCCTAAAGCGAGGGTGCCAATAGTATTATTCTGTGCCAATAGTTCAAGGGACTAAATAAGTCTTTCACAAGAGGTAAACACTGATTTTCATTACGAATACAAAGAAAGTAACTAAAAATAAAAACATGAAGAATAAGAAAAAAATGAGAGATTTTATTTTCAATATATCAAAATTTTTTTTGAAATATTTATTTAAAGTTTATAGTAAAATTAGTAATCATTTGAATCTATGGACAACACAGACCACGCCCACACAGTCCACTCTTCAGCAAGAAACAACCGCACAGACTGCACATGCGCTTAGGTGGTGAGCCTTTAGCCCGTAAGTCGCTTTTGCGACACCCAAGGAAAGAAAGGGGTTGGTAGTATTATTTTGATGAGCCCATTGCCGCTCTATGGTTTTGGATTTATCTGCAGTCTTTAGTCCGTTAGTCGCCTTTTACGACGCTCAAGGGAAGAAAGGGGTTAGTATTGGTAGTATTATTTTGATGAGCCCATCGCCGCTCTATGCTGTTGGATGTATGTGCAGTCTTTAGTCCGTTAGTCGCCATTTACGACTACCAAGGAAAGAAAGAGGATGGTAATATTATTTTGATGAGCCCATTGCCGCTCTATGCCTTTGGATGTATGTGCAGTCTTTAATCCGTTAGTCGCCTTTTAAGACACTCAAGGGAAGAAAGGGGATGGTTATATTATTTTGATGAGCCCATCGCCTCTCTATGCTGTTGAATGTATGTGCAGTCATTAGTCCATTAGTCGCTTTTTACGACACCCAAGGGAAGAGAGGTGTTGGTAGTATTATTTTAATGAGCCCATCGCCGCTCTATGCTGTTGGACGTATGTGCAGTCTTTAGTCCGTTAGTCGCCTTTTATGACACCAAAGGAAAGAGAGGGGTTGGTAGTATTATTTTGATGAGCCCATCGCCGCTCTATAATGTTAGACGTATGTGCAGTCTTTAGTCCGTTAGTCGCCTTTAATGATACCAAAGGAAAGAGAGGGGTTGGTAGTATTATTTTGATAATCCCATCGCCGCTCTATGATGTTGAATGTATGTGCAGTCTTTAGTCCATTAGTCGCCTTTCACGAAACCCAAGGAAAGAGAGGTTTTGGTAGTATTATTTTAATGAGGCCATCGCCGCTCTATGCTGTTGGATGTATGTGCAGTCTTTAGTCCGTTAGTCGCCTGTACGACACCGAAGGAAAGAGAGGGGTTTGCAGTATTATTTTGATAAGCTCATCGCCGCTCTATGCTGTTGGATGTATGTGCAGTCTTTAGTCCGTTAGTCGCCTTTTACGAAACCGAAGAAAAGAGAGGGGTTGGTAGTGTTATTTTGATGAGCCCATCGCGCTCTATGCAGTTGGATGTATGTGCAGTCTTTAGTCCTTTAGTCGCCTTTTACGACACCAAGGGGAAGAAAGGGGTTGGTAGAATTATTTTGATGAGCCCATTGCCGCTCTATAATGTTAGACGTATGTGCAGTCTTTAGTCCGTTAGTCGCCTTTTACGACACCCAAGGAAACAAAGGGGTTGGTAGTATTATTTCAATGAGCCATCGCCGCTCTGTGCTGTAGGATGTATGGTCAGTATTTAGTTCGTTAGTCGCCTTTTACGACACCCAATGGAAGAGATGGGTTGTTAGTATTAAATTAATAATAAGTAACAACTACACCTGTCAGAAAAACGATTCTCCCTAGGGCGGTAATACTACCAACCCCTTTCTTTCCTTGGGTGTCGTAAAAGGCGACTAACGGACTAAAGAATGCACATATTACATCCTAGAACAAAGAGCGGCTATATGCTCATCAAAATAATATTACCAATCCGTCTCTTCCCTTCGGTATCGTAAAAGGCGACTAACGGACTAAAGACTTCACATACATTCAACAGCATAGAGCGGCCATGGGCTCATCAAAATAATACTACCAATTCCTCTCTTCCCTTTGGTGTCTCAAAAGCGACTAAGCGACTAGCTACTAACGGACTGCACGTCATAAAACCAACAGCATGGAGCGGCGATGGGCTCATCAAAATAATACTAAGTACAAAAAGTGTGCGGCAAAGATAATTGCGGCGCACACTCATTACTGCCTTCTAAAAATTTTTCATAGAAAACACCACCTTTTGGTGCACTTAAAGGCGAACCAAGTCGTTTTTTTCGAATAGATGGGATGAAAAAGCTTGTATGTACCTAAAACGAATTTCGGCTGACGACTGTCTTGACATCCACAATACACCGTAGACGCGCATGACTCGGTGATGCTCATATAAAATGGGCAGTATTCCAGAACATAATACTTATTCTCTCTGCAATTCACTAGTCATTGAACTATTCTTAGCAGTACCGTACGTTTCCGCTAGACGGTGGTATGCAAGCTTCGAATCGTCAAGGTCACCCAGGCCTCTTAGGGCCTTAAGCTCTGAACGACTCGGTGGCCGAGTGGTCAAGCACTGGCTCTATATCCTGAGGTCCCGGGTTCAATTCCCAGATCGAGCAATGTGTGTTTTCGGATTTTTAGATGCATAGCCCGGGTTGTGATCGCCAACGCGCATTTGGCTAGCGTGGTAATTAATTAAATAAGCCAATACCCATCAGTTATAGAGATTAAATGTTTACTAGAAAAAAATCAACCAGTCTCAGGAAGCTCGAATGGGATTTGTACCCACGACCTTCGGATTGCCGGTCCACTGCTCTAACCGCTGAGCTATCGAGACCCCAGAAGACTCGCTGAATTTTTCCTAGTAGTTTGATTTACGCTGCAAGCCAGCGGTATTACGTCACTGTGAAGTCTACCCTCACATTCTACTACACACTACTGGGCCCAGGCCATCGCATATGAACAACGCATATGGAAAGATTATGCCATAAACCACCACGCTCTGGCCCAATCTAGCGGTTTAGTTAAAACATAGTTTAATGTTAAATTGACGTCTCATATCGTAAAAAACCTAACACTAGATTTAAATACTAACAGAGCAACCTACCGAACCGGTGCGTGAATATATTCTTTTACATGATAGAACACTTAATAGTTACTCCGCACGACAACCACCTTAACCTCTAAGCGCGAAACTCGGTAAAGGCTCTCATCTCAACATTCGTCTGTAACATTATTACAGTTCAGATGCGAGCATTACAACAGCAAGTGAGTACAACCGAGCACTACAGTGCTTACCTTGTAATGATACAATTTGTGATATTACTATAGTGAGTGAGAGCACTCGTGATACTATTTGTAACAGCTATAGCGCGACAGCTTAGTCTGACATTGTAAAATCAACTGATTCGCTAATAAGGCAAGTTTGTAGCTAAGGGAAAGGAAGATAAAGCGAGTACCGTATATCGAATGTGGTCTAAAGCGACGGATATGCGATCAGTCATTCGTGAAACAATCGGTTTGTTTCGTTTACCTCTAATGCTTAAAAATCGAATCTTGGATTATTGCATTACATCTTCAATCACATCTGAACGAAAGGTACCTAGCGAGATCTTTAGGTACTCATTTTTTATTTCTCATCACTCATTGACGAAGTGCTCCATCAAAAATTGCTGCCACTACTCCGCTACTATTTAGTATAGGATAGTGCATGTAGTTTTTATTATGTTATGTGATCGAAGTATTACAGGCGAATGCTCCCGATGAGGGTGCGCCTTTACATCTAACAAATCACATCACACCGTCAATCACCGCAAGGCCGTCTCGACTTAGCCACCGGTAGCCATGACCGTAGAGCTCGGAGTGCTGAGTACGGGTCTTGTTCACCTACTTACCTTTTGGCCGCGGCTTCGCTTGATATATTTTTTTTGCAGAAAAATTTTGCCTATGGCTTTTAGGCCCTATCTATTTATTTAGGTTGAGCGGGTTCAGCGTGAAAACGTAATAAACAAAATAAACTCACTATCGCATTTAGAATATTACTAATGCCCCGCCCGTGCCTTTGTCCACGCTAACTTGGAAACACCGTCATACTTCAGGTATTTTGTACAAAATATTTACAAATTATAAACAAAAACCATCCTCAGTTATCGCTCTTTCTATTACTTACTGAAAATCGCATATAAATCCATTTAGTGGTACTCCAGAGCTACAGACACAGGAAAACGGCGATTTTACTGTATGATAAGTAATGATGATGGTTTAGGATTCGATTACGTTACTGTACAAAGTAATTTAAGTATTCTAGAAAAAATAAGTGTTGAAATAGGAATTGGGCATTTTTTTATACTAATTATCTCAGCACTTTTCTTCACTGTTCGATCAATTAAACTTAATTATGTACCTATATCAATACAGCTAAGGCCATCGTAGTGACAAATGTTTAAATCAACTTCCGACTAGGCGCATTTTCGATCTACATATATAATTTGTAGTTCAGTTGAACTGTGAAAAAACGTTTACCTAAATGCTGAATGCAAGTTTTATTCACAATACAAAATTAAGTTACCGAAAACGAGAATATGTATGGCATTGAGTCAACGCATCTTGGTAACAAACGAGGTGACTTGCAATTCTGGCATACACATTTTACGTCGCGTATGGAAAGCTGGAGTCTGTGGTGGTAACGCCAAGGGGAAGACCCTTCGGGCATATTCTGTGCTTCGGGAAATGAATGGGATGTTAGTATGTGTGTGTGTTTACCCTTAATTTATATACGTTTTAACGAAATTAAGGGGAGTTCCACCCAAAACTGAACAACTTTCCCCAAGAAACCTATGTGCAAAAAGGACAAATAAATTTCGACCTCCCATACAAAACTGTCCGATCAGCTGACGACAATTAGTATGGGAGGTCGAATTTTTTTTGTAATTTTTGCACATAGGTTTCTTGGGGAAAGTTGTTTAGTTTCATGGGTGGACTCACCACCCTTAATTTTGGGGTTAAAACGAATAAAAATTAAGGGTATATGTAAATGCTACCTTAAAGCTAACGTGACCGAATGGTGGTTGTCGTGAACATAAGACGCCGGCGTCGTACTGTCAACGACAATAAAAAGTGGTCAGGATTATTATCTGGCAGACCAAGGTCCTTAACTGTAGCCACCGGGGTTATTATACTGAGAGGTTTGTTGCCAATATCACTGGCATAACGCTTTCCGCTAGGGTTGGCGACTGGCGTGCATTTTATAGTAGACAGACCAAACTCATTTTTGTTTAAATTATTTGTAATTGAATGTAATTTAATACTTAAATATTAAAAGAATAACATAACATTTATTATAGAAAAAACAATTATTTTTTCTTTAATATTCTATGTAAGTATATTATTTTTAATTTGTTTTAAGGTCTTACCGATATCTGCAATAATTAATAATATTTTTTTTAAATTGTTGTTTATGTCTTGGTGTGTTACTTAAACAAACTTTTATTTTGACCTACATCCAACCTACGTCTAATTTAGTAATAAATAGTCACAGTAGATAATGAAAGATTTTAGAGCAAAAGCACAACAAAATGTTAACGCCTATTTTATTAGGTGTTTTCAAATTGTTTCTATAAACAGTTCAATAAGTCCTGAGATTAAATACTGTAACAAAGTTATTTTGATAAAATTATTTTTTATTCATCAACATAGTCTCCTTCAACTGCAATACAGTCTCTCCAACGCTTTTCTAACTTTTCGTTTCCATGAGTGCAGAAAGATTTATCTTTGGCTTTAAAATAAACCTCCGTTGCTGCGATTACTTCACCATTGGAGTCAGATTTCTTGCTCTGCAGCATTTTGTTTTAAATACGCAAACAACCAGGAATCACTGAATCCAGATCTGGAGAATACGGTGGATGAGGAAGTAATTCGAAGCCCAATTCGTTTAGTTTGGCCATCGTTATCATGGACTTGTGACACGGCGCATTGTCCTGGCGAAAGATCACTTTTTTTTCTTTATTTGAGGCTGTTTTTCCCGCGATTTCGTACTTTAATCGCTCCAATAATCCTACAAAATATTCGCTATTTATATGTTTTCCTCTATCAAGGTAGTCGATTAAGAGTATTCCATGCACATTCCAAAATACAGAGGCCATAACCTTCCCGGTAGATTGTTGTGGTTGTGTCTTAGGCCCGCTTCGGGCGGCTTTTACCGTCCGCTCTCCACTCTGCTGACTGCCGTTTGGATTCCGGAGTGAAATGGTGAATCCATGTTTCAACAACAGTTACATAACGACGTAAATATTATTTTTTTTTGTATTAAGCAGTGTAATCATTAAGACGTTGGCGCTTTTGATCAATTGTTAGCAGACGCGGCACACATTTGGAAAAAAGCTTTTTCATGGCCAAATTTTGATGTAAAATAGTGAAAACACTACCAGTTGAAATCTTCACTATCTCAGCTATCTCTCTCAATTTTACTTTTCAATCTTCCTTCACGATTTTCAGGACTTGGTTAATGTTTAGTTGAGTCACTGCTTCATTCGGACGATCTCAGCGTCTTTTGTGTCCATACGACCGCGTTTGACATTGGCATACCACTGACAAATGGTTGTTTTAGATGAAGCAGATTCCGGATAACACTTTATAAGCCAATGCTGTGCTTGAACGGTGTTTTTTCCCATTAAAAACGATGTTTTATCAACACACGAAACTGGTTTTTTTTTATTATTTTCGGAATTCTAAAAGTAGCGTCACTTAACCCCTTGAGCACCGTAAAACCAGACACAATTGAATATCTATTGTTTCGCGACCGCCGGCGGTCTTATAATCCTTGACCTATTAAATATAGATCTGTACTTTCATATTTAAATTGTTCGTTTTTCATAAAATTTTATAACATATCATTTGATTTGGCCAGTACTTTCTAAAAATCAAAAGTGTTTTTAATATATGCGCCATTTCCAAGTAAGTCTCGGGACTTATTGAACGATCCAGTATTTAGACAAATATTTTGTTAATACAGGTCAACTTCAACAAATTTATTTAAACACATTATTAAATAATACCCTAGGCACCTACATACACTCACTAGCCAAGGAGGACCGTAAAAGCAATGCACGGTCTACGTTTCATCACTTAACAACTGTATATACATACATATGTATTTTGGCTAATTTAATAATTAATTTGCTACGTGATGAGCACATGCTCAGCATGATACTTAGCAAATTCTGGTGAGCCCATCGCCATCGCTTTAACCCCTTGGTTCTTTAAGCGGTAATTACGCTCTATTAAATAAAAAGTGCGTTAAAGTTAGTATCAACCCTACATGTGTGATTAATACTCGAAGGGCGCAGCTGTGGCGCACGCGCAAGCGGAACTCGGAAATAATGCAACTTGTGACGCGGGCGGTCAGTGGTCAGGCACTCCGCTCCAATTGCGGGCGAAACAACGCAAAAGATCTTCGTTCACTTATGTAATGTTTAGATGAAAAGCCTTATATGCTTAATATTTAATGAATTTGATTGGTTCTTCTCTTGTCAAATTTTTGGAGTGCTGGGATGTACACTGACATCAATGTATCCTGGCAGCGGCATACTAGGCTGGCCTGTTGGGTAGTCATTGTGATGAAGATGATCAGGGGAACTCCTTTATTCCTAGTTTTAGTTTTTTATTATTCTTAAGCAATATTTATCTTTTGGTTTTTTTTTAATAAATGCTTGTTTTGTCTTTACTATCTATACCTATATGTACCTATTTATAAATAAATAGCTGTGCGCTTGTCTCTCTAAAACTCAAGAATGGTTTAACCGATTTGGCAAATTTCGATTATGTAAAATTTGTGGAAGCTCAGGGAAGCTATAAACGGTGAGAAACATAAAATAACAAGTAACGGAAAATACTAAAAACACCATTTAATTTTCCAAGTACAAAATGAGAAAAAAATGAAACATTTGATGTCTTTTGTCTTTTTAAAAATAAAAAATTGACACTTGGTTGACAAATATTTATAGGTGTGCGTTCAGAAATTTGTCTGTTTCATAACAGCTATAGTCTCTTTGGTCAGAAAAAAATTATAAATTTCAAGACGAATTATTAAAATCTATCATCAGTTTGTCAGCGAGCGAGACCTTTATATTATGTCCTCGGACCAAATATTACATGGACAGAGTCTTACGACATTGCCGCTTTTACATACGTGTATCAAAGTAAAGTATTTGTATCTCTGTCTGTATGACTGTAGTGTGATATGAGTAAAAGAGATAGTGAATGTACGTTTGGCAGCGACGCACTGTCGGTGTGAGACGTGTCATTTCATGACCGACTGCTCGGTCAAAATATTGCTGGATTGTGCGAAATAATAGTGAAATATTAAGAAATCTTAGTGTATGTGTTATTTGTGTAATATATAATTGACATAATGTCTTGTTAAGCTGTTTATTGTTCGTCAAGAAGAACGAAAGGAGGTGTGAAAAACCAGGAATTATCATTTCATACGTTAGTGATTTCTCATAATATGTAGGTATGCTTTACTATGAGATTTTTAATAATTAAAACGGCAAATCATTAATTTTTGCTAATTCTAAATCATACTATATCGTACACTATTCATAAGGATCAGGTTTTAAACCTTAATTAAATGTAATTTAAAGGCTTTGTTTTTGGCATAATGATTAGTGATGTACGTATTTGTGTATCGAAGCTTTATCGATATTACTAATATTCTTTTTATTATTCTTTTTTTAGGTTCCTAAAATGCCCGGAAATAAGACGTGAATGGGTTAAAGCTATTAGACGTGATAACTGGGAGCCTACAAAATATACAAGGCTCTGTTCCAAACATTTTGAAAAATCTTTTTTTACAGTAAAAAACAGTCGTATTTCAAATTTGAATCTTAATAATGTAGCCAATATCAGATAGCATTTATTCTTCTTCAATATACAACCAGTCCTCCCGTCATCCGTCCGTTTCGGCTACATTACTAGTCCCTCCAGTACAAGCGCCCAGCCGAGAATGCCTCACTCACCGAGTCACCGACTGCCGCCCTACTTCTCCCCCCCCCGAGTCCCCGATGCATGACATGTGTCAAATCATAGATTGTCAATCGTTCTATAGATTTACGAATAGACTAACATTGAAATAAGCAAATAATTTAAAATGAACCTTATGTGGCACTATTGTTGTTTATATAGGAAGTACTCACTCAAATGATATACACAAATCGGGTTTGCTTCCTGTATTTGGGTTCCACAATCATGTAAATAACATTATTTAGCACTTTAACTAAACACTAGATCACAGTTAGCACTATAAACAGCACGACAACAAGTAAATTAGCGGGAAGCGCATACAAGATGACGACAATGTATCACATCAGACGTAAGCTATGTCTCTGCGGTCCAAGCGCCGCAGGAGGCCGAACTACCCGCCGTTTTTCGCAAATAAATCGAGAACAAAAGGATAGTTTGATGTCGTGTGTAGTACAAATTAGCGTAAGCTACAAATATTGAAAAATTGACTTGTTTACGTTATTTAGATTTATGAATTTAACAAAAAGAATATAAAGTTACACATTCAATATTAAATGAATTAATCTATTACAAATTGATGTTTTATGATCTTTATGAATAAGTTAGTGCACTTTATGACATTTTATACAGTTTTACTTATTATATTTTATTTGATTATGTTTAAGTATAAAGTTATATAATATATCTATGTATCTTTGTATGTATGTATTATATTATCTATGTTTAACTGTTTTACAAGTATTAAGTTATTTATTTATATGTGAAATAACAAAACTTAATTAATAATTTCTTTTTAAGCTTATGTTTTCAGATGCAGCTGCCACACTTACAATAATATGGGCGGGAATATGAATAGTAAAAAGTATTGCTCCTCACTTTACTACACAACTACTTATAAGGCTGTTTGATTGTAATTCCCTAGCCAAAATTTTAAGGCTGGCAAGTTGCCGCCATTGTGGCGGTCTCTTTTTTTTCCGCAAAGGAACGCCGTGGTATGTCACAAATTTTTCATGTATGTTTTACTAAAAATTGAGTTTAAAATACAAATTAATCAACTTCAATTTGCTGTTTTAATTACTGCCGAGACCTATAGAGCCTACACCAGACCTAGCGATTGATCGTCGATCGACGACATCGATCTATGGTAAAATGAATTAGTCGACGTCGATCGATAGTTTCTACCAGACCAATCGATCGATGTCTATCAACAATCGACCGGTAGGATGATGGATTGGGTGTTAGATCGAGCTGTTTGATTAGACGCACCGGCCGCATCACTTTTTTTATAAATTTATTTCGTGCCCATGGATATTAGTCGTAATAATACAGTTCATTGATTATGCTTAAAGTTGATGATAATGAGTGATGATAATATGAACGTTTAAATACTAAATTGATATTCCCCCCAAATACCTTGGGAAGCACTTTAGATTAAGCAACACCGAAAAAGGGGGGAAGAGGAGGGGGAGGGGGAGCCAAAGTGCGAAAATGCATAGTTTTCAAGATAATTTTATTTTGAGGTTATTTTAGGTTATTTTTAGGAAAAAAAAACATATATTCTACTAAGTTACCATTACCGTACCCCCTATATCCCCCCCCCCCCACAAGATATTTTTCAATGAAGCTAGTTTTCTGTTGTCCAATAAAAAAATAACCTCGAAATTCATGGCAATCGTTACGCAAAAAAAAACCGTTGCTTAAAATGTCAAATGGATAAAATAAGCGATCGTTGGCTTTAAAAAACAGCCGCATCCAGATTCTTCTGTGTTATATTGTCATTTGGTTGTCAAATATTTATAGGTGCGTTCAGAAATTTGTCTGTTTCATAGCTGTAGTATGAGGTCCGATCTCTTTGGTCTGTTTTGTTGGAATACAAAACAGTTCTGTTCCAGAAATAATAATAAAAGTGTAAAAGTGAACTTCTTGGCGGGAAAATGAAGCGTCATGTCTGCAGTTTTGTTTTATTTTCTTTAATTTGTGTTTCGTCGAATTAATGTGTAATAATGGCAGATTAATAAGTGTTAAGTGCTCGTGAACATGCATGTGTTTTGGCAAATATAACAAAACCGTGCAACATCACTTTTCAGATTCTCTCAAGAAGTCCGTGTGACATCTCAATTAAGTCCCACAGCTTTATTGAGTCTCAAGGGGTTTGGGGAATATAATTTACCATTAATCATTATCTTATATTATTACTCATTATCTTACTTTAATCAATTACTTAACTTGACACTGGTTAAATGTGCTGACCGAAAATTTTTGTACTTATTTAGTTTTGACCATATTTTTCACAAATACTTATAATGTAGGTGATGCGTAGTTCACCGGATCATCTAGTGAGTAAATAAAAATCAATTACTACGAATTATGTTGGCACATCACATCAGAACGGCAGTACCTATTTGGCTGATTCTTTTTTGTTGTGATTATAGCTGCCAGAAAAAGATTCAATTAAGTATTTATTATTAATTAAATTGGAAAAATTTGGACATTTTACACGCGGTATGGGGTGTTCACGCGGATGAAGCTGCGGGCGAGCCGCTCACTAAGGGATGCTTGTATGGAGGTACAGTCAAGAGCACCAATATGTATACACTTTGACTCTTATTCCATTGTATTAAGAGTTACAATTGTTTACATATTTTTGCTCGTGACTGTATGTACAGCATAAATATGAATGCAGAATTCATCTAACTACTATGTAAGTAACATGTCTCGATTGCCTGATTGTCCTACATGAAACTACTCTCATTTTGTATAGAGCAATTCACTATTCCGTGAGATATTGAGACGAAAAGTTATCCTAGATTCAAAGTCATATAGAGCATATTTTGTAAGTATTCGTAAATTTTAACGAACTTTGTGATCATTTCTTTGTTACTTTTTGTAAGTGAACATATACATTTTTAATATGGAGACTGCAGCTACAGGTAAGTAGTATTTATATTCACTAGTTAGAAGAATAAATATTAAGTAATAATTATTAAAATACACGAACTACTTTTAAATGAGAAAGTTATATATTTATTTATTTTTTTTGAAATTCAAAAATGTTTATGTCTTTTGGGCAAAGTTGGTCTTTTCTTTTGGTACACGAATGTAGCTATATTCTTTGTTATTCATAACATGTAGTTAAAAGTTGCCCCACGTTGCCCTAGAAAGATAAAATGTTTTTTTTTATTTTATACCAATAATTATAATTATGGTCAATTTATGGACTTAAGACATACTTTTTTGATTTATTTTTACTCAAAACATTATACCAATGAATCGAAATAATAAATAGAAACTACAAAATATACTTATTTACATTATACTTAGATATTTCTAGTTTTATGTATTTTTTGTCATTAATAACAATTAAAAGTGAATATATGGTAAATAACAAAGCTAAAACATGTTTTTGTTTACAATACTACCTTTTTGACTTTATTATGAACCAAAATATTTGTTACCTGTACAGCTGTCATCTTGAAAACATTGTAAAACGCAATTGAAAATTGAGTACCTACTAATTTACTACCGAACCCCGAGTTAGGGTTCAATTATCGGCTGTGGATAAATTCCAATTACTTCAATGTTCCATTCCATTCCTGAAAACGTGTCCAAAATGTAATTTTTTTTACACTTTTTTCGAGTTGTATTTTGATCGCAATAAATTTTGGTAATATTATGTGGTAAGTACCTAATATTGATATACTTAGAGCTACCTACATAATGATGTATTTATAACTTAGATTAAAACAAAAAGGGAAGATACGGCATGCTCCTACTTGTAGTCATTCATAATATAGTCCTACTCAACTACTTATGCAAACACTCACACACGCACACCTATAAAGTGTAAATCGAGCGAGCGAGACAAAGCGGTAAGTTTCAACGTCAGCGCGAGGGAGTCAGCGAATAGCGCGTTGACGTCTCGGTCGCTTCGCAACAGACGAGTACGTACGACCGATTCCGACGCCACTGCGGAGTAGCGTCTTTCTCTTTTTCACACAGTAGAATATCCGCAATAGTGCGATGTAGCCTGTTCGCTCGGCAAATTGCGACTGAAGTGAAATTGTGCCTTTAGGCCTAATTTTGGCGGCTCACTCACGAGACGCTCATGCCGTATCTTCCCTTTTTGTTTTAATCTAAGATTTATAAGTGTACTAATTTCCAACATGGCTGCTGCAGTATAAAAACTTGTTTACTATGAATGACCCGTAAATATATTGTGGGTACCTACGGATGTCAAGCCATTATTGGAATTAATTGGCGATTTGTTTTTGCGAGGCTGGTAACGATCTATTACGATCTTGGAAAACCTAGTATGACAGATTATATGTAAAGATTCGTACTTCACCTGTTCGAAGTCACCTTTGTGTCAGTCATTTAGCAAACACACAATAAAAGACCTTGGACCCTAAAGAGACTTAATACAAAAAGAAGATACAGAAATCTATGGTTAATAGACAACTTATAAGAAAAAAAACGCTCTGTCTTATCTTAAATTATGCGATTAAAGTCACTAAAGTAAAAGTTTCAAATTAGGTTAATTTGAAACTTTTACTTTAGTGACTTTAGGTTGTAGGTATAATCACGACTATTATCCCCAAAGGGCTAGCCAGAGACTAGGCAATCTGGACAGCAAAAGCAGTCCTCTACCATAGTCCACTTTTCACCAAATAGCGACTGCACATGTGCTTAGCGTGACAGGTGGTGAGCCAATCGCCGCTGTTGGGTTTATGTGCAGTCTTTGGTCGGTTAGTCGCCTTTTACAACACCCAAAGGAAGAGGGGGGTGGTACAGTATTTTTTCACCGTTACGCGACACCGTAGAAATATACAATATTATAATACTAAATGGCTTATATACTGCACTGTCCCACTCGCACAGCAAGGCAAAAGGCCTCCAGGAGGGCAATCGTCTAAATAATATGTTTAGCAGTGTAATAAGTATTATGTTTTTGTAATAAGTATTAGTCCCGTAGACTCTCTTTCCACACATCAGCTAGAGTTGGCTGGAAAAGATCTCTTCTAGAGATAAGCTCACCTTTGTATGTGTCTTTTGTAACGACTTTTTCAATGTGTTTTATTTTCAGGGTTAAATAAACTTATTTTCAAGATAGAGTAACAATTTCTTTACGATATTCTGCTTTATCATCTGAGATAACAGCTCAATTTTTATTTATCAGTTCCAACTAATTAACTGTCGTTAATTTGTACCTACATGTTAAGTGCTATTCGTTAACGAGCTATTAATTGTGACACAAATTAAACTATTAAAATGATGATTGCGCCGTTGTGTGTATGTCTGATGAGCGATGACAGAATGTACACACGGCGTCAGTTCAACCTACCCCAAACTGTCAAATTTCTACAATCAATTTTGAACTTTATTGTTTGGTTCTAAGGATCAATATTCATTGGGAAAATTTGACAGTTTAGGGTAGGTTGATCTGACGCCGTGTGTACTTTTTAACAACCCATCATTATCCCTTTCAGAAGACGTCCACAGCGTACATTCTGTTTGTGGAATGAGCTTCGTGTCGAGCAATTCCCAAAGGAGTACAAAATGGTGATCTTCAGAGGAGGTCGATGACGGAACGGCTAAATAATAAATAAATAAATTAGATAGGTTTTATTCAGCCATTATGCAACCCATATAAAATAAGCTAGGGCGTTCTGTTTGTGATAGGCCAGGGAGGCTTACAAGCTAAATAATCTCAACCAAACCACAACTGAACCGTAGCCGTTCCGTCGACTTCGTATAGCGCCAATGCGTGTGTCAAATGCAATAGCACTATAAAAGTCATAAAGTTACTATAGGTACGTATAGTAACTTTATGATTAAAGTAGGTCTAACGGCTGAGGTTCAGTTGTGGTTTGGTTGACAACATGACAACTGAACCGTAGCTGTTCCGTCGACTTCGTATAGCGCCATCGCGTGTGTCAAACGCGATAGCACTATACGAGTAAAGGTAGTTCTAACGGCTGAGGTTCAGTTGTGGTTTGGTTGAGATTATTTAGCGTGATCGCCTCCCAGGTCACTGGGTGGGTGAATTAATAAAAAAAATGGTTAGGCATTGGTCAGCAGTATTAAAAGAAAGGTAGGCCTCGTCTAAAAACCGATTCTTGTTGAACTCTGTTACCTACTTAGTGTTCAATACAATCTGACTTAAATTATTTACTACTACGAATTTTTATTATTTATAAACTAAACTTCTTGCAAGTTTAGGTATAGATTTCAGGTCAATTAGACTTAGAAGGTCACAAGTAACAAACTGTATCTACAGATTATTCTTGGCAAAGCAAAATAATTATAGGTACTTACTCGTATTTAGAAGTTTCAAATTCGGAGGTTAATTTACATTTTATGGATTTTTACAACATTTTGGACAATGGGGGATAATTGGTTGGTATATAGGTAGGTAGGTAGGTAGGTAGGTAATAGGTAGCCTTCTTATCGAGGATTAAAACTATACTAAGGGTAAATTTGATAAAGAATGTTTGAATAGTTTTCTTGTAGAGGGCAGTTTACCCAGAATAAAAAAAACTAAAATGAAAAGTTATTAACGATTTCTGTATTTTTTTAGAATAAGTATCAACCCCAATTAACACTGCGGCCATATAGTCTTTTGATTCTTGAAATAATAACATCAATAGACACCATCAGTTCGGCTTTCGTAAGGCTTATCCGAAACGTATTAAAGGCACCCATTCGATAACTAACATTTTACATAATCGATGTAATAAAATACAAAATTACAACGACGAAACAATACAATGGTTCATAATGTAACCGTCAGCAGCAATTACGCGCTAGATAATTTTTTGTAATTAAAGCGGTATTATTCCAGCGATTATTCATTGGCAAGAATACGGCAATTGCTGACCGCAACTTTGCTTTGAAACGCCGAACGAAATGAGTCAGCAGAAGAAATTTCACGGGCCACTTCCCGATAACCTTGTGGTATGTACTAATTTAGATACAGACCTTTTTGAAGGTATTGTTCTGTTGAGTATTATGTCCGGTTGCAGCCTGCTAGAACAACGTGCTAAAATAGTTAAGAGCTTCTAGCTACTCGTAGCTAGATAAAACGCAACTTTACCTTTACTATAACAGAGGGGCCCGCCAAGTGGCATGCATGTTTGCACAATGAAATGAGGTATTTTTTTTAGAAAAGATTATTATTAATGTGAACTTAAATTATAAAATGTACGGCCTTACTTATAAACACTATTTTAGCATTATTTAGTTAAACATTTATTAATATTATATCTTAATTAATGGCTAAGGCATGTAGCATTAAGCCAATTTCAAGTGATTTAATTATTTAAAGTATATTTTGTATTGTACGGTAGATAGAAATAAAATGGAGTCTCACAACACAGTTGTTGCTAAAAGAACACGAGAGAAACTCCAAAGTTAAACATTGTTTTGTCTACGTCACACAAACTTCATCTTGAATTTGAGCAAAAGAACCTATACAATGTTTATTACTATAATTAATTTTAAGTAATATGTGCCTGCTATATATGTAATGCTTATCCACTTATCTATGGGGAGGTAAAGGTCCGAAACCCAGCTATGACACATTTAATGGCAATTTGATTATGATGTCTCCTCTGCATCCTCGCGTCATTCCCCTAATTCTGAGAGTCGTTATCTCATGACGCGACGTCATGGCATATATTGAAAGTCAAAGTCAAAATGTATTTATTCAACAAACTTAATTAATACGCACTTTGAATCGTTCAAAACATGTTTTTAACCCACCATTCAGGACCGAATTTGAATAATTAAACCAAACAATAAATAACTAAACACAATTAGAACTGTTGGAGTGCTTGGAGCATTTCAGACCCCAACAGTTTTGTCATTTCTGTGTAAGTGACACTTTGTAATATGCTTTTGTATAAAGCTTTTCTTTTCTTTTACAAATAGGTGTATTAACTGAAAAACAAAAATTTGCATTGAACAAAATGCTCTAAGTACAAAAACAATCATTATCTGTCTAGAGACAAACGGGAAACAAAAAAGTATACTTGTGTTCAATCTCCTAACTTACACTAAGCACCCGGCACCAGGTCATTGAACATAGGATGGTTTTTAATTTAAAATATCGCAATTATTAATTGTTATATAAAGAGCAGAGCCTCCTGAAACGGGTATCAAAATACTTATAAGAAGACTCGGGCCACTTGCTAATGTAAAATAATATTTGAGCGTAAATTAATTAAGCGTAAAAAATTTTTGATTTTTTTTTTGATTTGATTTTTTAATGCAATCAGCCTCTCAATTTGCAGTTCATGCACCTCAACATCTGAAGACTTCAACCACCTACGCGCAACCGCTTGAGAGCCGAACAAATTTTAATGGAATATTTTACAAACAGCTCTGTCATCCACCGGCGTTAGTTCATATTGCGGCTTGTGACCGCATATCCTTGGGGTACTTTGATTTAAGATTTTTTTTGCTGTGACCAAATGTCCTGTAATGTGAGTTAATGATTTTAAATTATTATAAGTGAAGAGTTATGTTTTCGTTTTTATGACTTACGACAGTTAATGTTGTGACTAGCGAAAGCACGAAATATTGTTATTTTGTCACCCATCCAGCAGCTCTGCATTACGAAAGCAAAACGAGCAAAATACTGCTGCACCGTTATTCATAATTAATAATCTTGTAACGGTTTCAAGAAAATGAAGTGCTCTTGTAACTTACAGTAGATACCTATAAATTTAATGTAATTAGGTTGAGCTCGTTAAATTGAGATTTGTTTGAAAACACAGGACGTACACGTCTACGCTCAATGTAATAATAAATTCAATAAGTAGGTGTTGCAGCGAGCAAGTCGAAGCGGATGTTGATCTAAGGTTGAAACAAAAAAGGCAATGCCAGAATCATTGAGGTATTAAAACAAGAGCCGACACCGCGAAACAAGTTTTTACGCATTGAGTTGCAGTTGAGTTACAAGCGACTGACATCAAAGCCACAGAATAACTACCAAAGCCCCGCACCCTCTAAGCCTCACACGTTACCAGCTGTCATCTAGCTGAGCACATGTTTTTAGGTAGAATAGCTGCTTTTGTTGTAATACTTCAACGGTCAGAATGGTTCAAGTGATAAACAAAGCATTGCATGACAAACTCGATGACCACCATAGAAAATTAGGATTTAATTATAAATACAAAATACAAACTTTTTTAGCGTTAGAAAAAAGTTAAGCTATTTTTGGTCGCTGTTACTGTACTATGTTTTGTTGTTAACTCTATACAAAATCATGATGGTTTTACTCACCTATAGTAAAGTGAAAATTGGTATTATTATAAATAAACTTTCAGGTTTTCTTTTAAATAATCGTTCTTTTTTCTTCGAAAGACAAAATGGAGAGAATTAGAGAGTGTCAAGTTTCTGACGAGGACGTCATGGTCAAAGATAAGTTGAAGCAAGTACCTATAAGGAAAGCTGACCCTACTACCTACCACTATGTGGGACTAAAGCTAGGAGGAGAGAAAGAGAGATATAGAAAGTCGTTATTCTAATTTTAAATTTATTTTAAACAAACTGTTTGTTTACCGGAGTGTCGGAACGTTTAATGGTATTTAATGTTATCAATTTTATGAACTCCCTATATGATATTTTTCTCCAACCGTTAGGAAATTACATCCATTAAAATATTTGTGTTACAGAAGCATTGTTGCGTGTTTAATCTTGCAACATATTCTTATGTAGAGGTCCTACAAACACAAAAGAGGACTCATTCGATAGCTAAAAATGTAGGCAATAGTTCCATGCCAAAGATTTTCCAAAAATATTTCAATAATTAACCGAAACTGCTTATTTATTGAAAAGTCTAGGACATCAACATTTTTTTTTGTAGATTGAACAGGATGTTTACTAAAACAGTGATCAAAATCTTAGCCCCAATTATATATTTTTGAATTATTGATACCTACATTTAAAAACATCAACATGCTTTTATATGACAGATGGAGAAGGATTAAACATGAAAAACCTGCAGAAACGTTGCATGACATTAAAAAAATTATGTTGAGATAGCCTTATCTAGATAAAGATACCTATCTCAACACAAAAGCTGTTTTGGATCCTCATAATTAGTTAGTTACTACGAGTATATACACCTCGCATAACAACTTGTTTACGACAAATTAGTGAAAAGCAAATGTGATTTAACCTGGATTTAACAGGTTGTTTGCTATCTAACAGGACATTTCGTACCCATTGTCTGCATAAATATTATGACGTTTTGTTGCGGTCATGTTTCACAGGGAATTC
The DNA here is from genome assembly GCA_963921215.1 of Scoparia ambigualis. Taxonomy (NCBI): domain Eukaryota; kingdom Metazoa; phylum Arthropoda; class Insecta; order Lepidoptera; family Crambidae; genus Scoparia; species Scoparia ambigualis. The sequence continues at coordinate 20,113,211 of OY992501.1, read as the reverse complement.
CACGCACCACCAATTAGACTACTCCTGGTGTTATGATTTGTCAAGGTAATTAGTATGAGGATCGTTATTGTAACGGTCGAAGGTCTTTTACGTGAAAGGTATCATCGTGTTCTTTAAACAAATAAATCCTATCCTACTAATATTATAAACGTGAAAGTTTGTAAGTATGGATGGATATTTGTTACTCTTTCATGTAAAAACTACTACATGGATTTGGATGAAAGTCGGCATACAGATAGTTTATAACCTGGATTAACACATATAATACTTTTTATCCCGATATTCCTACGGAAACGTATGGATGGATGTTTGTTACTTTTTCACGTAAAAACTACTGAATGGATTTGGATGAAATTTAGCATACAGATAGTTTATAACCTGGATTAAAACATAAAATACTTTTTATCCCGATATTCCCACGGCAACGGGAACTACGCGGGTGAAACCGCGAGCGGCCACTTGTAAATTATATAATACACACGCTAACTTAGAAACACCGTCATACTCCAGTCATTTTGTACAAACTATCACAAATTACAAACAAATCATCCTCAGTTATCGCTCTTTCTATTATTGAAAACAGCATAATAGTCCATTGCGTGGTTTTAAAGATTTTTTTATGTAAGCATCTTACTGCAATCTTACTGTGCAAAATTCGTATGGTTTGATGAAGAGTTCATGGTAAAGCCCCTGGCTAAGTCTTGAAGGTGAGTCTTTAACTTTAGTTTTTTTTTTATAAAAGAGGAAGGCAAACGAGCAGGCGGGTCACCTGATGGAGAGCAATCACCGCCGCCCATGGACACCCGCAAAACCGGAGGAGTCGCAGATGCGTTGCCGACCCATAAGAAAGGAATAGGGTTAAGGAAAGAATAGGAATTGTGAGAGGGGGAGGGGGGAGGGCCTCCGGAACTCTCACTGGCCGGACGAAACTCAACAGCACCAAGTGCCATTATTTCACGCCGGATATTCGTAAAAGGATGCTATTACCCCGGGCGAGCCGGCCCAATGCGTGTGGCTCTACCACTCATTTAGCACCACCCAGGGGTGTGTAGGGTCTCAAGGGTAAACCTACGGACGCGAGTAACTATTACCCCCTAAGAATAGTGCGGTGCCAGAGACACAGGATCCCCCACGTGCTACACGTAGGAGGCCTGTGCCCAGCAGTGGGACATTTATAGGTTGATAATGATGACAGGAAGACAGCGTCTTTACTTTGTAATATGTAATAATTTTAGTTCTAAGCTGTTGTTCTGACATGCGCTTGACGAGACCACTAACAAAGGTAAGGTATACTTAAAGTTAACGAAACTAGAATTTGTATAGCAAACTATTAATAAAGTACATTGCAGTACATCGGCGATGGGCTTACCACCTGTCACGCTGAGCACATGTACAGTCGCTATTTGGTGAAAAGTGGACTATGGTAGAGGACTGCTTTTGCTGTCCATATTGCCTAACGTTTTTTTTTTTTTTTTTTTTTCCCAGGGGAACTCGCCCGTCCGCCTTTCCACACCCAATGACAAGGAGAGAGGCTCCAGGTCAGCTGCCAGGACAGAAGTCCTGGCTAGGAGGGCGAGACGGAGGGGAATACCCATTAAACCCCTGGGGGCCCAACAATCCGAAGCTGAAAGCTGAGGTGGATGTCGCGGTACATGCCACTAGGGATTAACCCGCGACGGTCACCCCGTCGCCCGTGTGCCAACCTATGACCGCAAGCGGTCACGCGCCGACACACGGGCAACTTGGCGCACGGCACAACACAGAACAGCGTGCCCACCCTCTATGGGCACGCACTCCTCCAAAAACAAGGACAAAGTCCTCCGCCCATTGAGCTTTCGGGGTGGTATATTAATATACCCATGCCGAAGCTCAACCTCAATGAGATTACACAGTCCCCCGGGTCCGGAAAGGACAGTGTAACCCGACTATTTACAAATGTACAGTGTCCGTGCGTCCCGCGTCCACATACAACATAAAACATAGAACATAAAAACATAAAACATAGAACATGTACAACTCAAAAGCCCACAAGGGGGCACAACCAGGTCCTCAAAGCCGCTCAGAAGGAGCGGCGAGTAGAATTCGGCGCCCAGAAGGGGCGCCAGGGATTGGAATAAAGCCCCTTGTCGCGCCAAGAGGCCTTACCCCAGGGTGCACCACGAGGAGGTTCCCAAATTTGCACCCCCTCATATTGCCTAACCTAACCTAACCTAACACTTCTTGTATAATAGTCGTGATTAAATGTAGGTACCTATGTATAAAGCTGTGTAGTAGAAATATTAATTAAAAAATAAAATATTGAAACAAAATTTTATCATATTATTATTACCATTTACGTAAAAGATTATTAGATAAGACACAGGTGGATCCTATCTACTATTTTACTAACGGATAAAATGATTACTAGAAAAAAAAATCAACCAGTCTCTGGAAGCTCGAGTGGGATTCGAACCCACGACCTTTGGATTGCCGGTCCACTGCTCTAACCGCTGAGCTACCGAGACCCCAGAAGACTCGTTGAATTTTTCCTAGTAGGTAGTTTGATTACGCTGCAAGCCAGCGGTATTACGTCACTGTGAAGTCTACCCTCACATTCGAAAGAAATACTATTGCAAGTATTTCACAATCGATAAAGACGTAATTGCTTATAAAAGGTGACTTATATAAGGTCGTGGGTTCGAATCCCACTCGAGCTTCCTGAGACTGGTTGATTTTTTTCTAGTAAACATTTTATCAGTTATCTATATAGCATTGTGAATGCAAAATTTCAATAATAAAGATATTTTACTAAAGTTGATCTTAGCTAACTTCGAACATTTTATTTGAACCTAAAATAATCTACGATTTGCATTTCGGCAAGCACAATCAATGACGGATCAACTTAGTCAAGATGAGTTGTACCTTTTTGCATTCAAATGTTATGAAATATAGTCGAGACAAACAAACACAACTTAGTAGGTCAGTTAGTCGGCGAACAAACGACGGTCAGTAGTATGCGAAAAATACACTCGTAACGTCGTCTGTTATACGATATTTACTCACGCTTTCGGCTATTCATCGTACTTCCTACTCTGGCCGACGGATCGAGCCCAAATCTCATCAGGTCATCGACCCACGTCCCTCTAGCACACATTTTATACACACACATTCATATTGGTTGAAATTATGAGTTTAATGGTAAACTGAACAGCCTAATACAGTTTTTACCGTCTATCTTGTGGTAATTTTTTGAGGTTAAACCGCCGTTAGCCCGCCTATAGGCCACAGACTCGATAGACTTACACCTGGTCAAGTACCTGGGGCTTTACACCTCTTGAGCAGTATTAGTTTAATCTTACTGTGCAAAATTCGTATGGTTTGATGAAGAGTTCATGGTAAAGCCCCTGGCTAAGTCTTGAAGGTGAGTCTTTAACTTTAGTTTTTTTTTATAAAAGAGGAAGGCAAACGAGTAGGCAGTTCACCTGATGGAGAGTAATCACCGCCGCCTATGGACACCCGCAAAACCAGAGGAATCGCAGGCGCGTTGCCGGCCTTTAAGGGAGGAATAGGTTTAAGGATGGAATAGAAATTAGGAAGAGGGGGGGGGGGGGAGGGGCCTCCGGAACCCTCACTGGTCGGACGAAACACAACAGCACCAAGTGCCATTATTTGACGCCGAATATTCGTGAGAGGGTGGTATTACGCCAGGCGAGCCGGCCCAATGCGTGCTGCAACGCAGCGTGGCTCTACCACTCAGTAAAAAAAAAGTTCATGGAAAGATTGTTCTAGGTCCACCTAGCTTTACCACTTTATTTTATTCTGATACCATAAGAGCCATGTGCCTCCGTAGCAAGTGGACAGATTCGCAACTAGACAGATTCTCAGCTGGACGGATTAGCAACTGGACAGAGTACAGTATTTCTTCGTTACGCCCCTTTTACCAGGAGTATAATTAAGTCGTAGTAGGAGTACTGCTTCGCTACTTGGGTTATTAAAAACGAATTTTAAAATAAACAAATATCGGAGCAACATAAGTACTCCTACTTTAATTTCATTCTCTCTATCTTCTCTCTTCTACGAATACGGTGACTATTAGACCTGACGTGACCTGTTAAGAACCTAGGTGTCCTCTTCGACTGCACTCTTTCCTGGTCTCCTCAAGTGTCCGAGATAAGTCGAAAGTTGTTCGCTGCCTCTGGGTCACTTCGGAGGTGGAAGAACTTGCTCCCTGTGAAGACCAAGGTTAAGCTTGCGCAATCTCTCCTTTTACCGATTTTAAACTATGCCGATGTCTGCCTTGTTGATTTAAATGTAGATCTGCTTAATAAGCTTCAACGCCTACAAAATCTCTGCATAAGGTTCATCTATGGTTTGCGCAAGTTCGACCATGTGTCTTAATACAGGCACAGGCTTGAATGGCTACCTATTAGGTCGCGTCGTGAGGAACATATTCTTATTCTTCTTTTTAACGTGCTGTATGATCCTCGTACTCCTTCTTACCTTAAAGAATGTTTCTGGTTTTTTGGGGAGGATCACAATCGTGGTCTAAGGTCCAAATCGGACAACGTGCTTAAGGCTCCCTTTACGCGGTCGGGATATTTAAGGATTCTTTTACAATCCAAGCTACTTTCCTTTGGAACAATTTACCTTCCGAAATCACTGTCCATCTTTAAGTCTAAACTCTACAAGCATCTTTTGGCTCAGTCATCTGTTAGTAACGTGTTATAGTTTAATTTTTTATATATAATGTATGTATGTATATTTTATATTATGTATTGTATGTGTGTATTTTTATAAATAAATGTATATATTCATTTATTGTCCATCATATTATCTATTTATTAAAACTTGCGCACTTCCTCTATCTCCTTCTTAGGTTCCATTAACCAAAGGTAGTCTGGAAGAGATCGTTTTTACATACTAGTTTTAAGTTTATGTCATGTGTAAGTGTTTCTTGTGTATTTGCAATAAAGTGTTTATCTATCTATCTAGACCTGACGTGTGTCTCGGTAACCGTGTCACGTAGCAGTGAAAGAATACTACCACTTCCCCTACCCCCTTGGGTGTCGTAAAAGGCGACTAACGGACTAAAGACTGCACATAGATCCAACAGCATGCGGCGGCGATGGGCTCACCACCTGTCACGCTTAACATCATGTGCAGTCGCTATTTAGTGAAAAGTGGACTATGGTAGATGACTGCTTTTGAGGTCCTCATTGCCTAGTCTCTGACTTTCCCTTCGGGGATAAAAATCGTGATTATACATATTATGTATGTATGTATGTGAGTCTCGGTATGTAGTTTCATTGGAAAAGTCGGGAGGTTAAGAAAAATGTCGGTTACATCAAAGAGTTCAGCCAAATGTATGATAAAACTATTCCCTTTATGATGAATGGGAAAAAATCTCCACTGAAACCGGTATGAAGCGACCTTTATTATGATACTAGAAAAAAATATTAACCTTAGTTTTTCTTAGGTTTACATGTTTTGTTATATTAGCTAGCTATACTTCCAGCTAATAAACAACTAAATGATTAGGTACCTAGGTACTTACTACTTTTTTAACTACATTGGGTAGGTACTTACCTAATTTTAAAAACTCAAGGCAAGATGTCCAGTCACTTTGCCAGCAATTGATAAAACAAACTTAACTCTTTACAGCTAAATTAGAGCGATAAACCGTGTAGGTTATTTAAATTGTTTATAGATTAGCACAATAAGAACAAAAGATTTAATCAATTTATAATTATTTCAAGGCAATAAAATATTATATTTTATAACAACAAAGCAAATTACAAAAAATATGGCATACTAATGAATCACAATTTTAATAGGTTTATTATAATAATGATTTTATCTTTGCAGCGCAGGGATGTGATTGTGTAATTCTAAAATGAACGTGATCAAGTTGGATTTTATTTTCGCACAGAGTCATGTGCTTTTTCATAACTTTTCTTCCAACTTAGTTGTCTGGAAGAGATCGCTTAGAGCGATAAGACCGCCAAATTGTAACTGTATTTTAATCGTTTTATTGTAATAGTTTTTTTTAATCGCTAATTGTTATTTTTATTAAGTTCTATGTAAATCTTTGTGGTGATGCAATTAAAGTGTTGTCTATCTATCTATCGATCTTAGTAATGAATCATCAGCCTATAAACGTACCACGGCACAGGTTTTCTTACACGGACCACATTATATCTCCATATAATGTGGTCCGTGTAAGAAAAACCTCTCCAGGTTAGGCCATTATCTACCCTGCTAGCCCTATGCGGGTTGTTATGGTTGTTAAAGCACACGGAGTGGGCGTGAAACAAAACAGTGCAAGTAGTCTCAGTAATGTCTCACATCTTTACTGAAACCACAGAGCATACAAACTTTATAATAGTAATGTACTTACTAGGTATGATGTATTCTATAAATTAATAATAGACTATGTGGCATAAAACACAGCCTACAATGGCCTACTACTGATTTAGACAGTATAGACAATTGTGTTATAGATGTCTTGGAAGACGATAACGATAATAATGTTTAAGATTATAAGGGTTTTCATTAAATTATTTAGTAATATGCCGTGTTTTTTTTTCTTTTCCTAATTGTATTGCCTTGAGTTATTTAATGAAAGGTTAAAACAACACAAACACAAGTGAAAATACGAACTGATAAAAACTTGCATTTAACAAATTTAGAAAATTAAAAAGTGGCAAGTTAATAATACATCGATCGTCCTAAATATATGGAACATCAACAAATCACTGGACTTTACAATTCTCAGCGCTGAGAATTGATTCTGTCTCTTTCATATATAGAATTGGAAAGAGACAGAGTCGATTCTCAGCGCTGTGTCAGCGCTGACTGAGATACAGAATTGGCCCTCAGATCGGAGCCGCTCTTATGATAGAGCGTAATCACGGTCGTGATGTACTTATGTCAAAATAAAATACTGAGCTACCTACCAAACTTTTAGCACGTTCAAAAACCATTATCCTCGAAGCCATAGTGAAGAAATAAAACACATTTTACGGATGAAACTTGCGTTTATTAAAAAAAAAAGTTTAGTATGTACTTATATTTAAAGTCATTTTTAGTTATGTGTAAGAAAAGGGTGGGTCAGGGTGGCTCAAAAATAAATCTCACTTAGAATTCAATCTTATATTCACAAAGCGCGGCGTTCTCTTAGTCTGAGCGTTAAACAAAGTATGCCCAATTAATTCTTATTTCACGTCTCAGTGCCAAGTGTTATTCATTACAATCATTAAAATAATAGTATTACTACGCAGAGGTACACAATCCAAGCTCTATGTCGCACAGTCCAACACGTAAACAAACTTTTCTACGCGGCACCATGATTCGGAGAACCATTATACTACGAGACAAAGACGCCGTTGATAGATAGGTTTTACAGAGGCCCGGGGTAGGGCGACGTGAAGGGATTTTGTAACACATGTGTAATTTTAATGTGTAGTGTTCGCGTAATCCTTAGAAAACAAAACATAGTAATGACTTGTGGTAGATTGCAGTTGACGCGGGAATCTGCGCTCGGAAGCTAGCATCGATCATGTGATAATCGGTGACTGGTCTCATTGAGCTATCGGTATCATTGCAATTAAGTACTTAGATTGCGGATAATATTAATCGATCATAAATTATTAATAGGAATAACTGTTGATGTCGGTCGACCTCGGCCGCAGCATATGTCAAGACGGTGGCCCTTATGTACAAAATAGTCGTCAACATCACTATCACGTCAATATCATGTCAACCAACTTCCCCAACTCGTACATATAGTCATGACTATAATCCCCTAAGGGTTAGTCAGACACTAGTCAATGAGAAATTCAGTTCTCTGTGATAGTCCACGGTTCACCAAGTAACAACCGCACAGTGCTCAGCGTGACAGGTGATGAGCCCATCGCTGCTCTTTGCTATTAGATAATTCGATATTTCGTTCGGTAGTATTCTTTAAATCAACCGCAACGCGAACAGCTCTCTAAACACAACAACGCTATTATCACAGATTTTTAAGGTTACAGGACTCTAGGTAAGATGGTGGCAGCAAGCCAAGCAAACTAAACAAGCCCACCACCAACCAAACCAAGTACACAAAGGTGTAGCAGCGGCTGGGAATTGAACCCGCCACCTCTGGGCCTAAGACCGGTGGCACTACTAGACCACTGAGGCAGTTAAAAAGGAATCTATTTTGCCGTACCCACGCAATTAAAGTGACACTCTGGTGTGCAGTCGGATCGGTCAAAATATTCATAGTCATATCATAAGTTTCTGCAAGGATTTACCATTTTGATCGGCTCGCAACTACATTTCAATGTTCGGACTGTGCTCGTATGTACTTAGGGACTCATAGGTAGTGTTAGCCAGGACTCGAGTTCTTTAAGTCCTATTTTAGGGACTGGACTCTATTTTACGAGACTGGACTCGTAAATGAAGAGCTCAAGACTTTTTGTCAGCGATAAGACTCACGAGTCCTTATAATATGACTCGAGAACTCGAGTTTCTTTACAATAATATATAGAGACTCGTTCATTGCTAGTGCCAAAGGTTTTTTAGAAAAGTATATATAACAGTTGTATTTGTTTAGTAAGTTCCATATCCATTCTGTTGATATAGGCGCTCGTAAACCACCTCCACAAGCGAGCCAACGCGCCGAATGCGCCAAAGAGGGAAAAAGAAGTTCAAAGAGTTACTACTTCGATCATATGATCGAAGAGATACTTACTTTTATTTTTTATGGAAAAATACTTGCCCTTGGAGGTGACGCCTTAGCAATATATGTACTTATTAGTATTATACAATTAAAAAAGTTATTTTTTTTTAAGAACTGGAGTTCTATAATAAAGGCTCAGTTCTACGAGTCGAGTCTTTTTGTAATAGGACTCGACCAAAATAGTTTAATATCTTTGGACTCGACAAAAGGACTCAATGCTCAGAACTCAGGACTCATTTTAGTCGGAGTCTTTTGCGAGCTCTGCCAAAATGAGTCCAGCCCCTAAATTAGGACTTAAAGAAGAAGTCCTGGCTAACACTACTCATAGGTCGTATGTAGGTACTGTAAGGGTTAAATTGCTCGAAGCAACACGTTGAACACTTTACTTGGCATCTAAGGTATAAAATGACTGATCTTATTTTTTATGATAAGAGTATATTTTTAATATTGAGAAGGATTGATAACATAATCTTAAATCTATTAAATACGATTAATATACTTATACGTTAACCTCTGTGTTCTAGACAGGTTAGTGAAAGCTAAGTTAGCTTTAGATAAAGCTGAAAGGTATCTTATATTTTTAAGCTACTAACTATTAATTGAAAAATTGTCATTGTCAATCAATAATATAGCTAAAATACTATTAAGATTTTGTTATGTTTATCGTAATTTTTATAGATGTGATACGCAAATTATACAAATTAATTGATTAATTAATCACCCATTCACTAAATTTATTATACTTACCGTAGTCTTTTATTGCTAAAATTGCATTGTATTATTACAGTTTATGAACTTGATTTGTCACACAGTTATCACAAGATTAAGTGTTTATATCACGAGATGGCTCGTAACCAAATAACAGAAGAAAGGAGGTTCTTCTAACACACCGTGTTGGTGCCTCCAACAAGGTGGTCCAACGATCTGGTGAAGGTCGCGGGTGGTCGCTGGATGCAAGCATCACAAGACCGGACTTGGTAGAAATCCTTAGGGGAGGCCTTTCACCAGCAGTGGACATCTTAAGGCTGATGATAATGATGATTATGTGTAGGCACGTCAAATGTAAAGTACAGAGTGTCCCAGGATACCTTTACTTACCAGCGAAGGTCTAGGGACACTGGTACCTATCGATTAAACACAATGTATGTTCTACAATATTTTGTAGTTTTTGAGAATTTTTTTTTAAAATTAAAACTCTGATTATTAAAAATTATAGACGGTTTTGTTTAAAACTTTTTCTGTGTGATGTTTCTTTAAGATGTTTTTGTCAGTAAATGTTATGGCTAGAATGTGTGTTAATTTTTGAAAACATAAAACACCCATTTCTAACTACTGGTAGATCAGAAATTAATGGCAAGATAAAAGTTTTTATTCGAGAGAAATTTTTATTTCAGTTCAACTTCAAAAAAACACTTAACGCTGACTATATGACTTGTAAGTAATTTTTAAAACTGTATGGGCTCATTAGCTCTCAAAATAATACAAAAAAGTTGTTACTATAAAGGACATTTTTACGCGAAAACGAAGTTCAAATTTGATATTTTCGCGATTGATAATGTATTTTGAAGGGGTGCGCCAAAGTTCACCTAAGTTATCAACTCCGATAATCGGAACTCCGAAAATTTTTTTCCTAACATTTTTCATCCTCACAATCACAATTCCTAACTACCTACTCTGTTTCTAATGTTCATAATTCCGAATCATTCAACTTCATAATGTCAGTAGCAATAAACATCTAATAAACTCTATTTGTTTTCCTATATTTTCTCAACATTACCGTCTTTGCACTATTATTCAAATGATTGAAGATACTAGCTCCCTACTCCTGTAGGTCACGTGATAGGGAGTGTGGCGATGATTTTCCGAAAATCAAATTTTACTGCAAGCGATTTTGGCATTCGCATAATTTCCCAATCGAATCGTTTCCTGATATATTTTTTTTCCAGAGGTTGATTTTGTTAAAAGCTTTATTCTTTTCGCATTATTACCCAATCTAATCTTTTTCTGAATTTTTTTTTCCGGACGTTGATAAAAATAAAATAAGTATTTTTTTTTTAATGTTACTTACTTACTTTTTTTTAAATAGCATAGGAATTACATAGGAAAAATTGCTTAGTAATATTTCCTAGTGATCACGTAAGTGAATGTGTGAATTACGTGATTAGCTCCTGATTCGCCGGATTCCTGATTAGCCGGATTCTCGTTTCGCCGGATTCTTGTTCCGTCGGATTTTTTTGTTGAAGGAAAACTATAGAAATATCGTGGCTTTACCTATCTATTAAATAAAATACAGAAATTTCGGTACATTAATAAAAATATGTATTTGTTCTTAGTTTAATTACGTTACATATAATAGTAGATTGTTATACAAGAGGCTAAAATGACCCATTATATACGAGGTAGTTTTACTCCAGAGCTTTAGCAAAGGAGTAAATAGAAACCGAGTTATAATGGGTTTTAGCGCCGTGTGTTACACTCTGCTTTTCACTACGATTGCGAGAAAATAAAACAATACACTACAGTATGAATTGGTTTATTTTATTAAAAATTAACCCGTTAGTTGCTTTTACGACACCCAAGGGAAGAGAGGGGTTGGTTGTTAGTATTATATTGATGAGCCCATCGCCGCTCTATGCTGATGGATAGTATGTGCAGTCTTTCCACCTCTTCCCTTGCCTTTTACGACAAAAGGCGACTAACGGACTAAATATTGCACATACATCCAACAGCATAGAGCAGCAATGGGCTCATCAGAATAATACTACCAACCTATCTCTTCCCTTCGGTGTCGTAAAAGGCGACTAGCGGACTAAAGACTGCACATACATCCAACAGCATAGAGCGGCAAAGGCTCATCAAAATAATACTACCAACCTATCTCTTCCCTTCGGTGTCGTAAAAGGCGACTAACGGACTAAAGACTGCATATACATATAACAGCTTAGAACGGCGATGGGGTCATCAAAATAATACTACCAACCCCTCACTTTTATTCGACTAATGGGCTAAAGGCTCACCACTTAAGCACATGTGCAGACTGTGCAGTTGTTTCTTGTTGAAGCGTGGACTGTGTGGGTGTGGTCTGTGTTGTCCATAGATTCAAATGATTACTAGTTTTACCATAAACGTTAATAATAACTATCTCAAAAAAGTAGTTGATTTATGTAAACAGTAATAAGTTGAGTCTTTATTCATAATTATTCTACTTATGACTTAAGACTTTTTCATTTTTGTAGGCTCATTGTCATGAAACTGGAAGAAAAAACAAGGAAAGGAATTTTAAAAAACATACTTTTTCCCCTAGGGCAAGAAAAGCTATTTTATCCTCACTCTGGAATGCTACAATGACGGTCTTTTTGAGCAAGAGGGGTGAAAATAATGTTTAAACACCATAACTAAAACAAAAAATGAATCGATCCCATTTCTAGGTAGGTAATTTAAATTATGTCCGATAGTGGCAACAAAATAGTAATTCATTCAATAATAAATATAACTAAGTAAATTTTTTCTTTACTTAAGTGATATTATTGTATATTAATATTTCCGACAAAACAAGAATCCGACGAAACAAGAATCCGGCGAAACAAGAATCCGGCGAATCAGGAACTAATCAATTACGTGACTAGGAATGTTTGAGAATGGATATATTACTATAAATTAAAAAAAATATTCAGAAATTTACCTCCCGGGAAAAAAACGCACAGTAAATAAAAAATTGGGAAAATATGCGAATGCAATAATCGCTTGCAGTAAAATTCGATTTTCGGAAAATCATCGGAGCACTCTCCTGTAGGTCATATTATGAAAATTATGTTTGGGGATAAAAGCGTTATGAAAAACAACAGTAGGAGTTTATATACATTTTACATTAGTGATATTATTAATTGCAATTTTCGGAAACATGAGTGTTATGAACATCGTCGGTAGTACTACAAATTGTATGGATGAAAACTTTAGGAAGAAAAATTTTAGGAAGAGTGATCATTCGGATTACAAATCGGTTGGAAGAACAATTTCGGGTTTATAGAACTTTAGGTGAGTCAATATGGACCCATATTGAAAGACTCGAATTAGTAGGTAAGGCAGATTTTTCTTACTATGTGCTAAAAGTGAACAAATCTTTTTTTTTATTTATATACATTTCTCTATATACTTTATACAACCGCCATATATAATGAGTAAAAACATTTTTGTATGCAGGGTTCATCCAAAATAATAATGTTTATGTAGCCTCTACTTTTTATTATTATAATCATTATTTCTGAATTTAAAAAATATTTTATAGTAATAAATTACATAGCTACTAAATAAAAGTTTTTTCGTAACATTTTAAAGAACTCTCTAACACAAAGATATAAAACAGGAAGAACAATACAGTTAATTGATATAATTATATGTCGTTGCAATATTGTTCATTCTCAAACAAAAGGTATTGTCGCAACGTTGTGACTGAATAAAAACTATTCCAATTATCCGTAGACCTTAGAAGGAAGACTGAATCAGAAGGTCGCCAGGAAACCGAGACTCACCCTAAGGACAAATAATGGCTGGTTCCATTTACATTTTCTATCTTAATTAAAGCGACTTTTGATCGAAGAAAGGTTTCTTGAAATAACATAAAGCCTCCATCATTATCATCAACAGCCTATAAATGTCACACTGCTGGGTACGAACCCATGGGCAACCGCATGTGGGGTCACTTTGGTCCATACCCCACTACGTTGGAAATTGGGCAACCCGACAATCCGGCCATTAGGCCGGCGAGGTTATGTTAACATGGATATTTTTAAAGTTTAAGCTTAAACTAACTTATTACTAACTAACTAAATTATATAGTGTGTACAGATGGGAATCGAACCCACTTGGTGGCGGTGTGGTCAACGAATTTTCCTATTTTTTTTGTATGAGGAGGCCGTGATTTCGATTCCCATAAAAAGTAAAGGGCTTTTTAACGTCTGGATAAAGTAATAAATTTCATAAAAAATTATAAAAATCCGTGAATGTCCGTAAGTTAAGTGTTTCGTTTCGTTATACTTACCTGCATTGAATAGTAAATATAAAACTCGTCAAATTAAATCTCCTTCCTTATGCACAAACCACCTTCATTATCCCCAAACGGTTAGTCAGAGACTAGGTAATGAGGACTTCAAAAGCAGTACACTGTCACAGTTAGGGTTGCTACCCATGCTCTAAAATAGAGTATTGTCCTCTTTTTCATGTAGGCGTACTTTATAATCTACGACACCAATAAAGTACGCTAAAATATTCTATTTACGTAAAAGACAAATATTTGTTAAATGTCGCAAAGAGCAACAAAAAATACGTTTTCTAGGACAAATAAATAAATACTCTTTTTTATGCAATGATAAGTACTTTATTTTTGTTCTAGCAAAATTAAAAAATAGGTACTCTATTCGTGCTAAAAAAAGGTGGCAACCCTAGTCACAGTCCACGTTTCACCAAATAACAAAGGCACGTGTGCTCGGCGGACAGGTTTGAGCCCATCGCCGTTATACTGTCGGATGTATGTGCAGTCTTAGTCGCCTTCTACAACACTCAAGGGGAGGATGCGTTGGTAGTATAACATTTTTTTTAATAATAAGCCGACACCATACAGCCATGCATCGCACTCAGGGTACGCAATGCTATAAAGTACCTGCATACATATATAATCACGAATATTATCAGGGGAGTACGTGTCACTCCGCAGTTTAGGTACGTTCGGATGGCGCGCCTCCCAGGCAGGCCGCCTAGGCATAGTAGAACTAAACAAGTACGCTGACTTGGCCCCCAAGCGAGCGATAATTGCCTAACCTGGGGCCCAAGTCTGCTAATTTACGAATGGCATAATTGAATCGCAATTGGATCGTATTGTAATTGTTTGACACATTTGGTATTCTCTTACTCATATAAGAATACCAAATGTGTCAAACAATTACAATGCGATACAATTGCGATACAATTGCGATTCAATTATGCCATTCGTAAATTAGCAGACTTGGGCCCCTGTAGGGCTGTCGCTTTACGAGCGGCAGCGGCGGGCGCAGCGACGAAACACGCAGGCGCGCGCGGCATTACGTACGGCTCCTGGTATCGTTTTCGCGTCAATAAACTCGTCAGTGTGCGCGTGCGCCGACGCGTACGTACGGGAAGGCTCGGCCACGCTCCAATGCAAACCGCGCTTAGTCAGCGTTGCTTAACGGAATATGAACGCTCGGGTCACACGATAAGTTTCAATTTCGCGTGAAAGTCGTTAGAGAGTAAACCTTCTGTACGTAGTACTATTAGTTATTCTGTGCTATTATCCCCGAAGGGTTAGTCAGAGACTAAGCAATGAGGACAGCAGAAAGCAGTCCTCTAAAATTCTAAATTATCCACTTTTTATTCCAAATATCGACTGCACATGTGCTCTGCGTAGCAGGTTGTGAGCCCATCGCCGCTCTATGCTGTTAAATGTGTGTGCAATCTTTAGTCCATTAGTCGCCTTTTACGATACAGGCGACGAGAAGGGGTGGATAAGAGTAAGGTACTATTCTTTTACCACTACGCGACGCATGCTCATTTTCAAGCATCCTAAGTATTTACATTTAAAATTTCTTAAATATTAGCTTTGATCTATATCCCCTTCGAGATAGAATCAAAGTCCACCAAAAAAACTCAAAAATAATCATCGTACTGTTTTTTCCGAGAGAGAAGAGATCCGTTTAATCATAATTTTGTTTAAATGTTCAATGTTTGTTTTTATGTTGACGCATTAAATATAACTATTATCTATTGTGTTATAAAGTTTACGCAAAAACTTCTCATAACACAAAAACCTTTTTGTTACTGCACAGGAATCCTTTTATTTCACATGAATTTAATGTTTATTGTAAGGTTTTGTATAATTAGTAAGGTTTGGGACAATCGACTATAAACAATGCAACTCCTGTGAGGCAGAACCGAAAGGCAAACAAACGACGGTCATCATAACAAACTATGAAGCAAAGCTGGAGTCATCCATGCCAGGTTTAGCTGCCTCTGTGGTCTAGTGGCTAAGCCACCGGTTTTAGACCTCTGGGTCTAAAACCGGTGGCTTAGAATAATTGAATTGAGAGTTGACAGCCGTGTGGTCGAGTGGTCAGCGACCCTGACTACGCAACCCACGGTCCCGGGTTCGAATCCCGGTAGGGGCAAATTTTTGTGTGGTGAGCACGAGCATTTGTGACCGAGTCATGGATGTTTATTAGTATTTATGTATGTTTATCCGTTATTAAGCCACCATAGTTCGGGCTATGCTCAGTTTGGAGCTGAATAATTGGTGTGACAGTTGTGAAATTTATTATTATTATTATTAATTACATACCTACTACCGAAATTATTTATTTATTTACTCCGGACTGTCAACAAGACCACACTAATTTTACAGTCTTCTTATGTACTTACAGATATTTTTTATATCTATTTATACGGGTATATTTTATTTATACGGGAATTTTTATATCATTTAGTGTTAATAGACATCATTTTCATTTTTCTTAAATTTATTTATTATTCATTAATTTTATTTAATTTGTCCGGCACAATAAAAATAACTCGTGGATACTGGGCGAACTAAAGTCACGTGTAACGTAAACCTAGGTCTCAGAACAATATTTTGTTCTAGGTATCCTGTGGTATCGTAATGTGTCAGAGTTCGATTGACCATGATCGACGGTATTTTGTAGATATGCTTGATCAATTTTAGTTTCTTTATTTTCTACTTTAAAAGAATAAAAATTAATCTGTAGATCTAGATTAAGTTACTCTTTAAAAAAAATATATGTGCACGGATAAAAGAAAATACTGTGTCTATTCGTTTTTTACTTAATTAAAGGCAGCCACGATATGCAATGTGAGTGTTATACATAATAAGAATCCTAATAATTTTTTATGTATAATAACTATGTATTTAAGTATTATAGTATGTTTATCGTTGTCATGCGTTGTCTAGTAACCATTTAACGAGTTTCTTCGAAGCTTCTCTTGGGCTAGATAATTGGTGTGAGTGTAGGAAAGTTAATTTATTTATTTATTCACTAATATTATAAACGCGAAAGTTTGTAAGTATGGATGGATGTTTGTTACTCTTTCACGTAAAAACTACTGAATGGATTTGGAAGAAATTCGGCATACAGATAGTTCATAACCTGGATTAACACATAGGATACTTTTTATCCCGATATTCCCACGGGAACGGGAATCACGCGGGTACCGGGAAAACCGCGAGCGGCCACTAGTTTAGTAATAAAAACAGGTAAACACAATATTATTTTGTTAAAATTAATACATCCATGCAATACGCTCCCTTTCCAGAGGGGTAGGCAGAGACCTCAGATTTCCATTTGCAACGACCCTGACGCTCATGCCCGTCGGTTTAGGGTACTCCTGACCTGACTGTAGACTTAACAAAATTAATTATTCTCCTAAAAACGTTACTCCGTTTAAAAAACATCTCTTTTCCAACAGTAGCACATTCGAAGGAGTGTGGCGATGACTTTAAGAAAATCGAATTTTACTGCAAGCGATTTTTGCATTCGCATAGTTTTCCAATCAGAGGTTGATTTTTTTAAAAGCTTTTTTTTTGTTTTCGCATTATTTCCCAATCTAATCTTTTTCTGATAGTTTTTTTTTCCGGACGTTGATAATTTTTTTTTATGTTAAGTACCTAGTTTAAAAAAAAATAGCATAGAAATTAGATAGGAAAAATTGCTTATAGTAATATTTCCTAGTGATCACGTAAGCGAATGTGTAAACTACGTGACTAGGAATATTTGAGAATGGATATATTAGTTACTTTAAGTTAAAAAAAATATTCAGTAATTTACCCTCTGGGAAAAAAAAACGTACAGAAAATAAAAAATTGGAAAATTATGCAAATGCAAAAATCGCTTGCAGTAAAATTCGATTTTCGGAAAGTCATTGCCAAACTCATTTGAAGAAAGAGCCATAGCGCACCACGCTCGCACTAATTGATTGGTAAAATTAATTAAATAATAACTGATTGGTACAATTTAAATAAATAAATTAAATAAATTTTGTTTACGCTCACACCAATTATCTAGACCAAGATGAGTATTCTTGTGAAACTCGTTTATATGGTAAGATAACGGATAAATATACATAAACATAGAAAAAACACCCAGACCCGAAATCAATTTAGAAAAACAGTTTTTCTCTAAATTGACCCGACCGGGGATCGAACCCGGGACCTCAGAGATGGCGACACCATGAAAACCGGTGTACAAACCACTCGACCAAGGAGGTCGTCAATTAAGTAAATAATAACTGATTGGTACAATTAAGTAGTACTTACCTACCTTTTTGGCAAGTAGGAAGTCGAGATATTTCACACTCAATATGATTTTCGCACTCGAGGTCACGCATAAGATGGCCGCCGATATTGCGTTGCATAACTTGCTTACTTTAGTCGTATCGCGTAGCAGTGAAAGAATACTACCACCAGGGGGTGGTAGCTTCCACTCTTCCCTTGGGTCGTAAACGGCGACTGACGGACTAAAGACTGCACACACATTCAACAGCACAGAGCGGCGCTGAGCACATGTGCAGTTGCTATTGAATGAAAAGTAGACTATGGCATAAAACGGCTTTTACGGTCCTCATTGCCTAGTCTCTGACTAAAGTCGACCGGCACCCATCAAGCGACCCGGCATTGCGATAGTTGCTTAGCGAACAAGATCGCAAGTCGGACGCGCTAACCACTGAGTCATCGAGCTCCTATAATAATATTTAAGTAGTACTTAAACATATCTTTTTAAACATATCTTTTACTAAAATGTAACTCGCCTATCATAAAAGGCTTCTATTATTCATTATTATGTCAAAAAGATAGAAGCCCCGAATATTTCTTAAAACGTTACCCAAATGATTGTTTGTAATACTCACCATTAACACTAAAGAACAATCATGGTGAAAACAACAAAAACATTTCGTTTACAACGACGATGTCGAGTTCCACAGAATCTGGCAAGTTCTCTATAAAATTATCTGGTCTTGCTAGTTTTTGTTGACCAGTGCCTAATTAAAGCAGAGTTTACAAACGACTCCTGACACCATCTGCAAACTATGGCGTGATCAGTTTATTAAACGTGTACGAGGATTTAACTATAATGCACCTGAATGGACGTAGCGTGACGATAAGAGAGGAATATAAAAGTGCCGATTATACTGTTCCAAATCACTTTTTTAGCGAGCCTTTGTTTTTTGTAGCGTAACTTTATTCAAAAACATTCATAATGTTGTGATTTAATACTCCAATGTTGTTGTTGTTGTTATTTATTATTATTTTCAGACATTGTCATCTCACTGCAGAGCAAAGGCTCCCTTCCCTTTTTCCACTCTTCACGGTTATATGAGAGTCGTTGCTGTAGGAGTCTAGCTCGTCCCGCCATATCTCCTTTTAGACTAAATTCAGGCGTAAAATCAGTCCACACAGATGTGGACTGTTTTTACGCGATATTACGCTATCTATGACAGACCATAGTTCACATTTCACTAAATAACAACTGTACATGTGCTCAACGTGACAGGTGGTGCTCATCGCCGCTCTTTACTGTTGGATGTATGTGCAGTATTTAGTCCGTTAGTCGCCTTTTACGACACTTATGGGAAAAGATGAGTCAGAAGTAGGTATTCTTATAACGTGCCGCCAGCAGAACCACGCACCTCAATAAAATACTACAAACTTTAACTGTTTATTTATTCTTTTTGCCATTTCCGATCTATATCTCATTTAAATTAATGTGTTTGACTTTGACCCCTAAGGCTACCAAACCCAGTAAGTACCGGATTTGCAAACATTGTAGACATAACTACTTTTATTTTTGTTAAGGTCAGTCAGGTAGTCCGGCCACCAGGTGTACAGGTGAAATTAAATAGCCTAGTGTAGTTAGCATGTACACAAACTAGCAGAACAGCCTACCACATAATGTCTATTTCTACAATAAATTATGAACCTTATGGTATGGCTATAAATATTAATATCATTAGAGAAATTTGACAGATCCGCATAGGTTGATCCGCGGGCGTGTGTACTTTGATGGATTAGTTTGCTGAAGGTGGGAAGTAGGTTTATACCTACTGGCTCGAGTTAGTTGTACACTTTATTTAGTGCAATATTTGTATGCAAAGGCCTTAAATGGTTAACATGTAGGTTGATGGATTAGTTTGCTGAAGGTGGTATGTAGATATAATAAAACATGAATAAGTCATCACGAAAATTATAGACTTCATTTTGTATAAAATTGGAATACTCAAGTTGAGATTGAATAGATACAAATAGCTGTATAATAATTGAGACTTCCTTTATAGGATAGATAGCATAGGATTCAAATCGGTTTAAACATGATTCAAAAATAAAGTAAATAAAATTAAAGTGGTATCTATCATCTAACAAAACCATAATATGGGCCCAGTTCTCGAGGAGTAGATAGAGTAACTGACCACAAACGGTCGTGGTAACAGCTTACATACAACCATGATAAAAGTATAATATATTAATTAAATAATATTTTAATTTTTCTTTAAACAAATTGATACTCGAAGTATCAAACAGATATTATTATTATGCAACTCTCTGCCAAACCGGAAAGTCTGACGGTAGAGTTTAGATACCTACTTAGAGATAAAAGAGATGTTTCGGCGACCGGGTCAGTCAAGCGGCTAGTGACCCTGACTGCGAAAGACACGGTCGCCGGTTCGAATCCCACGTAAGGCAAAAAGATTGTATGATTTAAAAATAAGTGAGTATATAGAAAATGTGAGTGAAAATGATTTAGGTACTTACCTACCTACAACATGTTTAATGTACTTACAAAAACAGCAAAAAAAAAGCTTTGAAAAAATAGAAAATCATCTGTTTGTAGACAAAAAAAAACTGTGATTGACTTATGTGAAAACACCGGACAAGTAGTGAGTAGGGCCTGCGTCTTATGAGTTACGTGTCATTACGTGTGTCCCGCCCTAACTCCCCAAGAGACTTGACAGTTATATGATTAATTTAGGTTCTATTAACTTGTACCCAGAAGTCCCTTCTATCCCTTGATTATGGCTGTGTGATATATATTTTTTTATCACTCAGTTACTATCGAGGAGCTAGAAGGCGCGCAGCGGTTAGACGATTTGCGATCTTGCCTGTTATGCATCCATAGCAAGTCACTGGATAGATAACCAAATTAACAAAAAAATGTCTGGTTGCTCCTGGTTTCGGAAGGCACGTAAGTCCGTTGGTCCCAGTTGTTTTCGTAAGATGGCATTCGTTAAAACCCATTAATCCGCAATGGGCCAGCGTTGTGGATTATGGCCTAATAATTCAATGATCTTGATGGTGGCGGAGCAGTCCTACTAGTGTTTATTAATCACGAAACCGTTACAAGTTGTCTACTGTCAATTTCCTTGAATGAAGGAATAAATCTACATCTGTTATACTTATAAATCTTTGGTTATTACTCAGCTTACCATAACACCAATAATAGTTATGTAAATCCTGCACATGTATTAGCAACCGGTACTATTGAAAATAGGAAGTTGTATGACAGTTACACACTTATGTATAACTTGTCAATAAAATGGTTTTTAAGTAAATAAATACATTTGCATAAAAACATATTTTTTTTACTACTTTTAGAAAAAAACGTACAATTTTATTAAAGTGTTAGTTGACATGACCTAGGATGATATTTGATTATCAATTCTCCCACTTAAACAAATTCCTTATGGGGAAAGAGGCCAATGCCAACGTTACAATGCGGGTAGTGGGTTTTATCGACTGCCGTCTAATCGACGGCTCATCATCATATCAGCCCGCAACCACCCATTGCTGGGTGGTTGCGGGCCACCACCACCAACCACCTCATTTAATATAGGCCAGTCCCTTTTGTTATGTGCCGATTTAATCCAGGTGCTGCCAGCGACCCTGACGATATCATCAACCCTGATTTCTTTGGCTAGATTTTGGCCACGACTGTGTCAAAGTTTTGTGGCTCAAAATGCCCTCCAAGGGACAAACTCCTCCGTGCTTTGGAATGAAAGCGAGATAATTTTTCTTAATCATCTATCCGTCGTTGCGAAGGTTGCTGGCACTTACTTTTTCGGGACCTCCTCTGATCTGGTCGGAGTATGTCAATCATCATCATCATCTTAGCCCACAATCACCACTGCTGGGTATGGCCTCCTTCATTTTATGCCAGCACCCTCTGTCCTGTGCTGATCTCATCCAGGTGTTACCAGCGACCCTGACGATATCAGCAGCCCTACGTGCTAAGTGCAACGTGCTGTTAATGATACCTACATAATAAATAAATAAATAAAAATTGTTTTATCTCCCAAATAAATAAACATATTAGAAGTGAGACAACCCCAGTGAGTAATACAAATACTTGTAGTGGGGTGTGCCTCGCTCTTGGCCTAGTGCCAGTAACAATATTGGGCTATATTTACAGTATCCTTATTTTAAGCTTAGTTACTTATAAGCTAAATGTGTGAATGTGAGTGTGTGGTGTGAGTGTAAGTGAGAAAATAGCATGAAAGAAACATATAATCACGACCATTATCAGGGGGGTGACACTCCGCAGTTTAGGTACGTTCGGCCGGCGCGCCTCCCAGGCAGGCCGCCTAGGCGTATGGCAGTAAAGGTTGCCGCGAGCCGACGCACCGAACACCGAGCGCCGAGTCGCTTAACTTGTAATCCCTGCGCGCGCGCGTAAACCCTACGCTCTGTGACGTCATGACGTCAAATAGATATCGAGTCAGCGTTGCTTAACGGAGTATAAACGCTCGGGTCACACGATAAGTTTCAATTTGGCGTGAAAGTCGTTAGAGAGTGAACCTTCTGTACGTAGTACTATTAAATATTCTGTGCCATTATCCCCGAAGGGTAAGTCAGAGACTAGGCAATGAGGACCGCAAAACCAGTCCTCTGCCATAGTCCACTTTTCACCAAATAGCGACTGCACGTGCTCTACGTGACAGGTGGTTAGGCCATCGCCGCTCTATCCTGTTGGATGTATTGCGGTCTTTAGTTACTGTTACCTTTTACGACACCCAAGGGAAGAAAGAAGTGGTAGTATTCTTTTATTGAGCCGCTAAGCGACAAGACACGGCTAATAAGATCTAATAGATTCCTATAAGTAACTTGGGGGTTGTAGCTGAAAGCTCCTAGCTTTTTATGACTTACGGATGAATAGAGCAAAGAGCTATTTCGGGCGTTTTCGCGGCTTACCATAAAAAGGGGCTATTGTATCGATATTGATTCAGCAACGTAAGTAGATGAAAAATCTTTGGGCAATTAAGTGTCTTACTAAGTATTCTGAACTGAAATAGACAAGTTTTTGCTTCACTACGACTCTGTAAAGGCTCGATCCTGAATCCGCAGTGAGTTACCAAATACGCTTTCTCTAAATTTGACTCTACACAAACGTCACGTGAGGGTCGAATTGAGAGGCGAGTTTACGATCGAGCTTTAGAGAATTGACAACATGCTGCTCTACAAAAGCTGTACATGTTTACAAATCTTGCAAGAAAACTTTTAACCGCTTGCCGGGGACATTGAAACATTGGTGAATGATAAATTGATAAGAAAACGTTGGTTAAAATTTCCCAAAATGTCACCCAAATTGCGCAGAAGTAAATGACGTAAGTCACAAAACTGTTTTCATTTATAATTCGATTATTAAATACTCAATTGAAATATTGCCTTACCAGTCCCTAACTAACTATTTTAGTAATTTATTCGTTGTATTTTTATGCGTAAGGCTCAATAACGTAAAAAGATATACGTAATAATATCTCAAAACTCATCATTTTCGCTAAAGTAAAGTATTTGGTACATAACCCAATAAATTTTGTTTTTGTTTTGCTCAAGCCTTACTCAACTATACAAAGTAACATATACTTAACGTATGCTGCACATATGATAATTACCCAAGTAACAAATTATCGTTGCATAATAGTTGAGAAAACGTTTTACATTTCCTTTTGGTTCTATAAAGTGGGTCATATAAACGTGTCGTAGACGTTTATACAACGCGAAATAGGCCCATATTAAATGACATTATTGTTATTTACAAGTTAAATAAACGTCAGTCAAGAACTTTTAAATGTTACATAAAAGTTTTCGACCGACTGTTACCGAACCACAGAAGTCCTATAACAATTGCATAGACATTAGAAGATGACTGTAATATCGGTTAAGTGTTTAACATCGACTTTTATTGTATCCATTCATTCGTTCCTGTGATGTTTGCTGGAAAAGTACGTGTTATCAAATACAAAATTTAAACGGTTTATAAGTTATAATTTACTTAATTATTTTTACATTTACTTTAACAATATTATACACGAACAGAGTGTAAGGATAAATGTGTGCAGTGCACCTAATTCTTATGGGACGTTTAGTTTTGTGGTGAAATATAGGTGTGTTCTTGTGAAATTTTTTACGCCCCCTTCGAATTTATTGAAATTAAATTATTGTAGACTATTTCTTAAAATTTGTTTACATACTAAAATAGCAGCCATCTTGTCTAAGTTAAGAAACGACTTCTATACATCAATTATATAATGAAAAGGTCGCATAATGCGGTTTCTTGCGACCAAGATGGTCGGCCATGATAAATTATTTTAGAGTTCCGTGAGATAATAAACATGAACAGATAACCTTTAATTTAAATAAAACCTTTATACATGGTGTCATATTTTTTTTATTTATCCGACCTACAACCTGGCTTCATAATACGACGATATAATAAAGCAGTCTTAAAAACGTTCACGTAACCTATACTCTAACACCACTATTCGACGTTGTATGAATCAGTCGTAAAAACATCTACCTAACCTATACACAGGCACCACTATACGACGTTGTAGAAATCAGTCGTAAAAACGTCTACCTAATCTATACACAGGTACCACTATTCGACGTTGTATGAATCAGTCGTAAAAACGTCTACTTAACCTATACACAGGCACCACTATACGACGTTGTATAAATCAGTCGTAAAAACGTCTACCTAACCTATACACAGGCACTACTATACGACGCTGTATGAATCAGTCGTATAAACGTCTACCTAACCTATACACAGGCACCACTATACAACGTTGTATAATACAGTCGTAAAAACGTTTACTTAACCTATATATTTGTACCATTATACGACGTTGTATAAAGTAGTCGTAAAAACGTTTACTCAACTTATTTAGTGGACCATTTAGTTACGGGACTAAATCGTTGTAGGAATAACGGTTACACAACGTTGTAGTTGTCTAATAACATCAATTCAACAGTTATATAACCAAAAGTCGCATAGCACATTTTTTATATGACCAATTTGCCGATTTGATTAAACGAGTAGCGATTTTGAAGATTATAATCTTCAAAATCGCTACTCGTTTAGGCAGCCGCCTCTTAACTCGAAACCTGTCAGGTTGTAGGTACGCTAAAGATAGCTACGTCTAAAGTAGTGTAATCCCCTGTGTCCTGTGTGGCTTTTCCTTGTCCGGTTCCGAAGCTGTTATCCAACTGTAAAGCACCGCAATAAGTCAAAGTATCATACATACATACATAAAATCACGACTATTATCCCCGAAGGGTTAGTCAGAGACAATTAAGGTAATGAGGACCGCAAAAGCAGTCGTTTGCCTTAATACACTTTTCACCAAAAAGCGACTGCACATGTGCTCAGCGTGACAGGTGAAGAGCTCATCGCCGCTCTACACTTTTGGATGTATGTGCAGTCTTTAGTCCGTTAGTCGCATTTTACGACACCCAAGGGAACAGGAGGGGTGCTAGTATTCTATAGCTTAGCACTATAGAATACTGTGATATCACATAGTAATGTATTACTACTCACATCAATACATATGTATTGATGTGAGTAATAATACATTACCTACATACTCGTACATAAATCACAACCGTTTTCCGGAGGGGTAGGCTTTAATGGGTAAGCTATAAAGGAAAGTATAGCCTTTATAAGGCGACTGCTAGAAACCGCAAGAAACTTCAAGGGCTGGTCAGGTCAAGTGTTTTAAACAAAACAGACAAAAAAAGAACTTTGTCCTTTATTCATTTTTAATTAAATAATTTATTTTGCAAATCCAATTAAAGATTGTTTTTGAGTACCTATCTTATTTATTTTAAAGCAATAACATAAGAAAAATACGCACATTTCGTAATAGGAAAATAAATGGTCTCATTGCAGACTATAATGTAGGTACTTAACGCCCGGCTGACGCCGTAGGGTCAACAGACGGCTAGGTCAACGACCGGCCGCTGCCCGCACGTTGTAAATAATCGTTATTTTAAATTGTTTTTTATTTTATTTCTCATAAGTTATTGCTTTAAAATTAATTAGATACCAAAGACTATCTAATGAAAATTTACAAAATGAATTATTTAATTAAAAATGAAAAAAGCACGTATTTCTTTTTTGTAATTTTTGTCATGTTTAAAACACTTGACCTGACCAGCCCTTGAAGTTTCTTGCGGTTTCTAGCAGTCATCTTATATACTTACCTTCCTACTGCTAGGCAAAGGCCTCCATCATTGAAATCAAGTCTTCGCTACAATCGATGCGTATACAGTTTTGAAAAACATAATTTAACCAAACGAGCCTTTGACAAAAAGGATATTTTGACGAATCGCACTTTCGACTAACACAATTTGACCGAACGAGCCTTTGATAAAAAGGATATTTTGACTGATCGCACTTTCGACAAACACAATTTGACCAAACGAGCCTTTGCCAAAAAAGATATTTTGTCGAATCGCACTTTCGACAAACACAATTTGACCAAACGAGCTTTTGGAAAGAGGATATTTTGACGGATATCACGTTTGACCATAGGCGGAAAACGCAGTAATAATGCCAGTAGGTTCCATCTCCAGTATAAACGCGCTTGCCCAATGCGAGTTGCTGATCGATCAAAATCGCGCTTGCCAAATGCGGGTTGCTGATCATAAACACGGTCTATGTATCGAAAAAACCGAAACACAATTAGCTATTTCACAGTTATAACAATAAAATATGAAATATGTCGGAAATGGTAGTTTGTGATTTAACGATAATCATCCAATAGTTTTTTTTATTAAGATAATTCGTAAATATTTTATTTTTACAAAATAAATTTACGATTTTTTTCTGTGGATTGCAAGACCCGAAACACGGGCGGCCATGATTGAGCTTCATGTGACGTCACATTTCACACAATTATCAAAAACTATCTGTCAAGATTCAAGAAACTTTTCTATATTTATTGAAATGTGACGTCACAGAGCAAAATGTCACGTGACTAACCGTTTTCGTACAAAATTTGAAATTAATAAAGAAAAATATGTTTGTTTCTATTAAATAAAGCTCTTTTTGAGAAATAGAATATTGTATGGGGTATAAAATAAGCGTTTGTAATTTTTAAAATACGTTTTCAAAAACTGTCAAGTACCCA
The DNA here is from genome assembly GCA_963921215.1 of Scoparia ambigualis. Classification (NCBI taxonomy): domain Eukaryota; kingdom Metazoa; phylum Arthropoda; class Insecta; order Lepidoptera; family Crambidae; genus Scoparia; species Scoparia ambigualis. The sequence goes on along the minus strand of OY992501.1, from coordinate 20,086,030 downwards.
ATTCGTTTGCTCTTATGAATTACCAATTGAACCCTGGATATCGGTCCGTTATCTCCAGTTATCGGGCCGACGACGCACAAAACCCAGTCGGCCACCTAGGTATTTTTATTTTTTCAGCGGGGTTAACACATAGATAATTGCATCTCTGCCGCTTTTAATACTTATTAGCGTTTGCCAGCGACTTCGTTCACGTAAATTTTTGTGGATAACCGGGCCCCCTCTATCTTTATACAAAAATTCATCAAGATCGGTTCAGCAGTTAAGAGGCCTTATTACATCTCGACTGTGATTTTTGCGTAAAATGGCCAATTTTGGCGTTATGGATCTCAGAAACAAATGTACATTAACAACTATGACTTAGTGAATAGTGTAAAATAGCTATTGGAATAGTGCGTAGCGGCCTCGCTTTTTGTAAATTTTGCTTAACTTTTTAATTAAACCAAAAATTGCAGAAACACATTTTCATAAAATACGCGAAGGCACTTTTTTGAGCTCATCGATTGAACTACTGTTCTAAACAAGTAAAATAAAAAAATAATGTCATCTCTTATATAGTCGAATAGTGCGTAGCGGCCTCGGAATTTTTAGATATCATTGATTTTCTATAGGAAAAAAAATGTTATTCTAAACCAAAAAACTTCGAAAATCGCTATAAGTTAACTGTAAATATCTTCTATCTACGATAATAATATTGAGCAAATTTATACCAGAGAAATTGTTACTTCATGAGGAATAAAGATTTTATAATGAATTTTTTATCCTATTTCGATAAAACAACTGCAAAATTACTACAAAAGGCGATGCGCCGGCCGTCCGAATTCAATTTATGCTCACAGAATGGAGATTTGTAATATTATGCACAAATTTATTGTCCTATTTCGATAAAAACGACAAATACTACTGCAAAATTACTACAAAATGCGAAAATGGGCATTTACGCAAAAATCACATTCGAGATGTAATAGGCCTCTTAAAGCGTGAAAACGTAACTAACTGTTTGTTTCTCTTTCGTATTTATATTAATAAAAATGATTTGCTGAAATGTTTGTACGCACATCACTTCAGAACGGCTGCACCTATTTGGCTTATTCTTTTTTGTGGTGTTCGTAATTGTTAGGACACGATTTATGTAAAAGAAAATGTTAAAAAAAGCACGGCAAAGTGTAAAAATTTGGATTATTAAATCTCTATATAAAGTGATTCAGTGAGTGACATAGAAGACAGCAAAAAGAGAATGTACCTAAGTACTGAAAACAGTTCAAATCTACGATCGAAAAAAAATCCATCGTAATATTATTATCAATAAACTATTGAACATAATAAAACGTTTGTATTCATAACTAAAAGTTGTCTCTACATTAATTTATTGTTGGGGCGGTACGGAGTTCGCCGGGACAGCTATTAGGCTCGTATTCTAAAACCAAACTCAAACTCAAATCTCTGCTTGAGTACAGTTATATAGACTCAAACTCAAATCTCTGCTTGAGTACAGTTGATGATGGTGCGATGCTATTAATCGTATATATCACCATCCCTTTCTAACTGCATTTAAGCATGGATTTGACTTTGAGTTTGATTTTAGAATACTAGCCTTAGTTTTTAATATTTAATTTTAATAAGATAGGTACTTAGCAGCCGCCCGCCTCTTTCGTCCGCGTGACACCAATCGTATCACTATTAAGTACTTAATCTGCCATATCCCGAGATGGTTTAATGTGGTTTTACCCACTCTGATACCTTCGGGCGCACGCGCACATAAACTTTCCAAAGTATCATTTTCTTTTAAGACGAACAAAGAAACATTCAATCATACATACGGTGATTATATATCACGACTATTATCCCCGAAGGGTTAGTCAGAGACTAGGCAATGAGGTCAGCAAAAGCAGTCCTCTACCATAGTCCACTTTTCACCAAATAGTGACTGCACATGTGCTGTTTGAAGTATTTGTGCTGTTGGAGTATGTGCAGTATTTAGCCCGTTAGTCGCCTTTTACGACACCCAAGGGAAGAGAGGGGGTGGTAGTATTCTTTCATCGCTACACAACACGGTTATGGACATTCAATCATCCTAACTAAAATAATAAATGCGAAAGTCAGTTTCTCTCGTTACTTTATTTTATTTTTATTTTTTTGCTTATGATACTCTTTTAAGCTTTAACCGCTTAACCACAGAAAATGCATCTATTTCTGTGCGTTTAACCGAATTTTATGAATTTTGGTACAGAGATATGGGGTTAGTTTTTCCCGCGAATAATTAACGTGATAGCCGATCAAAGCTAGTACTTAAATAATAAAAGCGGAAGTTGACAAGTATACGTGCAGTAATTGTTAATCAAGCACTAAGAGCTGATAGATAACAATAAAGTTTTTTTTTTATTTTACCTGCGTATGCTCATGCAGTTTGCGGCCGGCTGCACCGCACTGTATTTCCCGCAATTTCCTTAGCAACGGCAAACAGAGGGAATTCCCGTGCATTCACTCTTCTGCAACTTTCTAAAGAAGATTGGCCGATCGGCTAATGCAACACGTAATTTACCTGCCTGCTTTCGTTTAACATTAAGTCACCTTAGTTATGATAAATTGGTTTGCAAAACATGTTTACAAAATATAACAAAAAGGAAAAAGTGTCTGAGTGACTGGTCGATCATAAATAAGTAGGTATAGAAGATTGGCCGATCGGATAATGCAACACGTAGGTAATTTACCTGCCTGCTTTGGCTTAACATTAAGTCACCTAAGTTATGATAAATTGGTTTGCATAACATGTTTACAAAATATGACAAAAAGGAAAAAGTTTCTGAGACTGGTCGATCAACGCACTGCCCTAACCGCTGCAAGGCCTAAAACCATGTTTTTGTAATAAAAATGTATGATGTAGGTTTGGAACTTACCTACCAACTTACCCTAATCTCCAAAACTACTTATCCAAAAATTAATTCTGTTATGTATATTTAGGATTGACATGGGATTTAGATACTCCCGATAAAATAAAAGGACATTTAGTGGTGACTAATTTTGCACCGTTATTCGACGAAAAAACAGTCGAGCGATAGCGATTCTTACTATTGTCTTACCGGTAAGATATAATAATATGTATGCCTTAAAAAGGCCTATAAATTATTAAAACGTAATAATATATTTGTCCCATCCATCCATAAACTTTTAATCCATAGAAATATACCTATGGGTTTACTAAAGAGGTACTTAATCATAATCAATTAGCCGGGCTTTTTACTGAGATGTTACCTACATCATAGAATACATAATAATACAATAAAGCGATGGTTATGGTAAACCATTACAAGATACGCAGGCCGCTAGTAATAAAATATAAAATACTATTAGCCATTATTACATGTAAATATTTAAAAAAATAAACACACTGAACGGTGTTTAAAGCAAACAAACGTTTATATTGTAAGTACAGTCATAATCTCGACTCATTGTGATTTGTGGTGCAGGACCAATTACAGGAAATTGCCTACATAAATAACGTTTGTGATATGATATAGCAGCGTTTAAGGTGCAATACATTATTTATGATGTTAATAATGTGTATAATATTCATCCCTCCATGCTTCGGAAGCCCGTAAAGCCATCGGTTCCGGTTGTTGTCGCAAAATAACCGCGTCGCGTAGCGGTGAAAGAATTCTACCACCCCTTCTCTTCGTTTGGGTGTCGTAAAAGACGACTAATGGACCAAAGACTGCACATAGATCTAACAGCATAGAGCGGCGATGGGCTCACCACCTGTCGAGCTGAGCACATGTGCAGTCGATATTCGGTGAAAAGTGGACTATGGTAGAGGACTGTCCTCATTGCCTAGTCTCTCGCTTACCCTTCGGGGATAATAGTCGTGTTTATATGTATAGGTATGTAATAACAGACATCAAACCAGCAACCCGCATCGGGCCACAGTCAAAGACTTTATACATCATTGGCCACAGTGTGTTATGGCCTAGTCTCTATGTACCTACTGTTGTCTATGTGAAAAGGCTTGGGCCCAGTGGTACTTTCTGATGATGATAATGATGATGAATAAATAAATAAATAAATCTTTCCTACAATCACACCAATTATCTAGCCCAAGAGAAGCTTCGAAGAAACTCGTTAAATGGTTACTAGACAACGGATAAACATACTTAAAATACTTAAATACATACTCATTATACATAGAAAACACCCAGACCCGAGACAATTTAGAAAAACAATAATTTCTAAATTGACCCGACCGGGGATCGAACCCGGGACCTCAGAGATGGCGACACCATGAAAACCAGTGTACGAAGCACTCAACCAAGGAGGTCGTCAAATTTGATGATGGCAACCCTAGCCGTAGTCTATTACATGTTTCGGGTTTATCCGAATCAAACGCACCATAGTATATAGTTAAGGGACACCCATTTCATTATGACGTGTATAATTCCAAAGAAGTCCCGTGAAATGAAAAAGGTTGTTGACGCAAATACAGCTGTATGTTTTACACGGTGGCATACGAGTATAAGCTCGTCCGTGGAATAACCCACGCGCAAACTTTCCGAACGCCGAAGTGCGGTGCGCCGTAACAGCTGGGATTTTTTGTATGCACAATTAGTATAATGAATGACGTAGGTGCGGGTGGCCATCTTGCTCACCTTTTTACACATTCAGACGTGTTAGTCCGACCGACTGCAGGTAAGTTCCCGCGGTGACACTGTGTTGTTCCTTGGCAACGTTGATTTGAGCAAATCGACGAAGTGATGACTCAATCAAATATGGAAGTTTCCTGCTCTCTATGCGTTTAAGAGATTACGCGGAAGAAATTAATAGGAATAAGTATTATATTATCGCTTACATTTCAATTAATGTAATGATTTTACCTCATTTTATCTTATATTCAACGGGCTTTTTATCATCTAGTGGTAAGTGACGATAACTTACTATGAATGTGAGTTGAGATAATACAAGAAGATGTTGGTAGCTTGCTGGTATACTAGATCAAGATGCTAAACTCGAACATTAAATTTAATAATAAGTACGTTGGTACTATAACTGAGAATAGAGCCTTTGGGTACCTATAGTAACAACTAGGCCACATACTATTTATTTTTTGTGATGAGCTGCTAATCAAATATTTAGTCCGCAAACCACTTCTTCTAAAGCCCTCACGAAAGAACAGTGAAACATGAGCGTTTTCGCAGTTTGGAATTGTTAAACAAAATCTGATGTGATGAATTAGAAAACAAAACAAAGTTAACATAACAAACGGTGTAAAACACGTTCGGTAAATTATTATACCTATTAGTCTAAAGTAATAATTACCAACAAAAACAAAAACAAATGTCAGAAATGTCATAATAAACATCTCATGTTTTATGCATGAGGTACCAAAACTTACTTTCTTGTAAAAAAAAAAAACAGCCAACCATTGCAAAAATTTCGCGTCATCAAACTTTTAAGCGCGCACCAATAATGTTGCGTAAAAATTAAACGTCGTCTGTTATCGTCACGGCTCTGTCATGTTTATACAAATTAGCCCATCAACGGTAAATCCGAAGCGTGACGTCAAAACCTGCATGCCCAATGTTATCGAATGTGTATATTATGGACATAGTTTGAGTATTACGCCCATGGATGTGTGTCACTGTCGACGTCGTCGCCTCACTCGCCTCGGTCTGTGTGAATTACCTTACGGCCGGTCGATTGGCTGCGGTTTGGTAACGTTGCCTTTTATCATTATGGACGACATCTATGCAATACAGGTAAACGGTAACGAGGATAATGTTATTTATTTATTTTCAACAGGGTTTTCCTGCACTAAAATTTTGAGGGAAACTTAAGTTTTGCTGAGGTAAAATTTGTAGCACCGTTGTTGATGGACTAAGTAGTTAAGATATCCTTTGATATGTATTATTATAATAATATATTGTAAACCGCATTCGATGTAAATACATTCAGTAAGAAGCCTTCAATGCATATTAATTACATATTTAGTATTTGGGTTATATCATTATTTTGCTGTTGCACATAGCTCAGTCAACCGAATTAGTGTTTTCAACGTCATTGACAGATTAAATGAGTCTCGGTAGATGATAAAATAGGTACCAGGAGTTTCTGCCGTGTTCTTTTAGCGACGACACGTGTTGTGAGACTCTATTTTATTTCAATCTACCGTACAATACTATATTTACTTTAAAAATATATTTTACTTGAAATTGCCTTAAAGCTAAATGCGAAGCCATTAATTAAGATAAGATAAAAATACCAATCTCGCCAAGGAACAACCATAGCAATGGTGAATTTACTTCACGGTCCCTCTCACATTTGAGTACCTAGGTACTTGAATTCGTATTTTGGCAGCTTTCTAACTTCTAAACAATATGGGTACATACTAGTACATGGTACACACACCATGCTTGTTTCCTGAAGGGGTATGCTGTGACCACACAGCGTTCACTTGCTACAATACTGACACACTCTTTTTAAACAATTGACGTTTTTCAATAGGCACGGATCCTGTATGACAAACGCAAACATGACATTGGCCTAACTCATTAACCACAGCCATAAATTAGTCGTCATTCAAAGCGTAGTCGTTGTGCGTCAGATGCAATAAAATTTGGCATTAATTCTTCGTTTACTAGGTAAGTATTTACAAAATCACATCACACTAATATTTTAAAGGCGAAAGTTTGTGAGTTGTGTTTGTTACTCTTACACGTAAATACTACTGAATGGATTTGGATAAAATTCGGCATACAGATAGTTTACAACCTGGATTAACACATAGAATACTTTTCATCCCGATATTCCCACGGGAAAGGGATCCACGCGGGTGACACCGAGAGCGGCCGCTAGTAGCAACATAAATGGGAGATAGGTTACACCGACTTGCTACTTCTCAAATCATAAGTAAGTACACGAATAGTAGAAGGAGACAGAAACGGTTGCGTTTTACGATATTGCAGAACAATGAGAATGAGCCGCTTATTATAAAAATCTAAGGAAGAATAAAAATATAGATCACTCAGTACAATTGATGACCTAGTATCAAGGAGATACGACCAATTAGAATCATTACGATGTAAACGGTTCACCTGAAATGTGTTGGCGTGATCTTGATTTTATGCTTCTTGGACATTGCCACGTTAGAGTTTGTTCTATCCAGGTTGGTATGATATACCTATACAGCTTAATTTTGGAAATATTAGGTATGTATATATAAAAATGGATAGTAATAACAGATAAAGTTATAAAATCAATATCCTCCCGAATAAGCATTAAATCTAGATTTAGTTTTTTATGATAAAATGGAATAAGTGACAATCTCTTAGTATTTAAAGTTAATAGCGAGTACCTTTATTATTGAAATTTTGTATTCACAATGCTATATAGATAAAATATAATTATTTACTAGAAAAAAAATCAACCAGTCTCAGAATAGCTCGAATAAGATTCGAACCCATAACCTTTGGATTGCCGGTCCATGGGTTCGAATCCCATTCGAGCTTTCCTGAGACTGGTTGATTTTTTTCTAGTAATCATTTTATCCAAATAGAGTACGTTTAAAAAAACTACAAGTTTTAATCTTATGTTAACAATTTTATTGATGATCTTATAATAATTGTAATATTGTCGTCCGAAAATAAATAAATCGATTGCTGCCGCGCCGACTAGCGCAAAGCCTTATACGCCAAAAACAGAGCAAAGTACTATTTTTATTAAGTTACTAGCAATAATTACCATTAAATAGCTATTATCAAATGCTAATACGAGTAACCAATGAAATAAGAAGACAAATCTAACACCAGATATCGTTTTTTTCTTCACTTTTTGTGCATTACTTAGTAAAATAGACGCTACTTACTTTTCTAAGTTTACTAATTACAATACTTTTTTTTACCTTTTATGTCTTTTGATTAAGTACTTAGGCTCCTAGCAACAAGACAACAATATTTTTTTGAAATCGGGTAAAAACTGAGACTTTATCGTAATGGTAATCTGGGTCTGAACTCAATTTGACCCGTTTAATGGAACAAGGTGCTAAAGGCCCCGATATAAAATTCGTTCAATGCAGACCATTGAAAGTTGCGCAAAAAATGTAACTTAAGGTACCTTCAATACCTTCCTACAGGTACCGGTAGGTCTACCTTACCTAATTAACAATGGATTAAGTAAAATTTTAAACACTGAAAAAAGACGACAACCTCAGGCGGGAATCGAACCACGCACCTTCCGCATTTCGGGCGGCTGCCTTAACCACTTGGCTACCGAGGTCTGGTTTTAACCCGTCGAAATTTGTCAGTGCTTAATGCTTATGTTTTTTAGTCAACATTGCTTCATCAAATCTTAGAAGTTTTCACCTCTGAAATCCGAAAGAAATATTTTTACATATAACAATAACAATGGATTTCTAAATACCTATGAATAATTGTATCCTCTAACAATGTTATTGTCATCCACTGCAATAATTTATATACCTACCTACAATAAACAAATGCGTGTTACTTAGAACAGAACGGATGCTAATTAATTTAAAAATTATTAGCGTATTTGGCTAATAATTTTTTGTTTTGCTTGTAATTGCAAGTTTCAAAAATCTTCCTATCACACGAACATATAATATCTTCTTGGCCTGACCAATGTCAGAACAAGGAAAATTTTGGGAATGCGTCAAATTTCATTCCCGCGTTTCACGTGGGCCAAGTCGCAGGCGGATCGCTAGTATTTTATAAAATTAAACACTTAAAACTTGCAATAACAGGTTGTTATTCATTACGCAATTAATGCGTGATATCAATAAAAAATACCCAAAAAACGTATAATCCAGACAAAAGATAATTAACGAAAGTACAATACCTAATTACCTACGTAATTATCATAACATTGTAGTCTAAATGTGCTTACCAAGTTCGGTTTGGCCGGGCGTATCCGATATTTAATTAAACGTTTAGATTATATGAGCCTTTTGGTTTATACCCAAAACCCACTTATTAGCAATATATTTAAATAAAATGCAATCTACTTGGCAGTTGTAAAACATCGACACGTCACCTGACAAAGTTGCCTGAACGAAAACTCGATCCTAAACCTCAGTAAAAACTAAAAACAATAAAACAAAAGAGAATTGAGATTAATACATTTTTTATAGTGGCAGTTCGAGCCAGCTTTAAGTACCCACTGTAGTTAATGTGCTTAGCGTTAATGTACATACTTCTAAAGTCACACAAAATACTCATGTTTTTTGTAAATCCGGACGTAAGACCGGTACCGACATCGGCTAACACACGTTAGACCATTTTTTACCGCTCACCATACGCGTACGTCATGCACTCTCAATTCAATATCGTGGAGACATACTGAGCCAATACATTACATTTTCATATCCTGCATCTAGAGCGGTTGAAATAATTCATTTCCTATGGTAAGTCCGTATCAAGGATCCGTAACACGACACTATGTGTCCGGTTATAAATTTGCACGGAAAGGTATTGTCTGTTATAGGAAGTAGATTGATGTTGATCCGATTGCATTTGCCATTTCTAGGGTGTCAGCTGGCATTCGCAATTAAGTTATTATAGTATGCCCGTTTAAGCGACACGAAATAATAGAGATTTAAGGGTTTATCTACTATCAAGATTAGTGTCCAAGGTCTGATCAAACGAAACTTTCATGCCCACTTAGTTTTTGGAACCATGATTCCATATTCTTTAAATGTATAGCGAGGAATTCCCATAACGATTTTCTGACCCCTCCAAAGCAATACGGAATCTCTTGAAAAGTTGCTGCTTTGCTGTCATTAGAAAGAAAGACACAAAGGCAGAGAGCTGAGTGCAGAATACGTGATCATATTGTAAGAGTAATAGCGTTACTTAGGTTTAAAAATCTATGTAACCTAACTACCTTTTTTTTAGCTAGTTAGAATGCAGTCTTACACATACACCGAGGTAGCCTAGAGGCTGACCTCGGGTTCTGTGTGACTTTTCTCCCCCTTCCTCGCCCAGAGAATATCTTGACTAGGAAAGGGGAGGCCTACCCACTAACAAAATCCTAGTAACATCCCTTCTATTCCATGGAGATGGCTCTGGACCACGAACGGCAAGCCAGCTGTCCTCTATGAACAATCAATGTAAACAACCACAATCAGAACTACTAAAATGAAGAATTGCGATTAAAAATAGTTTAATACATAATACCTATAAAATTAAATGTTACCTAATATATTGCAATACACTTTAGTTTATCAATGCTTGGTCAAGGTTCGAACGATTTGTCACTGTTTTACGCCCAATAACCGATTTAACTTGCAAGTTAAAATTAACCAAGATCGTAGAACCAACACAAAAATTTTTTAAACGCTAAACACATTTTCGTGTTTTAGAATCAAAAGCTGTGTAAATTTCGAGCCCAGATAAAAAATTAAGATACGGGTAAAGGATAAAGTGCATTAGCCTGCTTTAATAATGTCCGTTGTCAAAAATCCTGCAATTGCAACGACTAAACTATAACTTTAAATGCATACAGAATGTAGAGCACTGAGATACCAAAGATATCAACGATAATCTACGATATTAACAATCTATATTCCAAAGAAGTTCTATAGTTGTTAACTAATCTAAAATTTTACGAGCCTCCAAAATATCATTAGTATACTTACATTAATCTCCCGTTTAATTAAATTGTCTTTCTTAATAGGTTAAGTTTAATGTTACATTACTTATTTAAAAGTTTGTGTCCAATATTTTAAAAAGCCATATACTTAGGTAAAATTATATTTACTTATTAGATCAAGTAAATTTAAAAAACGTAATTCGAAATGACAAGTACGGCGCGAATGAGCGTGGTACATGTCATGATGTGCCGAGGCTGCGGCTGCAAGGGTTGACGCAAGGACCCTCAGGGAGCGCGGTTGCGGGGCGGTTGCGGGACGGGTGCGGGGCGGGTGCGGGACGGGCGCAGGCGAGCGGCGGGCGCGGGCGGGCGGTGACGCATGCGCGACGAAAGGCGACGTGGGGTGGGAGGCGGGCGCCTAACACTATTTAAACTGTTCTTACGAACGGTCATCATGCATTGGTCTGTTTGCAATCCAAAGTTTAGTTAGCCTTAGTAGTCCGACAGCTACAGTCGCAGACAGACAGGCTCCAGCCCGTGGTCGAGACACAAAAGCTCTCGCAGACTTACGCTAGCTAAGCGCGCAGTGAACTTCAGTTCAGGCGATACCCAGTGGAGTGTTCAAAGCTCGAAGAAATGGCCGTAGCAGCAGCTCAGAAGAACCGTGAGATGTTCGCCATCAAGAAGTCCTACAGCATCGAGGTGAGGACTCCCACTTCGCAACTGGACCATTACGATAGGTCCATCTGGGACTTGAAATGTTTTTGTGGACGGTTTATGTGAATGACAGTTTTGACAGTGCTTAATAATGTTGAATTATTTTGATTTTTTAATTGATTATTTATTGCTTAAGTGACCGTCCATAAAAGCTTTCATCATATTTTTTATTATTGTTCAAGATAATTATTTAAGAAGTCATTCTAGTTTGTTTACAAACAAACTGTTTAGAAGTTTGCAGAGTTTACGCCAAGTTTCTTCGATTCTTCAAAGATTTTAAATAATTTGAATATCTATAACATTAGTGTTTTCCTGAAAGAAAAATATTCAACTTAAATAAGAATTCTAATGGACAGATATTTGGAAAGTTGCTAATTTAGTTTAAAAAAAATAGTTTTTATATTTCGCACATTAAAAAGGAACACATGACGATTCAGTCTATAAACACGATAGCAAAACTGTGCTATACCACAGCCCATCTGTCTAATACTATGTAGAAACCCATAAGTATTAAATAATAATTTCGTGACTGCAACAGAGTTGGCGACGCGACCTCTACGCGACGCTGCACATCATCTCCCTAATCGCAATTGCCTACTTGTGGCCCGTCAAATCACCGGCCTTGTACGAATAAGCAACAATAGACGCAGAACGCAAACTTTCAGCATAATTAACAGCAAATTATCACCACATCGCCATTTTAAACGCTCAATTGACGACTGCTTTGTTTGCACTCGCCGACCCAAACAAGACGCGGGTCGCAACGCCGCCGTGAGAAAGCGGTGGTACATTAAATCCAGTTGCATTAAAGAGTTCGCAATGTTTTCACTGGTAATAATGTCCGTTTAATTGGGCGAAAAGCTTGCAGTCGGGTGCCGCTTAGGGCCGGCACACGGCGGGGGGCCGTAATGTCATTATCCGGTATAATTAATTTACAATTAAACACTGTACACTTTCACGGCGACATCACAAATTGTCGTGTGACAAATTGCGCAACAGATCGCGCAACAATTATGAACATATAAAACTCATTGTTCGAACCGGAGGTTCACCGGCGAAAAATGCGATCCACACGCAAAATAGTTCACTCGCCCTATGAAAATATTCCGTTGATACAGTCTCATCATTGTCTTTTCGAAATTAATTGCCATTGTCAATATTCAAGGTGCTGACTCGTAATCACTATCTCGCGTCAATTGCTTTGTTTTTGCAATAACTAAGTACCAACACTGCAGTTTTATCTCCCTCACAATTTTTCGAGTAAACTATAGAAGCTGGCGATTGTTGCGAATTTTCCTATGAGTTTGTATACAAGTTTGATTGTATGACATTGCATCTTATAAAAGCCTGAAAGGCTTATAGTATAAACAAACGTGTAATACTGACTCAAAAACTGCAATGCTGTTGCTTTTGATTTTTAACTAAATTTACTATGCTGAGCGATAACCCGGGTTTATTCTAACGTGTATATTATAATTCGCGTCTGTACGATTGTATTTCCTTGACCGTCGAAGGTCAAAATGCAAAGAGACGCTATCACCAGCCCAATGTAATCAGTAGGGTTTGCTAAAACTCAATCATGTGACAAGTCCGCGCAGTCTCTCCGTCTGCGTCTGCGCAAAGAGATGACGATTCAAGACAAGCACCATTATATACGGCTAGACAAACTTTTTGATTAGCACCGAGCGCCAAATAGTTCCGGTCATAATTAGCTATTTACACGCAAAAAACAAAGACCCTCCATTAAAACTGTGCATAAAAAAATCGAGGTAATCTTTCACCCTTGACCGACAGATTCTTCGCCACGGTCAACTGATCTGTTAGTAATAATAATAATAAAAGAAACAACCATTATCTTTGTAGTTTTCATCATTAACGATTTCGTATCTTAATTGATTATTATGTCGAGTGCCGCCGAAACCAGTCCGCGGAGATGATGAATTAGTCTATCAAACATCGTTTTCTAGTTAGACAATGGGTGTAGGGAATACGCAGGTCGCCGGGCGGCGGCGGCGGCAGGCGCTCTCCGGCACCGCTTAATTATCCGCCGGCCGATTGGAACGGTGAAGTGGCCACTCGGACAAACCAAGGCTATATCAACCGGATTCCGAGTCCTAGCCGCTCCAGTTAGGCGGACCTTAACTTTACAGCGAGCGAACGTTTCCGCAATTCAGTTGATGGTCGCATTATTAAATTCGCACGCGAATTATTCACCAGTTTCAAGTGTAATTATGCACTTTGACGCTGCACTTCGGGGGCTAAGCTACAATAGTGAGTGATTAGTAACCCTTGACACACATTGTTAGGCTGCCGCGGGCATTCTAGTGGAAAATGCTAGGTCTAAACGCCCGCGCAACGGACGCGCCGCGCCGCTACAACTGCTCTGTCGTAGATATCGCTCGTAATTAACGCTAATCACTATACGCATTAGGTAAATACAAAATTGATGACACTGTTAAAAACATATCATTGAGCAAGGGGATTTTATCAGTGCTCGATTAAATTCTTAAGTCGATATTAAGCGGCTAACTAAAGACATGAACGAGACGAGCAAATTGTCTGCCAGACGTCTGAAAGTTGAGGCTCGACAATAATTGACTCCATTGAAGTGCAGTAGTCCTGAAACCGGCGTTCCTTTGTGAAATTCCCTGAGCAAGATGGCGCTTCCGGAGGGCGCAGGGCGGGGGTAATGGGAGCACTTTACGCAGCTACGCTCAGGAAATAAGCTTAGGAACTTCGTAAAAGCAATTCCTACTCTCACATGAAATATAATGCGATGTGACCGCTTTATATTTATAAGGATTTAAGAGAATCCCTCTATTTTTAGCACTCCCTTTGTGCTCACTTGAGTAGTGCGAGTAAAGTCTTAAATGAATACCTTCAGTTTCTGTGTCTAGGTCATCGTAAGCCTGTAGTATAACTGTAGTTTATTACGAATAAAAATATCTCAATCACTGTCAATTGTTTAACGATTATAATTTATTAGCTCACAGTAAAAAGAAATATAAAATGCAGTCTGAACTAATTCAAACACTGTCTTAGATCTGAACATTATTAATCACGATAGTAGCAACAACCCCTAACTCTTGAAACCGATCGGTATTGGATCGGATTGGTATCGTGAAATTTCGTACTTTTAAGTTACGACACCAGCGCTAATTTGGATTCATATTGGGTGAACTAAATGGCACTGAGTTTTGTATTTTTTCACTCAATATCCGCGCAATATGAATCCATATTAGCTCTGATGTCGTAACTTAGGGGTACGAAACTTCACAATACCAATCTCGATCGATCGGAATCGGTTTTAAGAGTAAGGGGCAGGTAAGATCGACTGCAATAAACTTGTACTTTTTAAGTGACTTATCGTTTTCTTTTTTTGTTACAGAACGGCTACCCGTCCAGGCGCCGTTCTCTGGTCGACGATGCTCGTTTTGAAACACTCGTTGTCAAACAGACCAAGCAGAGTGTCCTAGAAGAGGCTCGCGCCCGCGCCAATGGTAAGAGGTCACCGCTCGACAATCAAATTAAACACGCGCACACCCGAATATACTTGTTCATTGAACACCCCAAAACATTTAAACGACATAATAATTAACAACACTTAAAAGGTCGACCCACCACCAACATAATCGAATTTATCAGGGTAATATTTTAAAATTTGATCCACTCTTTCGAACCTCGTTGCGATTCAAGGGCCTTCCCAATGAAATGCTATTAAGTTCCTGTCGTTATTAATTTGATTATTTTTTACATTTTTGTTATTTAACGTTTATTTTATTTTTTCTATTATTTCTTAAAATTTAGACTCTGGCTTGGACTCCGAATTCATCCAAGATGGAGTTCCTATTGGAAACGACGACAAGTCACCGACTGTCGAAGACGGCACCCAGCAAGATGAAACTAAGAACGGTCAACTTGGTAATTTTTGGTTTTTATTTCTTTGTTTTGTTTTATTTGTTATCTAATTTTGCACATTTCATTTATTTTGTTTTGTTTAATTTGTTTTATAGCTGATGCAGATATAGGTGACGATGCGTCCAAGACAGACGAGGGTCAGTAATGCTTAATCAAATGCTAAAAGAAACACTGTGATTAACAATCGTTAAAAATAACAAAAAGTAGACCATATCTCAAAAATATTAATTTACAGATTACACTTTGACTGAGGAAGAGGTCATCCTGCAAAATGCTGCCAGTGAATCTCCGGAGGCCGAGCAAGCGACCCAGCAGGCTGCTCTGTTGTTGCAAATGCGCGACGGAATGGGCTCTCTTGCGCGCATTCTTAAAACCATCGACAACTACAAAGGCTGTGTGCAACACCTGGAAACTCGTCCTTCTCAAGTCACCGACGTTCAATTCGATGCCCTCGTCAAAGTGAGCATGTCGCGCATCAACCTGCTGCAGCTAATCCGATCTCTTCGCCAGTCGACATCTTTCGCCGGCGTTAACCTCATGACCGAGAACATGTCCAACAAGACCCCGTGGTTCCCGCGCCACGCGTGCGATCTCGACAACTGCAACCACCTCATGACTAAATATGAGCCTGAGTTGGACATGAACCACCCAGGTTTCGCTGATAAGGAATACAGGGAGCGCAGGAAGCAGATAGCCGAAATCGCGTTCGGTTACAAATACGGGGACCTAATCCCGTCCATCAGTTACACCGAGTCTGAGAACTCGACTTGGCAGCGAGTGTTCAACACCGTGCTCGACCTGATGCCGAAGCACGCTTGTCGGGAATACAAGGCAGCTTTTGGCAAGCTCCAAGACGCTGACATCTTTGTGCCCCAACACATCCCGCAGCTAGAAGACGTGAGCAACTTCCTGCGCCAGCACACTGGGTTCACGCTGCGCCCGGCCGCCGGCCTGCTCACCGCCCGGGACTTCCTCGCCTCCTTGGCCTTCCGCGTGTTTCAGTCCACGCAATACGTGCGTCACGCCAACTCCCCCTTCCACACCCCTGAACCGTAAGTTTTATCATATTGACAGCATCATATTATTTATTCATTTTCCCACGCATAATTACTCACCAGATCTAATTATTATACCTACTAGTGATTAACACACGGAAATTATAAAGTAAACTAGCCAAACGAGCTGTGCACATGTCAAAAATTACAATACTGATAATGTAATTGATCTTAGAATTTTAAATTAATTGAGAACTACCTTGACAGCTATTTTTTACGGAAACACGGGTACGTAACACGTCCTTGTACCTATGTTATGTAAATCAGGTCAAATCACATCTTTATGAACATCAAACCTAATCAAATAATAATATGTTTCAAGCTCCTTCCTCTAATTTGTTATTAACAACGATAATATTATATGAACTCGATGACATCAGACATTTTCACATAGGTACCTTTAGTGAAGCACATCTCCGTGATAGAGTTATAACTTTGTTAAAAGGCTCCCTCAAATTTAGTTATATTCTACATTGCTGTCTAACAGCATTTTCTAGCCTATCAAAGGTCACGGTTTATTGAGTTTATGCTGCCCCGCTCTTGAGAAATGACTTTGCACTGGACTAGCAAACTTAATTATAAATTTCATTTTACAGCGATTGCATCCACGAGCTTCTTGGCCACATCCCACTGCTAGCTGACCCCAGCTTCGCTCAATTCTCTCAAGAAATTGGTTTGGCGTCTCTTGGTGCGTCTGATGCGGAGATCGAAAAGCTCTCGACTGTAAGTTAATGATACGCACTAATGTGATCGATTATGATTCTTAGTTAACATTGATTTACATAATTTGTTATTTTTAACGCCAAAGCGAAATTAACTGTATTTTGAAACGTTTTATTGGGCCCAGCTGATGCGAAGTGTTTTTGAGAAGGTTCTACAACCAAATGGTTGTACGGACGATCTCGAACGTAGTATCTCTTTGTTCAGGTGTACTGGTTTACCGTCGAGTTTGGACTCTGCAAAGAGAACCATCAGCTGAAGGCGTACGGCGCCGCTCTACTGTCCTCGATCGGGGAACTGCTGCACGCGCTGAGCGACAAGCCTGAGCTCAGGCCTTTCGAACCCGCTTCCACCTCGGTGCAACCCTACCAAGATCAGGAGTACCAACCCATCTACTACGTTGCTGAAAGCTTCGAAGATGCCAAAGACAAATTTAGGTAAATTACAAACATTAAAATGAAGCTTAACTGTTTTTCTATTGATTTTTAAAGAGTTAGAGTTAGAGCGTAACGGTTATTTTCTTCCTCGACAGACGCTGGGTGTCCACCATGTCACGCCCGTTCGAGGTGCGTTTCAACCCGCACACGGAGCGCGTGGAGGTGCTGGACTCGGTGGACAAGTTGGAGACGCTCATCTGGCAGCTGAACACCGAGATGCTGCATCTCACCAACGCCGTCAAGAAGCTCAAGGGCACTCACTTCGAGTGATCGCCCCATCCTTACACATCAATGGTTTAGTGCACGCGGCCTCACCGCTTTCTGTATAGCTAGTGATATTATAGATTTAAGACTTGTCAGCGTGTGTGCGGCGTGTTTGCGAGTGTGAAACCATCCGACGGTACTTCGTTGAATATCTTTTTGTACCTTATTGTATTATTTATTGCCGAGTTCATTGCCCGGGCCTCGGAAACTGCACAGCTCTCCTGATTGCCCATTTAAAGGAGGCTGTGCTGGTTCAGCGAGACCTTAACTACTAGTATTATTTATAATTTAAAACACTACAAGTAAAAATGGAGCACCAAAAAGATAAAGAATCAAACAATAAATATATGTGTTTGAGTGGATTTTGTCGTTTCATTTACATTTTTTATCTTTAATGCACTTTGCAGATCCCATTTAAAATGCACTTGTGCATCAACATGTTTTACATCGGTATATTATTCAAGGGTACATTAACTAATCTTACAATTACACAGAAACTGAATCAGTATTGGCATTTACCTACTTAACTAAAGCCTAGAACTTATTACGAGGATTTCTTTTAAATTAATTTAAAAGTATAAAGTATAAATGCGAAGCAATCAGCCGGGGAGCGGGCCGGCACGGCGGCGGCGCACACCTGTAATAAGATTTGCACCGCCCCAAAGGAATATGATCGCTTCAAATCCGATGGAATTGAACGACCTACATTTTAAATTGTGAAGATGCCGACCGTTTCGCTTTTATCTAAAGATGGCATTGAACAAATCCTAATTGTGTACTAAAATACACTTCCTACATAATAATTATCATTGCCTAGAGTTGTTTGCAGCAAAAAGTTTCTCGTCTGGAAACTGAGTCGGGGCGTGTCATAAAAGAGCAACTGTGATAATAATAATGCGAGAACAGGTTGTGTGAGTTGAACAGCAAATCGTGCATAGTTACGTACAATGAGCAAAAAAAACTTTATTAAAAATGAGGTTTAGTCTGTTTTACGAAAGGTCGTTGCGCGTTGACATTATGCGAGGCAAGTCGAGAGGCTTGGCCTTAGGCGAGCAAGGGCGCCCGTCGCGGCCGCCGGCGCACTACATAAGGTGCAACTTGTTAGTGTGGATGTTTGATTTTAAAGGGTCATTAGCGATTCTAGCAGCCGAATGACTAGGGCCGCGCTGGTACGGACAACAGGAAGTCAGATTACCCCCCAATACGTCCAAATACGACGGACAAAGTGTATTTTAGATGTTTTGATGCAAATCTCTCTTGTGCTGCATGCATAAGACTTTTACATGTTGCTAACCATTGAATTTCTTTTTGTCGGGTTTGTGGTCATCAAACTGGATTTGGCCAGCGTGGTGACATACGGTCCCAATTAGTAATCAATCAATCTATTGTTTTGCCTACTAGAGTTAGAAATTTGACTTAACTCCATTCAAATTTATATCAAACTAGCGGCCGCTCGCGGTTTCACCCGCATGGTTCCCGTTCCCGTGGGAATATCGGGATAAAAAGTATCCTATGTGTTAATCCAGGTCATAAACTATCTGTATGCCGAATTTCATCTAAATCCATTCAATAGTTTTTACGTCAAAGAGTAACAAACATCCATCCATACTTACAAACTTTCGCGTTTATAATATTAGTAGGATAACAGCCATAACAGCCAGTCATATAATGGTGATTAATTTCGGCCGTAGGGCAGTACCCATTTAATTGTAGTACTTAAGAGGCCTATTACATCTAGAATGTGATTTTTGCGTAAAATGCCCATTTTCGCATTTTGTAGTAATTTTGCAGTTGTATTTATCGTTCTTATCGAAATAGGATAATAAATTTGTGCATAATATTACAAATCTCCATTCTGTGAGCATAAGTTGAATTTGGACGGCCAGCGCATCGCATATTGTAGTAATTTTGCAGTTGTATTTATCGTTTTTATCGAAATAGGATAATAAATTCATTATAAAACCTTTATTTCCTCATGAAGTAACAATTACTCTGGTATAAATTTAGAATAAGATTTTTTTCCAATATAGAATCAATGATATCTATAAATTCCGAGGCCGCTAAGCACTATTCGACTATATAAGAGATAACATTATAATTGGAACGAAGTTCCTTATCGCGCGTTGTGAAAGGGGGCTAGACGGAAAAAATTCTTACGAAAAGTTGTCACGACACTTTTTGCTAGTAAGCTATGCGGCAAACGTAAATCATTATTTCGTCACTCAATATATCGTCTGGTTGGCGTAGTGGTTCGCGCATCGGACTCACCCGTATGAGCGCCGTGGATCCTGAGATCAAATCCTACCACGAATCGATTTTTTGTTCATCATAATTTTTTTTATTTTTTAGTTGTATATTATTAAGAACACAGTTAAAGGTACACACACATTTAAATAAATACTTACACTTTTTTTGTTAACTTTATTTTTATTATCTACTTGTAATTTGGAACAAAGCTTTTTTGATTGCCATCAGCCGCGGCGTGGCGTGTGACCGCACGACAACACAGAAAAACGATGTTTCGTAGTCCCCTCAAATCATATTTGTAACGCGGGGTTTATAAAAGTATTGCCAAAGCCAGTGCTGCGCATACGAACATCACTGCATGCCTCCGCCTTCTTTCCCCCGCCCGCCTGCGGCCCGCGCCAACGCTAGGGTCTGCTGGCCGGCGCCCGTAGAGAGAGCTTCCCGAACGCCGAAGGGAACGGTTGAGTAACGATATCCTCCGCGAATCTCTTTAAGCGTGACGTATTATATCTTAGTTTCTGTATGTACTTACCAGTTGTGTTAACAATAAATATATTTTCAATCATTTAAAGTCTTTCGCTTTAAACTGGCGCCCAACGTGGGGCTCGAACCGCGTGTGTAACAAAGTTATACTTACATAAACAATAAAAACCGTGTACGTGAAACGTGCCCAACCATCTACCTACCTTGTCTAGAAGTACGGACATTCCACCTTATCCTAAGTGTTATCATCACTCGTAAGTTCGCGACGTGAAGATGCCGATAACGAGGAAAGGAGAAGCGCTCCGTCAACAGCAAGAAGAAGATGAGAATGACCTCACGCTCACTGAAGGAGATGACACTGTCGTTGAACCCGGCTGTGCTGACGAACCGAGTGCCGGCACGAGGCCGACACAACCACCGGCGTTCCAGCTGCCGATGGAACAGTTCCTGTCCACGCTGATCGAGTCGATCACGCGTGCGCAAACAGAAGCCAACAGAACCCTCATTAACTCACTAATGACGTCCAGTGGCGAATTAAGGACTTCCACCCCAGTCGGGGCCTCTCCAACAACCAAGGCGTGCGACAAAAGCGCCGCCGCCAGTACCAACGCCGGAGCCGGTGCCAACTTCACCAAGTGCACGGCGCGTTTCGACGGATCATCCCAAGACGCTGAAGTCTTGGAAGCATTCCTGGACGCCGTCGAGGTATTTAAGGAGTGCGCAGCGGTGAGTGACTACCATGCCCTCCGGGGATTACCAATGCTACTCGAAGCGGAAGCGGCAGTATGGTGGCGCGGCGTCAAGGCGTCGGTGTCGACGTGGCCGGACGCCATCGCCCGTCTTCGCGCTATGTATGGCGTGGTGCAGCCCGCGCACCAAATTCTACGGCAGATTTACGCCGCCGAGCAACGGGAAGATGAACGCGCAGAAACCTTTATGTGTAAAGTGCGCGCGTTATTATCGAAACTTCCGTATAAGCTCGATGAAGTGGTGCAATTAGACATTTGCTACGGATTATTGCATAGACGTGTAACGAAAAGAGTGCCCCGCGAAAATGTTCGTAGTTTAGATGAATTAATGTACAAAACGAGGATCGCGGAGGATACATACAAAGCCCATAAGGTGAACATTATTATAAGTAATACGAATACGAGGAATTCCTTATCGCATTCCCAAACCAAAACATTGCCGGTCCCCACGATCGACAGTAACCTGACACGATCTAATTCACCTACGCGCGCGGCAAGTAACAATAACAATAGAAGTAAGATAAGACCGCGATGTACGTACTGTAAATTATTCGGTCATACAAGCGACGAGTGTCGCAATCTTGAAAAAGTCTCTACTAGTAAGGAGTCGACTAGCGACACTACACAGAAAGGGCTGCGTTGTTACGGTTGCGGTAAACCGGGGGTCGTGAGGTCGAAATGTGATAATTGTGTCAAACCAATGTCGTCGTTTAACAATGTTGTTGTAAACAACGGTTTTGAGAACAAGCACAGTAACGTTTGTACGGGTACGAGAAATTCGTGTGTACAATTAACGACAGTGAGTGCGCACGAATCCTACCCGATGGTAAATATTAGTGTTATGGGCCGTAACGGAGTTGCGATTGTAGATACTGGGGCTACACATAGTATAGCGAGTCCCCTCTTATACCGAGTCTTAGTTGACTCAGGAGTAAAATTTAGTGACACTAGGCGTTACGTACATTTAGCTGACGGAACACAGGGTTGGAGAGATCTGTTAACAGCCGAAGTTGATATTGTTATCGAATGTCGTAGCGTGCGTTGTCAACTATTGGTGTTGCCCGGCGATGACACGAAGACGCTTTTAGGTGTAGATTTCTTAGCACGAGCCGGTATGATCATAGACGTTGCCCGGCGTACTTGGATGTTTTCGGACAATCCCGGACACTCTTATGATTTTGTTTATACCTACACGCTTAGCTCGGCTGATACTAACCTGATGCGCGCCGCCTCTACTGAGTTAACTTTGCGCTCGGATGAAGGTACGAAGTTAACGCCAGAGCAGAAGCGTACACTCAACGCTTTTATCGATAAGCGCGCGCTACAGTTCGCACGTGACGGACCACCTACGGAGTTCGCCACGCACCGAATTAAGGTAAGTCCACAACAGGAACCCATTGCTTGTCCGCCATACAGGATGTCTCAAAACCGGAAAAAGGCCTTGCAGACGGAGCTTGATAAGCTGCTGCGAGATGATGTCATTGAGGAGTGCGAATCCCCATGGGCTTCCAACGTCGTACTGGTGAGTAAAAAGGACGGAAGCTTACGGCTCTGCATTGACTACTGGAAGCTCAACGCCGTTACAGAGCCGGACCGGTACCCGCTCCCACGCATCGAGGACATCCTGCACGCCGCCAAAACTAGTGAGTACATGACTACGCTGGACCTCCGGTCAGGCTACCATCAGGTCAGCGTCTGCGCAGAGGACCAAGACAAGACTGCGTTTACATCATCTCTTGGCACCTTCAGATTCAAGCGGATGCCGATGGGACTTCGAAATTCTGGAGCCACTTTCCAAAGGTTGATGGACAGGTTCCGTTCGAACCTGAAGGAGGTGGAACTCCTGGCATATCTGGACGACCTGATTCTGCTGTCACCAGGACCCTTCGAGAGGCACCTGGCTGACCTAGAAGCAGTCTTTGATCGACTGGCCATGTTTAAATTAAGGGTTAACAGGGACAAGACTTCGTTTGCAAGAGAGTCTGTCAAATTCCTAGGGCACGTCATCGTTCCAGGTGGAATCCAAGTGGATCCTGAAAAGACGATAGCCATTGATAACATGGCTGCCCCTCAAAATGTTAAACACTTAAAGAGTTTTCTACAAACGTCCAGTTGGTTCCGACGTTTCATTGATAACTACGCGGAAGTCGCGAGACCTCTTACCAACCTCCTGAAGAAGACGAGTGTTTGGCGATGGGACGCTGAGCAACAGGAGGCGTTTGAGCGCATTAAGTCTCTTCTTGTATCTGCTCCTATTCTGTGTCAGGCAGATGAGTCGAAGCCGTTCGTTCTCTGCACTGATAGCAGCGCATACTGCCTGGGGGCTGTTTTAATGCAGGGGGAGGGACACGACGAGAGACCCATTGAGTACGCAAGTCGACTCCTCACCAGCGCCGAGAGAAACTACTCCACGACCGAGCGAGAGGCTCTCGCCGTCGTGTGGGCACTTAGTAAGTTCCGCGGCTATGTAGAAACGGCGAAGGTAATTGTTAGGACAGATCACCAACCCTTGCGATGGCTAATGAGTCAACGGTCACCCAGCGGTCGATTAGCCAGGTGGGCTCTAACGTTGCAGGAGTTCGACCTTAGTATCGAATACACACCCGGCCGCTCGAATGTGGTTGCAGATACTCTGTCGCGACCCGTTTCTCTGCAGGATCAGGGTGAATGTCAGTTTTGCATGACAGTTGTCAATATGCCAAAGAGGACCAGCAGTGAGATCCGCGGTAATCAACTTCTAGACCCAGAGGTGCGCAAGATCATTGAAGACATTGAGTCCGACGAACCTTCTAGGGGGAGACCATGGTCCGACCGCGGATACACCATATCAGACGGAATCCTTTATAGGTACAGCTTAGAGTCAGACGACAGAGAGGACTGCTGCTTAGTGGTGCCTGAGCAAGAACGCCGGCAAGTCATGGCAGACCTCCACGACGCGCCTACTGCTGGACATTTTGGCGTAGAGCGCACGTTGAGCCGTGTTCGTGCTAGATATTATTGGCCTGGCATGCGCACGTTCATCGCAAATTATATAAAGGACTGTGTGCCTTGTCAGAGGTATAAAGCTGACAACCGCAAACCGGCAGGATTGCTGCAAACCCCTGCTGTGAATAGGCGATTTGAAGTAGTCTCCGTGGACCTGTTTGGTCCTCTTGTAGAGACATCCAGGAAGAACAGGTGGGTACTGATTGTAGAAGACGTCTGCTCGCGCTGGGTGGAATTGTTTCCACTAGAAAGTGCCACCAGCGTCGAATGTGGTCAAACTCTGGCAAACGAAGTTTTTCTAAAGTATGGAGTACCACGCCGCCTCATCAGTGACAACGGCGTGCAGTTCGTGAGTGAGGTGATGCAGCAAGTCTGCCATGTTTTGGGGATCAGCCAGTCACTCACACCTTACTACCATCCCGAGGCTAACCCTATAGAACGGAAGAATAGGGACCTGAAACCTCAGTTGGCCATGCTCGTAGGTCAAGAACATACCACCTGGGACTTACACCTCGCTGCGATCAGGTTTGCAATGAACTCTGCAGATACAGGAAGTACAGGGTTTTCGCCGGCATACCTGACCTTCGGTAGAGAGCTGCGAGCTCCTTCCGATGCTGCAACGGACATGAGGGCGATTGTAGAGCACGATAATTTTGTGCCCAGCATCACACCTTACTTAAAGAAGATGGCTGCAACTTTGGACGACGCTAGGGACACACATGAGAAAGCGCAGGCCGTCCAGAAGAAAATTGCTGACCAGAAGCGGAGGGCACCGCCAGAGTATAAGGTGGGTGACCTCGTTTTACTTAAAACGCAGGGGCCGAACGACGCAGGACGTGGACAGACTGCAAAGTTTATCCCACGCCGTGACGGCCCATACAAAATCGGGACAATTGTGAGTCCCACCACTTACAGTCTGGAGAACGTTCAGACCGGCAAAAACGTGGGCAAATATCACGTTTCGCATCTCACGCCCTTTACCGGACAAGTAGAACCTCCTATTAGGGAGAAACGTAAACGGGGTAGACCGCGTAAATTTTTAGACTAGCCCAACTGTGGGGACCCTTAGTTAGGCTAGAGGGGGAGAATGTAACGCGGGGTTTATAAAAGTATTGCCAAAGCCAGTGCTGCGCATACGAACATCACTGCATGCCTCCGCCTTCTTTCCCCCGCCCGCCTGCGGGCCGCGCCAACGCTAGGGTCCGCTGGCCGGCGCCCGTAGAGAGAGCTTCCCGAACGCCGAAGGGAACGGTTGAGTAACGATATCCTCCGCGAATCTCTTTAAGCGTGACGTATTATATCTTAGTTTCTGTATGTACGAGTACTTACCAGTTGTGTTAACAATAAATATATTTTCAATCATTTAAAGTCTTTCGCTTTAAATATTTTAATATTACAATATCAGAACGTATGTATTTGGCAAGCCGTGCGTGTGCTAACCTATACGCTGTTGTGTTTACGAAGTAAAATAGAATCCCAAACATATGTTTCCTACTTCAGTTACCACAAGCCAATTATTACGAAAATTGAGCTAAACATTATATTTGTTAATAATAAAAAAAATATTATTATAACTTTAAAAAAAAAAAATTATTACAATTCCTTCACTAATTAATCGAAAGGAGCTTCGTTCCATCCGGGTGTCCCTTGACACCTCTCAAGTTTTTTTTTTTCACTTGTTTAGAACAGTAGTTCAATCGATGAGCTCCAAAAAGTACTTCGCGCTCTTTATGAAAATCTTTCTCTGCAATTTTGGGTTTAATTAAAAAGTTAAGCAAAATTTACAAAAAGCGAGGCCGCTACGCACTATTCCAATAGCTATTCTACACTATTCAATAAGTTATAATTGTAAATGTATATTTGTTTCTGAGATCCATAACGCCAAAATTGGCCATTTTACGCAAAAATCACAGTCAAGATGTAATAGGCCTCTTAATTACTTGATTTTAATGATGAGGGCCTTTGCCCAGCAGTGGGACAGTATATGGAGGTGGGACAGGCTGAATGAGGCAGTTACTTACGACTATTTGTTGTACCTAGCTAATATGCTTTGTCGCACGCCAACAAATAATTGTGTAGTCCTATGGTGGAAAGAGAATACAGTTTGACATTCATACAAGCCTTTTTTAGTCCTTTTGATAATTATCAATAGATAAATATTTAATAAATAAAAAGCGACCTTTATGAGACATTAGGTAACTAAGTAGGTAATAAAAAGTCCGCGCGTTATGAGCGATCGTCGCAAAAAGTCATAACAAGTCTTATTATCCGGTACACAACCTGCGTTTGATGCATACCATCATAGACAAATTAGATAATAATCGTCCTTGATACCATACAGAAAAACTTGATGACAAGAAATTATAATATTAAAATCTTTGTTACAATCTAGTTATTTATTGTCTCAATGTTACGCAACTTGCGATTAGTTCAATATGACCTTCTTCGGCAGAGATCCCTTTAAAGCGATAAGACCGCCAAATTGTAACTTTGTATTTGTGCTCATTGTTATGTCTTTTTGGTACTGAAATAATGCTATCTGCAGCATTTATGTCACAAATTGTACTATACAAAAAAAACCGACTCCAAAAAATCAGAGAAACTAAAAAGAACAAAATAATTGTGTTGTCTTGAATAACTAAATTTAATCCCCACAGGTGAAATTATACTTACATACTTTTGAAGTCGGTGCCAAGCCAAATTAAAGGAATAAGAAAATATTCCAAAAACAAAAATAATACGTAGGTACCTACGTGTGTTCCTTAGTGTAAACTCTCTCCTTCTAAACAAGCTTGAAAGGATCGGTGTAAGGGGTATCCGGGGATTAAATTTAGTTATTCAAGACAACACAATTATTTTGTTCTTTTTAGTTTCTCTGTTTTTTTGGAGTCGGTAATTTTTTTTTTTTGAAAATTTTTATTATTTTATATTTTTTAGTGTAAAAGTACCTACGTTTACACAGAAAAATAAAAAATAGAAGTAGTAGTAAGTAATAGTACAATATTATTTATTTGTCACTTTTATTGGCTTGGTTAGTGTTTTTTTTCAATTTACAACATCTTAATGTCAACTGCTTATCATTTTGTACAAAATTTTGTTTTCTTCTTGAGGAGTTCTCTTGGTGCTTTACCATTAGCTCCACTTGACTGTGATGCATTGTGGCGAGCATAAATTGCTTAGCAACCACATTAAAGTTTGAAATCGCATAGCAAACACCAAAAATATTTAGTATTGATTAGTTCCGGTGGCCGTCTGTGGTCTTCATCAACAGTTCCACTTCACCAAATGGTGCTTCCCGAGGACAAGTGCCCAGGTTCTTGCAAATAATACCTAAATCGCTATAGATGTGCCTATAATATTTGAAGAGTTCTCTCGATTTCTCCAGGAAACCATCATCAGATATTGACCTGATGACTATGGGACCACCAGGAAGATATATCCTTTCAGACAAAAAAAAACATTCCAAATCGGTCCAAGCGTCTTTAAGAAATCGGGTAACATACATAAAACATATTTATTTCGACGAATTGAGAACCTTCTCCTTTTTTTGAAGTCGGTTAAAAAGTAACCAAAACATGATTATACTTAGTGCTTATTTGCACCGTAAACAATTCCAGTGATCTTTTTTACCACACTAATTCAATCATTTTCATGGCGTCGCCATCTCTGAGGTCCCGGGTTCGATCCCCGGTCGGGTCAATTTAGAAATTATTTATTTTCTAAATTGTCTCGGGTCTGGGTGTTTTCTATCTATAATAAGTATGTATTTAAGTATTTTAAGTATGTTTATCCGTTGTCTAGTAAAAATTTAACGAGTTTCTTCGAAGCTTCTCTTGGGCTAGATAATTGGTGTGAGTGTAGGAAAGATTTATTATTTATTTATTTATTTTATTTATTGATTTTCATTTTATTTGTGTTGTGGTCGTGTTTTTTTTTGCATTTGCTCCCCGCTTTTTTGCAGGACTTTTGGTTCTGTTTCATATTTTTCTTTCTTCTTTGAGAAGGGTAATAAGCTTGAGCTTTAAGAGCGCTTTAATTTCTTTTCATTCTGTTGTTTTTTCTTTTCTTTCTAATGCATTATTTTCTTATGTTTACAATTTCTTATTACAATATATAATTATATATATTTCATTCTAGTATTTTTTAACTCTATACATTTATTTATCTTTTACTTATATTTATTTTCTTATTACTAAATATCCTTTATTTAGTTTAACATTACATTTCTTTTCTTATATTCTATTACATTTCTTGGTAAAACTTTTGAATCGAGTCGCCATAATTGGTGGGGGAAGGGGAGGGGAGGAACAAGGAGTGCCCCCCCACTTAACCCTCCTGCCGCAGAAAAGTAATTTTTAAGTTGAGTAAATTTTTAAAAAATATAGAAATTTACAAAAATGTCGTTTCTGGCGCTTCGCCGGCCGCTCCCTCGGCACGCTCGCTTCGCTCGCTCGGCTCGCGCGTTTTTGGTCAACATAACCTAACCTAATTAACTCTTGAGACTTTTTTCATGGCAGGGGGCTTCGCCCCCCGAGCCTCCCTCGCAGGGGGGCTGCGCCCCCCCGTTCCCCCGCTTCGGTTTTGTTACTATGGTGCTGTATAACCTAAAAACGTGTAATTTTTCGTGATTATAGCTGATTTTGACAAAACTATCAAGTGGTTTTTTTTATATTTTAACGCAACGGCGGCAGCTAAAATGTTAATAAACCTTTATTTAAGAACCCCTTAGACCCCCCCACAGTGTTAGTTTCTTCAAATTCAGGCGACTCGATTCAAAAGTCAACGCCATTTCTTTCCTATTATTACACAATGTCCTTCTCTTTTATTTAACTTTGCCTTATATAGTATACTAATATCTACTTATTTGTTGATAGTTGTGGTCGTGTTGCCGTAAGTGTTCTCTAACAAAAATCAACAAATAACAATAACAAATAAATTATTATGCTTTATTTCAGTCGCCGATGTAATAAAAAGAAAAAGGGCACTACGTAGCTCTGCCGTACTTTGCATTTGCGAAATTAATTGTATTGATAAAATCATTAATGGCGATTTCAATTTTACAATGCGCCCTCGTAATTTTCTTGTTTTAATTAAATTTAAAATATAAAATAAGTAGGTACTTTTCCCCACTACGACTGCTATAGTACACATTGGTTCCAGTCGTGCTGCTAATGTGCTATCATGTCAGAAAACAGCAGCCATAATTAATCAATTAATTAAGGCTGCTGTTTTGGTACTTTTTTGTCACAATTTAGTATCGTAGCAGTGACACAAACTCACTTATAGAGCTATTTATAATTGAAGTTATTTAGCAGCTGCACCAGGTGTCGCTCGCTATGGTACTGTTAAGTAGGTACTATAGAAGAGCTATCATGATTTTTACAGAACTAGCTCCATGACGATGTTGAGCAAGGTACTTTTATAGTGCAAATCGATCATGTAATTGTGTTTTCGATACTCCTACAATACTAGTACCTAATAGTACCGCTCCGCTATAATCGCTTTTATTATCTATTATAATAGTGCAACACTTTAATGATTCATTTGTATAGTCCTGTAAGCGTTCTTAAAGCAAAGTTGTAGAACTTATATGCTCATTATTTTTATAGAAGCAAAACGGCGCTCTGTTATAACCCTTTATGGTACAAACACTCACAATGATTATCATTATAGGCCTACTATATCGCTGTTTGGTGATAAATGCCTTGGTTATAGAAGCTTATCTTATTTGGGTATAGATAAACATTTATTGTAAAGTAATCCTTAAACTTTAGGCACTAAAGTACAAATTCATAAAAATATTATTGGAGTTACATCACTTTAGAACTAGGCTCGCTAGATTCAAGCTATAGTAGTAACGTCACCAGTGAACTGCAGGGTAAAGGTCACCGTGGTGTTCTTAGTACAAACAAATTATATTTTTAATGATTAACTTTAAAGGATTTATAAAAATACACAACTGTCTAAAATCAAATTAAATATATTGAATGTACGAGTACTTTTCTCCTTACAGCACATTTGTCCAATTCATCGGATTTATCAATTATTGACAGGCTTAACTTTCACTGGCTATTTTATATAATATTATTTGTTGTTGTTGACGATGTTGGGTCAAATTTAGTAAGTACTTAAAATTTTGCCCCCTACCTGTTGACCGATTAATCTTTTTCAAAATATCAAAAATTGACATCTTGTCATTTCAAATTATATGTTTTATTTGTAAATTACTACAAAGTAAAACCTGCCAACGCCCTAACATAGTATAAACTCTACATTCCTCCCAACACGGGAAATAAAAAAAATTTCAACTTTCTACTACATTTCTACCCATTTCTATACATCACTACACATCCTAGCGGAAACAAGAGCGATAATACATACAAGAATGATTCAACCTAAACCCGACTTGGATTTAGCTATTCGAAGAATTAAACTTTGAATAACTTGGTACAAATTATAAACCAGTCAAAACTATACCTATTTCGAATCATCCTTCAAATCACTAACTAACACGACTCAAAAACATCACCCTTAACAAAAATTACATTACTTTATCAATCTGCATGTTAAAATATTTAAAGTTAATGCAGAGAAATAATCAAACAAAAGGGTGTGATAGTCGTTCTTAAACTTAGGCTTTATAACAAGACTCAAAGCAGATACTATCAAGTTATCAATAAGAAAAAATATTCTCACCATTATATTTAATACTCTCAAGAATTCAAGGGGCTCAAGTACAAGGTAAGAAACAAAATCCCCAGAAACCTGTCAACTATCCCACGTTATGACTTGACTGACTTGACTTGACTCAACAATACAATATTCCCTCATAATCTATAGAATTAGAGAATTATTTATTAAACTTTAACGCAAAATATAATTCCTCTATTTCCAATCCATTACTTAAGTAGAACTTTTACAAAGTAATTCCGAAAGCTTATGAGAGAGAGAAAAGAGAGAGTCACTATTCTACTCCAGAAATTGCTTATCGTGAGAGAAATTTACTAACTCACTAGAAACCAATTAAATAAAAAACTATTAAATAATCTTACACTACTATTACACTACTCCTATACATCAAATAACCTACAACATCATACTCCTCCATACTAGTAACTCCTTAACCCTTCATAATCTATTCTATATACTCAACCCTTTATCTGCATACCACATACTGCTAACTCCTAAACCTTCAACAACTATGCTATAAATACTAAATCCTTTAACCCTCAATAATAACAAACCATTTACAATCCAGATACTAACCCCTATATCCCATCATTTATGTGTGTGAACGCAAATCAGGAATCCATGACAAATAGCTTATTGCCTAATCATGTTACATCAAATAATAGAATTAGTCGACTAGATCTATACCAATCTAATTCTACTTCTAAGGGTTACCTTACAACTCATTACCTTTCTCAAATCATTACTATACCAGAGCATTCAACATTACAAATACGTTAGTAAACCTACCTCACGTTTCTCAACAATATTTCATTTCTAATTATGTCAAACTTTTTTTTTTTTTTTTTATAAAAGAGGGAGGCAAACGAGCAGGCGGGTCACCTGATGGAAAGTAATCACCGCCGCCCATGGACACCCGCAAAACCAGAGGAATCGCAGATGCGTTGCCGGCCTTTAAGGGAGGAATAGGTTTAAGGAAGGAATAGGAATAGGGGGGCGGGGGGGGGGAGGAAAGGGGCCTCCGGAACCCTCACTGGTCGAACGAAACACAACAGCACCAAGTGCCGTTATTTCACGCCGAATATTCGTGAGAGGGTGGTATTACGCCGGGCGAGCCGGCCCAATGCGTGCTGCAACGCAGCGTGGCTCTACCACTTAGTCAGTGTTACTCATTTAGCACCACCCAGGGATCACGTGTAGGGTCTCAAGGGTAAACCTACGGACGCGAGCAACTTTAACCCCTCATTATTATTCCTTGTATTTGGCCATCTTTTTCATACATCAATTGTTTCCTGCCATCTTTGTACGTCTTATTCTAGGTTACCTAAAATACGTTATCTTATTTCCCTCGTTCATATGAAAACCATTAAGACACTAGTAAATAACAATGACAACATATAACTTAAAATTAACCTACTAAAGCCTACATACATACACAACAATGTCTACAAACACACATCATCGTGACATGAAATGCTTTAGGCGATTTGGATGAACAACGAACCCTACAAGTCACCACATT
The DNA here is from genome assembly GCA_963921215.1 of Scoparia ambigualis. NCBI lineage: Eukaryota > Metazoa > Arthropoda > Insecta > Lepidoptera > Crambidae > Scoparia > Scoparia ambigualis. The sequence continues at coordinate 20,053,650 of OY992501.1, read as the reverse complement.
AGACTACGAAACACCAAATTAGACCCTCCTATCGCTCATTGATTTTATATGTCATTGAAAAAGACGTGCCAGTTTCATACATCTGCCAATAACTCGCCTTGGAACATATAATAAAACTAAATCATTAACATTTAAAAAAAATACCGGTCCAACATTTCTTCACATAATATCATTTTTGGATAACCTAAGCCCTTCTGATATCACGTAGTGCCTTCTTAAGTAATCTACTCATACGACCTATCTGTTCTATCGGATTTTCGTTTTAGGATATCCCGTTCTAAATCTACATTAATTACAAACATTTTTCCTCCACCGGCAAGGAAAATTCACCACTATTTGGTGCCTTCAAAAAATATACGTAATCATTTTTAGGCAGTTTCTTAAAATCAATAAAATCAACAACTGACTGATGCCTTTCACTTGCTGACACATCAATGTTTTTATTTTCCACGCCCGGCTCGGAACTTTCTAAAACAATTGCTTGATCTAGAATATTTCATAACCTATCTGACTTTTGTACCAACTTCAAACTTCCTACACCAGTTGTTTGACATGGAACATTCGATGACTTACCTAACTTTTGTCTAACAAACGAACTCGATTTTTCCGAACCTGTCTTGCAACAATAGCGGCTTCACCTATTTGGCTCGACACATTTGGCTGAACAAAAGGAATATTTCCCAACTTTTGTCTAACAATCGAACTCGATCTTTGCGAATCCTGTCTTGCAACAAAAGCGGATTCATCTTCTTGGCTCAACAGATTTGGCTGAACAGAATTAATATTTCCTAACTTTTGTCTAACAAGCGAACATCTTTCCGAGTCCTGTCTTGCAACAAAAGCGAATTCATCTTTTTGGCTCAACAAATTTGGCTGGACAAAATGTACTTTTCCTTAGGAAAAAGACAAACAACTATTATAAAAATCAATACACATTTTATTCTTTATTAAGAAATTCTGACCTAAAACTACACTACACTTTAAGCCAGCTATAATTATAAATTCTTGTTTAAATAAAAAATGGCCCAAAGAAAACATTACATCGCATTTTCCAACTACTTTTAACCTACTACCATTAACTACACTAATACACATGTTTTCTATATCCCTACATTTTACTCCTATCTCATCCGCGATGAGATTTACTGATGCAGGATACCGTGGCACCTGTGTCTACAATAGCTACATAATCTACCTTATTGGTAGCAAATACTAATAACAGCAACAAAACAGAAGAAGTTCTAACCTGTTGACTCGCTTCGTCCATCGCTTGCAATTTCACGTCAGATGTGGGCGCTTGCAAAAGACCAGACGATGAATCACCGCCGCGACATTTGGCCTTCTTTAATGTCAGCGCGGTGGAAAACCCGCCTGCGACTGCGTTTTCCTAAAATTAGAACGTAAATTATAACTATTTGAAGGTGCAGGTCCTGGTACAACGCGGCATTCATCTTGCACTTTCGTCGTCATCGGCGGACCAAATGGAGTGGGCGTACTACGGTCCCCCACCAACAAACTTATGAACGAACGTAGCAGGATTCTGCGCTAAGTTCATCTGCTCTTCACGTGCTTGTGGATACACCTTCTCCAATTGCAAAATAACCTCCCTGAGGTCACTTTTACACGAATAGTGTGAATACGCTAATTTACTCTTGTAGTAAGGCTTTAATCCCTTCAAAAATTGCGTAATGAACGTGGCCTTCTTAGCAATCTTTGCCTTGCGATAGTCTGACCGCTACCGCTGTACCGCGCCTTGGGTATGCGAGCGGCGAGGCGGGGGGGGCAAAACAGTTGCTCCATTTTGTCATTCTGCCGTCAGTGTCAGACGCACATGAGATAAAATATCTAGAAATGGGTCGTGCATTATCTCGAGATAATCAAGACTGTCATTTTTAAAGTGGCCGAATATTTTAAGAAAAGAAAAGCAAACAAAGAAAGTTTATATTATATATTTCCAAGAATTAAAGATTTATTTCATTTATATTGGTTCTTTAATTGTACTTATCTAAATATCGTACTGGACAAAAACGGATTGGATGTAATTATACTCGTAAATATAAAGCTTCAATAAACCGTGCTTCGATATCGTAAGATCTGTCTGACACTACGAATCTCATGTGAGTTCATGCTCTTTACTTCCCACTCCCCCCACCACCCGCGCATACCTAAGGCGCGGTACAGCGGTTGCGGTCAGGCTATAGTCAATTCCGATAATATATAGAAGAAGGCTCGCCCAGGCCTTTCTGGTCCTGCTTGACATTATAAAATAATTCGGAGTAATCACACACTTCAAATTCTTCCCTCAATTTATCCACCACTTCTTCGAAGGTTTTACTTTTTATAGAGCGTAAGAAAAACAGTGCACTTCCTTTAATAAAAACTAGCAACAACAATAACCCTTCCTCAGAGCTAGCGCACTTCTTATAAACTGCTACTGCTTGGAACTGCTCCAGAAACTCTTCCACCGACTCATCAAAATGACCCATAAAACAAGTAACTACGCGATCCATTTTGCTTTAAAAAAAATCCTTTTCTTTCAGGTTTATGTAATCTTAATTTCTTTTCTATTTTCATTCTTCAACACTTTAGCTTATTTACCATTATTTTCAGCGCTTTCGTGTCATCTTAAAAATGAAAACTTTTCGCGCACGACTTGCACAATGGTAGAGGCGGCGCCGCCGCCGCCGCCGCCGCCTCCACCATTGTAAAAAGGACGGTTGGGGGCGTGGGATTGAAACTGTCCTTTTCGTAATATATGACTTCATATTTATTAACAAGTTTATATAAATATAATATGTTATATTTTATTGAAACAACTGGTTATGTTATTGCTCTGTAAGAGAAATTTATTTTCATTAAAACAAACACAACTTATTTTTACATTGACATACAGATACAGATCACTGCCTGTTATTAATTATTACAAACCTGTAAGAGAAACAACATTAAAAGCTATTGCTTCAATAGTTTTCTATTATTTGAGAAATATCTAGATCAAACGTGTTCACATATTTTTCTATAAATGCAAAGACATTTTTCTCACCATAGAGCACAGAGGAGGCCTGCTGTCCACAGATAGCGCATGCAGTCCAATGCGGGAAATTCAAATTAAATGGAGAATAAGAGAGCTTCATTTACATCTCCCCCCCCCCCCCCACCCCAGACATTATTCAGGAACTGGTATAATTTTAGTAATGTGAAAATAATTTGATTCTAACTTTTTATGACCTGTATCTATCTTATAAATAGAGTCCGATAGTTTTTCTAAAACTTTATAAGGTCCAATTTTTACTTCGTCTAATTTTTTTCTATTTAATCGGTTTCCATTTTCTACATAAACTAAATCTCCTACTTTTAACTGACAACCTATTCTGTTTTTATCAAACTGTTTCTTATTATAATTGTGTGATCTTATACTTCTTTCTAATGCTATCTTTCTATCATGTAATAAATCACTTTGTGTATTTTTCTTTCTTAATTCATCGGGTAAGATATTAATTATTTTTCCTTGCATTAAATATATTGGGGAAAATCCTGTCACAGTGTGTTCAGTTTCGTTATATTTCTGAGTACACTCATGGGCGATAGTGGTCCAAGCTATTTTATCTTTCTTTTCGTTAATTTTACACCTTATCTTATTAACCAGTGTTTGGTTTAGTCGTTCATTTAAACCGTTTGAAAAAGGTGCATTTACTGCAGTGTAGATAATAGGTATGTTCTCTTTTTCTAAAAAACTTTTAAATTCTTTTGAATTTATGCCTGGGTATTGGTCAGATAGAATTGTTCCAATTGCATTTTCGTTTGAAACATTTTTTACAAGTTTTATAAAATCATTTGCATTTTGGGTTTTGGATGTTAAAATGTAGGCATATCTGGTAAAATGATCCACTAAAAGATGTAAGTAGGTTTTTGTGGAGCGTGAGCCACCGAATCCACCAATAGTATCTATAGAGACTATTTCAAAAGGGTAAGTAGCAGGACCCAGATGAGACATCAATCCATATTTAAATTTAGTTCTAGTTTTATTTTTAATACATATTTCACAATTATCGCACATTCTTTTTATATTCTGAACTAAATTCTTTGCTGAATAGAATGGTTTGATTTTACTTTCCATTTGTTTTGCCCCTATATGACAATATGTATCGTGAATGCTTTTTATAATTTTTTTACTAAATTCTTCTGTGAGTATAATTTTCTCTTTTTTTCCTATTTTTTTGAAGTATATTTTATCTTTAAGTATTATTTTATTTTTATGTAATTTTATATCTTTATTGTCCTCTTGATCCTTTTGGATGTCTTCTAGTTTAATAAAATTCACAACTTTTAAAACTTCTTCTTGATTCACATGTGATTCTAATACAGGATTCCTACTTAAACTGTCTGCTTCTAAATTGTATTTGCCTGGTGAGTATATCACTTCAAAATTAAATTGAGATAAGTAATACGTGAGATCTCCTAACTCTTCATCTGTTCTTGCCTTAATATTAAGTTTTTCTAGAGGCTTATGGTCCGAGAACACTTTAAATTTTTTCCCTATGAGCCAATGTTGCCAATATTTTAGTGCTTCTTTTATAGCTAAACATTCCAGATAAACAGCTTTTTTTCTTTTTTGACTGTCATTTAATTTTCTAGAAAAGTATGCACATGGCTTCTCTTCTCCATTTTTTTGTGGTTGTTTCAGTATAGCCCCTATGCCCTGTATACTAGCGTCTGTGTAAATATGTATAGGTAAGTCTGGATCAAAGATCTCTAAAATAGGTCTTGAGCAAAGCATTTCCTTTATTTTGTTAAAAGTTTCTTGACATTTTTCTGTCCAAATGAATTTTTGATCTTTTCTCAACAAGTTATGCAGAGGATCTAATATGATTGATATATTTGGTATATATTTGCCATAAAAGTTAATTTTTCCCAAAAACTGTCTAATGTTCTTTTTCGTTTTTGGAATTGGAAAATCTTTTATAGCTATTAAATTATCTTTAAGTGGAGTCACTGTATTATTTTTTATTATGTGGCCTAAGTATTTCACAGAATCCTGAGCAAAATTGCATTTTGAGAATTTTAATCTAAAGCCCTCCTTTGAGATTGCTTCCAATAACTGTGTTAAGTGTTTAATGTGTTCATCAAATGTCTGCGAAAATATTAGAATGTCATCGATGAAATTGACTGTAAAACTAGATAATATATGTTTCCTAATAATACTACTTAATATCCTTTGGAAAATCGCAGGAGAAACTTTTAAACCAAAGGGTAAACAGGTCCACTGAAAATGATTTTCTTGAGTAACAAATGCTGTTTTTTTTCTGTCTTCTATTTTTAAAGGAATCGCCCAAAAAGCTGAATTTATGTCTAATGTTGAGAAATATTTACAATTTCTAGTTTTAATCATTAAATCCTCTATAAGTGGAAATGGTTGTGATTGAGGTACCACTATTTTATTTAAATCGCGAAAATCTATGCAAAGTCTGGATTTTCTACCTTCTTCTTTCTTATAGGCTAATGTTACAGGAGCCGCAAAAGGACTATAAGATTCTTCAATTAAATTTTTTTCTAATAATTTTGAAACTTGTTGTTCTATTTCCTTCTTATCTTCAAAATTGCATCTATAAGGTCGTTTGCTACAATATGTATCTACTAGTAAATCTATATGTGCTTCGTAGCCCTTTACTAAGCCCACATCATATTTATCTTTCGCAAATAGCGATTTATATGTTTTTATTAATTCATCTATTTTTGACCTTTGTTGAAAGTCTAAGTGATCAACTGAAATGTTGAAATTAGTACTTTCTATGTGTTCATTAAAGTTGACCTTGCATTTATCCTTCATAACTAAATTATCCTTCTCTGTTTTTTGTTTTTCATTATTATTATCAACTGAATACTGTATGTTTTTAATTTTGTCACCTGTGAAGCCAGGAACTTTTTCATTATTTTGTTTTATCTCGTTGTCTAACTTTTGTATTATTTGAAGGTTTTCATTTTGAATCAATTGAAAAGATTTTATGCAATCTAATCCAATCAAAAAATCAAAATCAAAATTTTGTTCATTTATAACAAAAACATTAACGTTTCTCTCTATTTGAAAAATCTTAATCTTTAATGTTACTATTCCTATGGATTTTTTTACACCATTAATCGTTTTTAAATTTGCTTGATTGTTATTACACTTACGGGGTTCGTAATTTTTTAAGGATAATAATTTTGAATTTATCAAACTTACATTTGATCCTGAATCATAAACCCCTAATGTTTCTATGGAATCATTAATTAGTAATTTTATTTTTATTAATGGTGGAATTAATAGTTTTTTGGATCTATTTCATTTAGACTCATTTCTAATTCAGAATTATTAACACTTTTAATCGGGTCTTTTTTTGAGTGTATATTGTCTTTATTTTTGAACCAGCAAACCGATTCCGAATGATAACGATTTCCTTTTTTTTCTTTTTCACAGATTTTACACGGTTGGGGTTTCCAATTATTTTGTTTAATTTTACTATCCAAATATACTTCTTTCTTTTCTATAGTCTTTTTATTTAAATGTTCTAAACCCCTTATGGTATTAAACAAATCCTCCGTTTCTTTCAATTTATTTCTATTAATTTCATCAGCAATAAAGTTAGGTAGCCCAGTTACAATCAAATTTATTAATGTAGGTTTATCGATAGAACTGTTAATTTCTAATAAAAGCCTCTCTTTCTTTAACGCATATTCAAGTAATGAGCCCTGCCTATATTTATATTGAAATGCATACCTTATCGGTGTCCAGCCTCTATTCACATATGTTTCACAAAAGTTCTTTTTCCAAATATCCCATTCCGAATTAATTGTATGTTTAATAAGCATCGAACAATACCAGTCTTGACATGAGTCGTCCAAAAATAACCGGAACACTTGAATTTTTTGAATATCTTCAGCTATACCCGCCCGAGTACATTCAGCTTCAAAGATAACCATCCATTGTGTGACGCTGGAAGTTTTTTGTGTGAATTTATCTACTACCATTTTCTCAGATACCTGTTTTAAATTAAACTGTTTATGTTCTCTCTTTAAGTCAGAAAATTTTTCCAAAATTCTTGAAAGGGCTTCTGTCGAAGTTTCACTCGTCCCAGTCTGTGATTTCAGTATAATTTCTTCCAGTAAATATCCTTTGAATTGCATATTTCCAGCCTCATCCATATAAGTATCACGTAACTCTGTTGTCATTGGAATCCATACTTGTCGTTTTTCGTGTCTTCTTTGCAGTGTAGTTTTTACTTTTTGAAAAGTTTGTGTTTTACCTAATGCATCATGTAATTTCACCGGTTGGAAATTCTCCGGAATTAAGAAAGCATTTTTGTCGGCATCCATTATTGAGGTTATGCATAAGACATTTGTCTTCGGATCTTCGCCCGGTTTCACAACAAACTCGAATTTTAACTTTTCCATTGTTTACAACGGCTATCAATAATGTTGTTTTATAATATGTTATATTTTATTGAAACAACTGGTTATGTTATTGCTCTGTAAGAGAAATTTATTTTCATTAAAACAAACACAACTTATTTTTACATTGACATACAGATACAGATCACTGCCTGTTATTAATTATTACAAACCTGTAAGAGAAACAACATTAAAAGCTATTGCTTCAATAGTTTTCTATTATTTGAGAAATATCTAGATCAAACGTGTTCACATATTTTTCTATAAATGCAAAGACATTTTTCTCACCATAGAGCACAGAGGAGGCCTGCTGTCCACAGATAGCGCATGCAGTCCAATGCGGGAAATTCAAATTAAATGGAGAATAAGAGAGCTTCATTTACATAAATATATTACATTTTCAAAGTATCAAAATAACATGGTAAAGTCTACCCATGCTGGCACTTCAGATCGTTCTCCTAATTCCACGTTTGACATCCTTGTCATTTCAAATTATATGTTTTATTTATAAATTACTACAAAGTATAACCTGCCAGCGCCCTAACATAGTATAAACTCTACAGTACATACCTTTAGTTCTGATGACAATACAAATAAGTATATTCAGTATCATTGTAAATCCAAAATGGCCGCCTCCACAAAATGGTGGATTACATTTTTTGTTCAACCACCTCAATATGGGTATCAAATGAAAGGGCTTGACTAGTAGTATATAGTACATTATAAATAAGAAACAAAATAAAACGTAAAAAATTGAAAATTAAAATATACCATACATACCATATCCATTGCTTATGTAAGTGACATGCCCTCAAACCTAGATTCAGTCATAGTTTGACAGCGCCGCGGCACGCTAGAATTAAAAATCTATTATAGTGAATTTCAACAGGTCCATTAAAATATTCATTTCCGTGGATTTTTTTATCTTTGAGTTTTTTGAAAAATATTTTCGCGTTTTAAAGTTTGTGATAATTTATGTATTTTTGCTTAATATCTAGCAGATAACTTAAAAAACTAACGAGATATACAAGTTTAAAAATTTCGTGCCACGGCGATGAAACATGCGTGCACGGAAATGAAACAAGCGTCCACGGCAATGAAAGAACTGTGCCACGGGAATGAAAGAATTAATCCACGGAAATGAAAATCCGTAAACATAATATTTTATATATTTACCTGAGTATTATACTTACGAGTACATACAATAGATACACGCCTGTCTCCGAGAGGAAAAGGCATACCCAGACTGTGTCTCTCCATCGGATCCTATAAATTCATCCCATACCACAAACAATATCTTAGTTCCACCCAAAATTTGTGTATGGGAGTAAGATTTGGATACATATTACAAATGGAGTAGAATAAGGAATGAAAGACTGTAGTATTGAAGTCTCATAGAAGTGTTGCGAGTCAACAGTCCACAGTCTTTTCTTTACACATTCTATTTACTTTTACTTACTTATTCTACTCTTATTCTTCTTTTATGATTTCTCCTTACTAAAATTTTACTCCCATACAAGTGTTGGCACCAAGACCTCCTATGACCAGTTATTTTAAATGCCTTTTAGACACACATTTATTCTTGCTACTTATTACTTATTACAGAATGCAGGGGTCATTAACTTGATTCTCTATTTTTACTCTCTTCTTAATATCCTCCTCGCATCGGCCAACACAATCCCGTACCACAGACAAGTGTCAACAATTGCTGTTGATGGGGAGTCTTGGTTCCATCCAACGTTTGTGTATGGGAGTAAGATTTGGATAGATATTGCAAAAGGAAGAATCGGTAGTACAAAAATCTGTATCTAATTTATCCATTTATGTAAAAAGTCACCAGACAAAAACGATCAAATTTGTTTAACGATATTCACGTTTGCTAAATATTATTAAACACGTTAAATTGGTTTTTTTCATTTACGCACTGGAGCAGGTCCACATATGATTTATTCTGCCAAAGTATTTCAAATTCCGTTAGGCGGTTTTGGAAAATTATTTAATTATTGAAAACTTTAATATCATACGTCAGCAAAATTAAATGATTAACTTTAACTCTTTTTTGGCACGCCCCCTTAACACGCAAGATGAAATAATGACTTAATTACTTTTGCTAAAGTTATTACGGGTTCTATTAAATAAAGTCTCTCCAGCCAAAAGCGATTAAATGTTAAAACTTGATCACTAAGTAATTATTTACATTGATTTCATAATCAAGCTCAATTGCTCAATAGCAATGTCCAGCAGTGTAGTGCAAAGTAGCCTATGCGTTAATCTTTTGCCTTATCAATCTACTTACCGAATTTCATATAAATCCATTCAATAGTTTTGGATATTAACGTGTTCAGAAAAATGTATATAAAATGTAATGTATAAAAATAATAAATGAAAAATCCCTATTTTTTTCGTCTGTCCAAACTGACTAAAATTATATCTAATTCCTTTTTTATGTTCTTCTGATAACATTCAATAGACACTGCATTATTACAAATTGATAGACTTCAAGGTTCAAATTATCAAATAACTATTTTTGATAATTGCTAGTCAAAAGTAATTAAATGCACTCCTGTCGAAAATACTATTTTTATTTTTATTTGATTCTTTAAAGACAATTGAATCAACTAGTCTTAAATCAAAAAAATTTAATGAAAGCTAGTATTTAATAAAACAATCTACAGTAAACTTTCAAATTGATTTATCTCAAATTACATTATTGTGCATTTCAATGGTTTTAGCAGAATGGCGACGATACGTGTGATGGAGTACCAATTAATACATCATTTTGTAAGGTAAGATAGAAACATCTTTTTGTAGTTGACTGTACAGTAAAAAACTCATCAAGTCTATCCTTAAGTCTTTTATCGTATTGCAGAGGGTTAACTTGACGAGTCTTGTACTGTCAGTATTTGGTACTACCTGTATTACAGGTAAAGATGTTTTCTTTGCCTAATCATACCATGGCGATGAAAACATAAGTCACGGAAATGAAACACCTGGCCACGGTAATGAAACTAAACGGTTTTATAAGGCATGGAAATGATTTTTTTTCATTTCCGTGTCTTTTTTTTCATAGCCATAGCAAATTTTAGCCACAGGAATGAAAGCACGGCGATGAAAATCAAGGCAAAAATATAAAATAATAAAAAATCTATGTGACGCGCGCGCGCCGCCTACAGTTAGTCTTAGGTAGATTCGTTGCTATGCGACCACCCGAAGGCCGCTCGTTGCTATGCGACCGCGCAGCCGTTCGTGAACTCTCGGCCGCGCTCGGAAAACTTCGCGGGGCTACGCCTGCCTGACGCGCGACGCCGCGGGCGCCAGCAGCCGGCCGCCAGACGTTGACGAGAACGGTTATCTCTTTGCTCGGCAATCCGCAATTCTAATACTTCCGTGACCCACGTTTTACTTAATGTAACAATGTGAATGTGATTTAAGTACTTACCTATTTACTGTAAAGTTTTATGCAATTAAAGTGTTAACCAACTTTATACTGGCTGCCCAACTGAAGGCCGAACATTATAGGTACCTAACGAACATCGCGAGTGACCTAAGTACCTACATACACTCCGGAGTGTTAGTGCGCGTTCTTGTTACTATGCCGTTAAACACGAGAAACCGTCGATACGCAGGAGACGAGATACCCAGTGACGACGTTAGTGAACATGAAGAGTTCGACACACCGGCGGAGCAGCGCGCCCAAGGCGCCCCCGCCCCCGCCTCGAGCCCCGCCGCGGCCCCGGCCACGGGCGTGGCCGGAGCGGCGTTGTCGCAGCAGCAAGTCTCCGAGTCGTTCCTGGTCAACATCATGCACAGCTTCGCCAGGATGCAGGAGGAGACGAACCGAACCCTGGTGGAAACCCTGCGGTCGCTTCCATACGGCGCACCCTTTTTTTTTTTTTTTTTCCTTATACTGGAGGAAATTCTTAACGAATACCCGGGGCATGGGGACACCCCGAGTTATGTGGGACTCTCCCCCCAACTCCCGCCTCCCCGTCCAGGCCCTGCGGCCTCGACGGGGACTCGGGAGGAGGGGGGCCTACCCACTAAAACCTCCAGTACATCCTCTCGTTCGACGGGCGGCTCGGGATTGTGGTCAACACGACTACCGAGTGTCGCCCGGCGATTTTCCATCAGGAGGAGGAGGCGCCCGAGGATGTTTGGGCGTTTCCTGAACGGCTTGCACGGCTGTGCAATGCGGGCTCGAGGTCCCCACCTCTAACCCGCTGGCCAATGCTAGGGTGGCAAGTGGCGCAAGAACCTGCGCCTTCGACCGCCCGTCCTCCTTCTGCGGAGTAGGTCCGCATTGGCGTCCGTCTCGCGCACTCTCTCTGCGGCCTCTTTGAGGGACATCACCTCCTCAGCGAAGGAGGCCACAGCCGTCCATGACCTCTCATTAGCCAGCATAGCCTTGACTACGCCGGTCAAAGAAAGGTCCCTGCCTATCACTCCTGTCAGAGTGTGACGCTGGGGAGAAAAAGCGCCGCACACTTCTAAGGTGTGCTCCACCGTGTCCTCCGCAGCGCCACACTCGTGACAGGACGCCGTCGGCTCCCTTCGCGCCACCCGGTACAGATACCGACCGAAACAACCATGTCCGGTCAGCACCTGCACCAGGCGGAACGTCAGGGCCCCGTGCTTGCGCTCGGTCCATTGCCTCAGCACCGGCCTGATGGCGTTTATGGTCCGGGCCCCATAGACCGGGGACTCCAGGCTCGTCGCCCACCGCCGCATCAGGGAATCGCGAGCCTTCCATACGGCGCACCCTGGAACCCGCCAGCTTCGACACCATCGCCGAACGCCAGCGCGCCCGGAGACAACAACCTCGCGGCCAGCAGGGGCAACTTCTCCAAGTGCACCGCGCGGTTCGACGGGAGCTCGCGCGACGCGGAGGTGCTAGAGGCGTTCGTCGACGCTGTGCAGGTATTCAAGGAGTGCGCGGACGTAAGCGACGAGCATGCGCTGCGCGGCCTGCCCATGTTGCTGGAAGGCGACGCCGCCGTGTGGTGGCGCGGCGCGCGCTCATCCGCCGGCACCTGGACGGACGCCCTGGCGCGCCTGCGCGCCATGTACGGAGTGCAGAAACCGGCTCATAAGATTTTACGTGAAATCTTTTCCCGCGAACAATACGATTCGGAAAGAGCCGAAGTGTTCATTTGTAAAGTGCGTTCGTTAATTTCTAAGTTACCGTACGATGTACCTACTTGTTTACAAATCGATATGATGTATAGTTTATTACACCGCCGCGTTAGGAAACGTTTACCTAGAGAGATAATTTGTGATGTTGATAGTTTCGTAGAGAAAGCGAGGGTCATCGAAGACGAGATTCGTGAAGTCAAATGTCCGATATCGTCCGCGTCCGCGTCGACGGCGGCGGCCACGCCCTTACCACATAATAGTTCGCGATTATCCCGATCTAGCAACAAGGTCGGAAATGAGCGCGACTTCGACATCGAATCGTCCGATCGCGATCGTAAAGTCGTAGCAACCGAGTGTGGCCCTACCACCGTCAGCGGTCCGAAAATCACAAACTCGAACGAAAACTCGAAACGTGACAAGCGCGTTCGTTGTTCGTTTTGCAAGTTTTACGGGCATAGTTTAGCGGAATGTCGTAATAAAAATAATAAATCTGCTTCGTCTCCTATGTCCAGCGGCACCGAAAGCGCGCCCAACCCGATACGTTGCTATGGATGCGGCCAACCCGGAATAGTGAGGTCGAAATGTGAAAATTGCCAAGGTAAAAATTTACCCGCGAAGTCGTACGATTTTAACGTTGTTGTGACCAACTGTGACACCGCACACACTACGTGCGTGGCGTCGTCACCGTCAGTTTCGGTTACTATCGCGAGTAGGGTAGGTGTGGCTATCGTGGACACTGGGGCATCGTGTAGTATTGCTAGCCCAATGTTGTACTTTATTTTATTATCGGATGGAGTGCAGTTTAAGGAGACGGAACGTACTATTGGACTTGCGGACGGGTCCCGTCAACGTAAAACAGTGTTAATCGCGACCGTACCGGTACTTATAGAAAGTAGGCAAGTAAATACCGAATTTGTGGTGTTGCCCGGCGAGAATACGCGTACACTGCTGGGACACAATTTTATTGTCAATGCTGGGGTCACGTTGGACTTAGCCCAGGAGGCATGGTATTTTTCGGATAGCCCCGAGCAAATATTTTCTTTTGTGCGATCAGCTGTTCTTAATAATGCAGAGCTGATGCAAGCGGATATCTCAGGTGTTTCCCTGCGCGACGACGAGGGTACGACGCTGCCACCGGAGCACAGAGACGCGCTCGACGCCTTTCTTCGCCGCAGGGTGTCTCAGTTTGCCACGGAAGGTCCTCCCACCGATTTTATCACCCACAAGATAAAGGTTAGTGATGATCAGGAGCCCCTCGCCTCGCCGCCTTACAGGTTATCTCCACCGAAGTGGGAGGCGTTGGAGAAAGAGCTGCAGAAGCTGATCAGCGCCGACGTGATCGAGGAGTGTGAATCTCCGTGGGCCTCCAACGTTGTCCTGGTTAGTAAGAAGGATGGGGGCTACAGGCTGTGCGTCGACTACCGGAAACTCAACGCAGTTACGGAGCCTGATCGCTACCCGCTGCCTAGGATCGAAGACATACTTCACGCGGCGAAGACCTCCAAGTACATGACCACATTAGACCTTCGATCTGGTTACTTTCAGGTGAGTCTTGACCAGCACAGGGACCTCACCGCGTTTACGACGCCATTGGGCACGTATAGGTTCAAGCGCATGCCTATGGGCCTCCGTAATTCAGGAGCTACCTTCCAGAGGCTGATCGACCGGTTTAGATCTAATTTACCAGGCGTAACCTTAGTAGCCTATTTAGATGACCTCCTGGTGTTGTCTGAGGAGTCTTTCGAGAAACATCTCACAGATTTGGAGAATGTGTTCGATCGCCTGGCAATGTTCAACTTACGGGTGAATCGTGAGAAGAGCAACTTCGCAAGAGAGTCCGTGAAATTTCTTGGCCATGTTATTGTACCAGGTGGCATCCATGTAGACCCGGAGAAGACGTCCGCGATAGCTGACATGCCTCCTCCTCAGAACGTGAAACATCTCAAATGTTTTCTACAAACTTCGAGCTGGTTTAGGCGCTTCGTGCCTGGGTACGCAGACATCAGCCGGCCTCTAACTTCTCTGCTTCGGAAAGAGGTAAGCTGGAAGTGGGGAGCCGAACAGCAGGAAGCTTTCGAGCAGATCAAGATCCACTTGGTTTCAGCGCCGATCCTGCGTCAGGCTGACAAGACGAAGCCATTCGTCCTCAGGACTGACAGCAGTGGATACGCTCTGGGGGCAGCTTTGCTGCAGGGGGAGGGCTTTGACGAGCGACCCGTGGAGTACGCTAGTCGCCTACTCACTGCAGCCGAGAAGAATTACAACACGACGGAAAGGGAAGCACTAGCCGTCGTGTGGGCGGTGTCTAAGTTCCGTGGGTACATCGATGGAGCAGAGGTTATAGTGAGGTCTGACCATCAGCCACTAAGGTGGCTCATGAGTCTAAAGTCGCCTAGTGGTCGGCTTGCTAGATGGGCTCTCTGTCTTCAGGAATATAACCTAAAGATAGAGTACACACCAGGTAAGGCAAATGTCATCGCCGACACACTTTCGCGCCCCGTGTGCACCGCAGAGGCCGATTGTGAGCTGTGCTTCACCGTGGTAAACTTACCTTCACGCAGCCCCGAAAATATCCGGCAGAACCAGCTCCAAGATCCCGAGGTACATAAGATCGTCGAGGCCATAGAATCCGACGATCCGTTCAGGGGGAGAGCATGGGCGGATAAAGGGTACGTTCTGGCGGACGGAGTCTTATACCGTTACGGCCCAGAAAATGAAGAAAACGATGACGCGAGCTTGGTGGTGCCTGAACACGAGCGAGAAGCCGTGATGGTCGAATATCACGATGCACCTACGGCCGGTCATTTCGGAGCAGAACGTACACTCCACCGTCTGATAGGTAAGTATTATTGGCCCGGGATGAGGACGTATGTTACCCAATATATAAAGAACTGCGCGACTTGTCAGCGGTACAAAGCCGACACGCGCAAGCCGGCAGGGTTGCTTCAGGTACCAGCCACGGCCCGCAGATTTGAAGTCCTAGCCGTAGACTTGTTTGGACCGTTACCAGAAACGTCCGCCGGCAACAAGTGGATCCTCATTATAGAGGATACCTGCACCAGGTGGGTGGAAATGTTTGCTCTGGCCTCTGCCACTGGCGAGGAGTGCGCCAAGACCTTGGTGAATGAGGTCTTCTTACGCTACGGAGTTCCCAGGAGGTTAATCAGCGATAATGGTGTCCAATTCGTAAGCGAGGTCATGCAACAGACATGCCACGCCATGGGCATCAAACAGGCGTTGACCTCATACTACCACCCGGAGTCCAACCCAGTTGAGCGCAAAAATCGCGACCTAAAGCCGCAGCTTGCGATCCTGGTAGGTAGAGATCATAGTTCCTGGGATGTTCATCTCTCCGCAGTCCGGTTCGCCATGAATTCCGCAGTTACGTCGAGTACAGGTCATTCTCCCGCTTACCTGAACTTCGGGCGAGAGATTCGCGCGCCCGCGGACGTCTTGACTGATATGCGAGCGGTAGTCCAGAATGACAATGTTGTCGCTGCAATAACACCGTTCTTAAGGACGCTGTCCGACGTGCTCATCGATGCACGTGACGTACACGAAAAGGCTCAGACAGCCCAAAAGAAGTATGCTGATGAGAACCGTCGCCCGGCGCCGGATTATAAGGTAGGTGACCTTGTGATGCTCAAATCTCAAGGCTCTAACGACACCAACAAGGGGCAGACGCCCAAGTTTATTCCCCGCCGCGATGGTCCGTACCGCATCAGCGAAGTAGTTGGTCCCACAACTTACGGTCTAGAGCGTATTAGTGATGGCATATTACTCGGTAAATACCATGCCTCCCTACTGACCCCGTTCGTAAGACGTATCCAATCTCCTGTGCAGGAAAAACGTAAGAGAGGGAGACCTCGCAAGGCTAACCCGGCTCCGAGGCCGTAAAGCCTGGGTTAGAGGGGGAGGATGTGACGCGCGCGCGCCGCCAACAGTTAGTCTTAGGTAGATTCGTTGCTATGCGACCACCCGAAGGCCGCTCGTTGCTATGCGACCGCGCAGCCGTTCGTGAACTCTCGGCCGCGCTCGGAAAACTTCGCGGGGCTACGCCTGCCTGACGCGCGACGCCGCGGGCGCCAGCAGCCGGCCGCCAGACGTTGACGAGAACGGTTATCTCTTTGCTCGGCAATCCGCAATTCTAATACTTCCGTGACCCACGTTTTACTTAATGTAACAATGTGAATGTGATTTAAGTACTTACCTATTTACTGTAAAGTTTTATGCAATTAAAGTGTTAACCAACTTTATATCTATTAATTATTCGAAGTTTTAAACAGTTCACAAACAAATATAAGAGAAATGGCGTTCTATCGAATGCTTAATCAAGAAGACAAACTTTTTCATATAGAAGTTATACCTATTCACGGCGATGAAAGAGAAAATGTCCAGTAACAAATAAATGGAATACTTTCATTTATGGCGCGAAAACGCAGGCGCGTCCTTCCGCGTCGAGCACTTAGGTGGCACTGTTAAAAGCAACGTTTGGGGAGGACGCAAGTCGTTAGATATAACAATATTCTTAAACATGTTTAGGACACGGCGATTAAAGGTAGTTCTGGGACAAATTAATTTTTATTAACCATTCATTGTATTGTTTAAGTATTTAAACAAATGTATTCCGTAACAATACTTTAACTATTCACGTATCAAATAAAACTAGGTGTTAATAAAAATAACTAGTAGATTTTTATCAATGAGGTATAATACACATCAAGTTGACGTGTGGACAAACACGGAAATGAAAGATTTCGAGGTTTAATTTATTTTTTTGGAGAACCTATTAAACTTATTAATAAAATATTTAGTGCCACACATAGATTACTATTTCACCTAACCAGATAAAAATGTTAGAACATTATAACTATGTTTTTTAGTACCGATTTCATCGATGCCACGCAATTTTTGGTCCCGGGAAATTCACCCATTAATTATATAAATATGCCGTATTGCGCTGTAAAATTGTGTGGAAGTGAAGCAAAACTTCTAGCTTACATAAAGATAATATTTCATTTCATCAGTAAGTACAATTTTATGACGTAAAAGGATAAATTCTAAATTAGAAAATAAGAAAAATGCACGCGTTGATGTCTTTTAAAAAGTCCCTTTCATTCTGTTGTAAATGCATAAAGCACTATCTCCCTCTGTTTTGGTGAGTGTTGCCCAAGTTAGAACCTATCAACTTGTCAATAAATTTGTACTAATATCGATAAATTAAGTATAGAACTTTGTTATACCATTAGGACATTATTCAGTTATGAGAACGAAATCGAATTCGCTGGTGTAGTTTGGTAAATTCAAATATAACAATAAGAAGCTTTCACGTAAAATGTAATGTTAACTTTAGCAATTTCTAGCAAAATATCATTTCTATACCTCGAATTTTCGTAACCAAACCGAAAGTTTAGTGTATATGTACTAAAAATAAAGTTTTTTAGGTTGTTATTGGCATTGTATAATCAGTGTTAGTTGGTTTAAAATTAGTATTATCTTTTTATCAAAATATTCAATGCTGACTTTATGTTTTAACTTCTTTATTTTAATTTATTATTTAAAGATAACTAACTTTTGTTGTAAAAGGTTTCCAAAATGCCCAAACTTGAAAATAAAATAGATAGAAGCTACAAAACAAGAAGAAAATTGGTTACCAAGCAAATATAGCGTTATATGCTCACGACATTTTGCCGCGGATAGCTATCAACGAATGAAAAAGCGGCGACTGTTGTTTAGTAATGCTGAACCCACGCTTATGCTTTCAACTGTGGTGAGTAATTATGTTCAATTTGTTCAGTAACTATTATGAAGTACCTACTAACTACAATTTAAATATGCATTTCAATATAATGCGACTAGGTGAATATTCATATTAACCTTTTTTAATGTTTTAGGGTTCTTCACAAGGTGAATTTGCTTCAGCCACAACTTCATATTGTTCACCAGTGAGGCCAGTTATATATAGCCATACCTTACAGCATAGACCATCGATGATATCTTCTTTGTCACTTATGGTACCAGCCTATAAAAATCTAATCTAATCTAACTTCTATTTATTTTTGATACGTTTAAAACTTTCATTATACTTGTTGCAGGATTGTACTGAAAATTATCAAGAAATACCAACGACTTCAGATATGCATATCTCTGATAGTTCTCTCTCCAATAATAAAACTATAAAACATCAAGCAATTAACCAACGAAGTACAAATACCGATTTGTTAGAGATATGTTTTACATTTAGCAGTCCAAGATACAAGCGTCTTAATCGTTAAACTTATCCGTCTGATAAAATACCAATCTAAAAATGTCTTGTAAAACAATGAAAGACATGATATTATGACAAAACATTTTCAAAATGGTTGTATTAACTCTAACCACCAAATAAGTTTTGTCTGACCTTTGAAAAACCGGCCATTACATATTTATTTTTTTACTATTCTGAATCTGATTATGATACCTATCTTAACTTGAGTTTTGATATAAAAGTTAGTACCTATTAAATAAGATGAATTGTTTTATTAACTTATTAACACCGTTATTAATCATCAAGTACGAAAAAAGTCCATCGATATCAATATCGACTCCTAGCTACCACATTACTAATTCGAATACATTTGATAATGGTGTGTTACGTGTCACTAGTTTGACCTTTAATTATCCAATCACAGCCAGAGTTACACCCCCGCACCCCCCTGAATTTTTACGATTGCATCTTTTAATAAAACTCGCTGAGCGATTAGTTCCTGATTAGCGACGTCTATGGGATAAGTGGTCTGTGACTACGCCCCACGATTTTATTTTTGGTTTGTGACTGGTACCTAGGACCTTTTTGATTATTTTGTAGCTTTAGTACATTATTTACATCATCATTATCTTTCTTTTCAATAAAACTGTTTAACTTGTAATTTTTTTCTATTTTTTGTACTATAATGTCCAGAGTCGTATTTAAACGACTGTTTAAGTATTTAAAAACGTTCTAAATAACTTTTCTTTCTTCGCTATGAGTTACCGAATCACTTTTAATTTTACGAATAGGAGAGATATTCATTATTTTTATTTTATTTTGTAAAAATGTATGCGTTTAACGGTCACTGTCAACTTAACTTTCTAAATAGGAACGATTTGATTGGTTAGGCGTGGCTAGGCCATGGGACAACTATGACATCACTGCATTTTTTACGCGAACGAGCTATAGTTGCAAAAAAGTTCTAAATCACAAGGCTTTTGATATTCTGCTTTTTCAAATGTTTCTGATTTTGGCCTTGTTTCGTTGTGCCATTTTTCAAGCAGCAATCGTGTAAGTGTCCATAGTTTTTATGATCGAAGAATATGACGATTCAGTGGAGCCTTAAGGCTTATTACCAAACCACCAAGGTTCGACAATAATTGATAATGACCACAAAAAGCGGTCATGAAGATCAGCGCAGACGAAGGACGACCTTTAAAGATTTTTTGAAGCATGTAACAAAGACAGTAATGAGCAATCAGCCGTATAGTTTTTGTTATGTTTTTGTTATTGTATTGTTGTCATGTTTCATACCTAACCCTTTACTTGATGTTCTAATTGGACGACTGTAGAGAGAACGAAGCTAGCCAAACGAGTTAATATTTTGATTGTTTGCGACAAATCGTGCTTCAACATATTGCTCCACTAACGTGAAATGGGATTAACAGAGCAAAGGGTAGCAAATGAAGTACCGAATAATGAGTGTAAAAAGGCCAAATTGATGATTTCAAGTAATATAAGTAAACAATTATTTTTAAGTCAAATTTTGGTCGACAATTTGTTTCTTTTTCTAAAATTGTACTTTTAAACAATACATTTTTTGAACGCTAAGAAGCCAGAAGAAGTCGCAAGAAAGCAGTCAGTTGTTTAGTGAACAAGATGTCAAGTTTAGTCAAATTCACTACAGTATTACTCGTGCACTACACACAATAACTGAATAACAATGACAGTGTAGCGTAGCAGCGAAAGAATACTACAAAGTAAAATGTGCACTACACGCAAAATGTACAAATCGCAAAATGAACAAGTAAGCCTAAGGCTTTATTCACGGCGCCGCCCCTGCGAATGCTTTTTTTATGTACGTATGGTTAATATGCAATGATAATAAGCCACGTCCTAAATAATATCAACTAAGAAGTTAGATAAATTTCTGTTTTTGCCTATGAACGTGCGCTTACTTGTTTATTTTGCGATTTCAACATTTTGCGTGTAGTGCACATTTTACGTTTTGCACATTCTGAGTATTGTACATTTTGCGTTTTGTACATTATGCTCCGAAGGGATCGTAAAAGGCGACTAACGGGTTAAAGACTGCACATACATCCAACGGCATAGAGCGGCGATGGGCTCACCACCTGTCACGCTGAGCACTTGTGCAGTTGCTGTTCGGTGAAAAGTGGACTACGGTAGAGGACTGCTTTTGCTGTCCTCATTGCTTCGTATCTGACTAACCGTTCGGGGATATAGTGATTATATGTATATATTTGTTAGGGACAGAAGTCTCGACTTTATAATATTATATAGTTAGATATAATACGGCTAAATTTAGATATGTTTATTTGCATAAGTAGATTAAGTCTCATATGTGTAAAGGTTTTTTGATAATAAATAATTAATTTTTTGCGTTTCATTTAAACAAAAGGTAAAAGTTATTAAACAGGTAATGGTTTCGACAAAGGTAAGGGCCAAGTATACGTGCCCAGGGGCCTTACGCCTCTCTAAGGTAATTAAAGTTAGGAAAGTAAGAGATTAGCTTTCGTAATTATAGGTTTCTATTGTTAAGAATATCAATGTAACTAGGAAAATAAATATATGTAGGGTATCCAGATTACGAGTGATACCGTAGGGTAGGTAACAAAAAGATAAAAAGAGAGGTTCGAACGAAAGGGACAGCTGCACAAATTAAGACGGTTCATGTGGGTAGTTAGTTATGGTAAAATGTAAAACTGCCCACATGAGCCGGCAGCTGTCCCACAAGGCTGCTAGTTGCCAACCCATACGGCCGGTCAGAGCAGAATTTGTAAGCTCTCCGGACCCCACCTAGAAGAATAAAAAAGCACTAATCAAGAACCGAGTTTTTATTGAAGAACCTACAGTCCACATCGAAGCACAACGGCTAAACTGTTCGGCGACTACACCCGTCTGGAACAATATTTATTATATGTATTACACATTCATGTAAAGCTTTATCCATACAGTTTACTCGTTAACATAATCCTTCACTTTGTAATAAATAACTTTTTTCACGAGAGTTTTAATAGCAAGTTTAATGCTCAGGCATTTCGAAATCTTCTGTAGAAGTTAATTGTAAAATATTACATTATTTACCCAAAAACGTAAACATATTCACCTGTTTTAATGAAGCCAGCAACTTGAGACAGCAAGTTATTTTTATAAACACTGTGGAGTGTACAAAGATCATAATATTTCTTAATTAATTTTAGTATTCCTTATGATGCATTTATTAAATTAGGATAAGTTACGTCAGAGTAGACATTCACTCGGAGCTTTACCTTGGTGCATAAAGTCAATAAAATAATAATATTTTATTCATCTTGGTGAATTAAGAGCACTCGTTAGCAGACTTAAGTTATGCAATGTATATTAAAAGTAGGCTGGCAAGCTTAAATAAAATGTAAATAATAATAAATTAAAACTGTAAATTCTACAAGTAAATAGACTATTGAAAACGTCTTGCATTATCATAAATCGTATATGTTTAATAGAAAAACTTATGTAAACAAAATGCAAAGCATTTTTTCTTATATTAATGCCGGACAGAGCTGTGAAAGTAACGAAAAAATCTTTACACGTGTGTACTCGTTACTGGACAAATTTGTACTCTTTACAATCGTATCTTTGTGTTACTTGACGACGACGTGTTGTGACGACCTCCTTGGTCGAGTGGTTTGTACACCGGTTTTCATGGTGTCGCCATTTCTGAGGTCCCGGGTTCGATCCCCGGTCGGGTCAATTTAGAAATTATTGTTTTTAAATTGTCTCGGGTCTGGGTGTTTTCTATGTATAATAAGTATGTATTTAAAAATATGTTTAACCGTTGTCTAGTTACCATTTAACGAGTTTCTTCGAAGCTTCTCTTGGGCTAGATAATTGGTGTGAGTGTAGGAAAAAAAAAAAAAACTTTCGTTACACAACCATCCATTAACCGAGCGGTTAATGGATGTAAAGTATTTTATATAAAATTTAATGTTTTAAAAAATATATTGCGAGTGGGTTGGCTGAAAAATTTCAGTCCAGTATATGATTAATTAAATATTGTAAAATATATTTTTTTTAAATATTGCACTTGTTTCGATAATAGATAAATTACATAGGTACCAATCGAAAGCATGAAGCCTCTATAATATGCAAACGTTAGGTTGACTATTTTTTTCCTGTCATAACATTGGGTAGGCAGGTGTAAACAGGCAAGTCAATATAAGTAATTTGCAACCGTCTGGTTAAATAAATAAAATTTATGTTTATTTAAAGATAAGCTCATTACAAACACACACACACCAAACCAGTGCAATGTAAAAAAAAATTTTTTGTTAATATTAAATTAATCATTAATGGTACTGGACTGAAATTTTTCAGCCAACCCACTCGCGATATATTATTTAAAATATTAAATTTGATATAAAATACTTTTCATCCATTAACCTTCTCGGTGAAGGTCGTTCTATACTCGGATCTTAGACTACAACTATCGTATAGAAATGCGTGTCTTCTCTTCGTACTCTTCGCACACGAACGAGTCTGGTGCCTACTTTACCTATTGTAGTTTCGTTATTGTACTAGCATATTTAAGCAGGGTTTTAATAATGATTGAAATAATGTTTCATATTAATCATATTTAATTGAAAGAATGTACGGATGGATTACAAAACGAAACAAAAAAACATTTTGCAGCCGGACCATTTTGCAACCTGGACATTTCGCAACCTGGACATTTTGCAACCACTGGACATTTTGAAACTTGGACCTTCTGCACCTAAACGATCAAGACAAACACATTACACAACTTTACTAACAAAAATAAAATAAATACTTATTTAGTCTTAATTATTTATTGTAACTTGTTTTGGCTGTATACTGTTTTGTGTCTTTATTAAATAAATAAATAAATAAACCATTGGTTCATATTTATACAGTTTTATCATCCGTGAAGGAACAGTGTACGATAAGTCGATTACTAATGCGAGATGCGATGCGATCGATGCGAGTAATAAAATTTAATCGAGAGTACCGATTCGGTACTTCGAATCAGGCTGTGTACCCGTTACTCAGTAACGAATACATACGGATTGCTACAGCTCTAATGCGGGATTACATACACATACATACAAATAATCACGGCTAATACGACTAATATCCCCGAAGGGGTAGTCAGGGACTATAGGCAATGAGGACAGCAAAAGCATTTTCTGCCATAGTCCACTTTTCACCAAATAGCAACTGCACATATGCTCAGCGTGACAGGTTGTGAGCCCATCGCCGCTCTATGCTCTTGGAAGTGTGTGCAGTCTTTAGTCTGTTAGTTGCCTTTTACGACACCCATGGGAAGAGAGGTGGTGGTAGCATTCTTTCACTACTACGGGACCCGGTTATCAATGCGGGAACGCGGGATGATTGCAACTTGCAACTGGAAAGAAATTGTCATAAAAAGTAGGTAGCCTTTATCCAGCAGTGGGTTACAATTACAAATAATTTTACATTATTTATCATCATTACATAAATTATTTACCGAATATTGTCAACTTTGCCTACGATTTCCTCATTAAACTATACCATTTCATTCAAAATATATTATTAAGAAAAATAGAGAAAGAGAGGGGTATAATAGTTGACGGGAAAAAACATACTGTTATAATATGCTTCTATTTGGCCAGCATTTTCCGCCTAGATAAACTTCTTACAGATTATAATTTAGCAACTGTACATGGACCTGACCAATGACGTATTTGGCCAATTACATAATTTGACGAAAAGAGGATTTCACGAATTACCAATTTGTCTAATTTATAATTTGTCGATTTGACGATTTGACCAAAATCAGACTTGACCAATGTCGTAACACCCATATATATATACTCCTCTCTTACTATATTTTTCTCTATCAATTCTTTTTCTCCTTCTTATTATTCTTCTTAACAGCAATGATAGCCAAGTGTTTTTTAAACTAGAGTAATATCATTACTGGGTGAGAGAAAAACAGAACCCTCCATAACGGTCTAGTAAAGTGAAACTTATTTAACTTACATTTTGAATCTTCTTTTGAGGTAATATTTGAGGTAAAATTATAGAGAAACTATCAAAAATCAAACTTTATTGTTAAGAATAAAAATTAAAAAAACGTAAGTATAACATTATTAATCGACAAAGCTGGTTGTGGTGATCTTGTTGGCGTCGCTCCCGTCTTCATCGTCCGCCAGGATCACTGTATAACTGTTCTTGAGTGAAGCTACCTGGTTGTGAAGAGTTCGGAGGCGGATTTCCACCAGCTCAAAGTTCTCTTGCAAGTTGTTAATCTGGATCTGCATACGCTGGCGGATCTGTACCACAAAAAAAATTAAATAAATTTGACTTCTGGCTTTACAGTGCACAGAACTATGATGTCGTCGGTCCATTTTGGACAATGAACTGAAATGAAATGAACCGCCCATTTTTTGTTGTCCAGCAACTCAATTAATAACCAATATGTATAGCGACCAATACAAGGTGTTACAAAATACCCCGTAAAAATATAATTAATTATCAAACCCAAAATTATTGTCAACACTAGTAAGCTGTCATGTCAGGGAACCGGTGTTTGCATAGATTATTTAACAGAGAGGCCTGGCCTACCTACCAATTTTACCTACCTACCAATTTTAATAATTGTTAACTTTAATCGTTTTTCTGTTTTTCCTCCACAAAGGTTCAATACTATGATGTCATTCCCAACTAGCAAAACGGTGTGCTATAACAGTCACGGCAACGTTCCTGTTTTACTAAACAGTTCTATAAGAGCGTCGTTATAAGTTGTATAGATGTGGAGTCAACGTGTATTCAACGGAATTTAGGCGCAAATTACTCCACTAATTGGTGCAATAGAAGCAGAGTAACTGTGGAATAAATCGCCTAATTATGGAATAGATGTGATTTAACAGCAAACCTAACACATTTTAGAGCAGTAATAGCATTGTCGCGGCAACTACTGCACTATTTAATGGAGTTAAAGTTACATGGTTTCCAATATTCCACAAAATAATGCTATAATGGTTGCCGATATGCTACAAATCGATATTTTGATGCGATAAAAGCGAATAAAATACTGTTGTTTCAAAAAGTTCTGCTTTAATGCAACTGCAACTGAGTGAACAAATACCAATCTCCTCCTTATGTTATTATCCAATAGTAATGGAAGTACTCAACCAAATATGAATTTTGTAGTATGGTTGTACGTGTACAGGTGTAGAAATCTTGCGAAATTAGTTTACCGATAAAGTGATATGCCATAATTCACATATATTTATGGGCTCTGCTAAAAACGTTACATTAATAAATAAATAATAAAATAATATATAAATTACACGAATTTGGTGAATAGATTGCTGTTATAGCGCGTAAATTCGATCATGTGTTGAATAACTGCGACACTGTTCCACCATATTTAATAAATGGAGTTATTTTAGGGTTCCTGATTCAAAGTCGGTAACAAAACTTGAATGGTTAGATATAACTATAGGTGTAAAGCTGGTTACTAACATTTCTAGCCTGGCGGCTAGAAACGGCTTATTTGGCTTATTATCATTTCTAGCGATAACTAGCGGCTGAAAACGGCTGCTTACATTTTATTGTACAGTTTATATTCACATGATTTAGTTTTTGTTTTTGTTGTTTTTCTGATTTATTTACTATAGGATAGGTACATTTAACATTAATAGACATAAACAGTGAAATTTGCATCCGTATTATGTGTTAAATACTCAAAATTCTCATACAAAATGTGACGCAGCAGTGGAATAGGACTATTTTAATTTATTTGTGATAGATGTTTTGGAAATATCTATTTATCTATGAAATAAGGTGTGGACAGATACCTAGTAATAGTAAGCATTTAGTTGTATTTCTTCAATGCACCAAAAGCCTGTGAGCCTAAATTTTGCCGCGAGATTCCTGCGTTTGGTTTATAATGATGATTAGATCTAAAGTAAACTAATTTAGCTACCTTTATTCTTATAATTTTCATACACCATCATATCATATCATATCATAAACACAAACTCTTGTTTTAGTTTCAGTTTTCTGTTTGTCTATAAATTAAATAATGGTGTATTACGTGTTTATTTAAAAAAAAAACAAAAAAAGCAGAACATAGTAAGTCCTACTTTTTAACAAAAATAAGATTTTAACAATTATAAAATGTAATAAAAATCGTTTTTTTTTTCGATGTCAAGTCCGGTATCTTCTACCCGGTATCAAGCGGCTGGTTATTCGTTTCTAGCCGCTGGTTTCGGTAACTACCGGCTTACAAGCCGCTGGTTTACAACTATAGATACAACTCTATAATCTGGTAGCCACTGAAATGATTCAAGTTTTTTCTCTTTCTAGATGATTGTTTATAATTATGAATGTGGACACATGGCAGGAAACGCATTTTATTTTATTAGAAAGGTGCTACGGATGTAGAGTGGAAACAGATTTGAATACGAGAAAAATACATTTTATTCTAAGTCTCTCTGTCTTGTTCATTTTCAAAACTCTCTGGGTTTTCAACATCTGAACTGCAATTACAGGAATCTTCAAAAACTCATTATTATTAACTTCTATTGCAAACAGTGAAGCCTGACAGTCGACTTCTTCACTGTGTTCTATCAATTTAATTAATTAAATATGAATTTCAAGATTGTCGTGAACTAATAAATTGTGTACGGAACCACTATCTTCAGAGTGGTTAAGAAAATATCCTCACATTAGAGCTCTAAAGGTCACTAAAAATCTGTTATTGCATCTTGTACTGAATAAATGTGATATAATGGCATTGAAAACAATTCTAGTTTAGTAGCTGTAATCTATAAGCTATTATTGAACTAGTCGATTTATAACGCTGTATCAGTAATCATGACGCTTTTTAATAAACGGGTAGCAACTATTCAGCAAATTGGCTCCGATAACGGAACGTTTAGTAGTGGCTGTATAGTTGCGACCTACACAGACAAATAGCTAATTCAATGCTCTTATAGCGCTACTATAACAAACTCATGTTGAATAAACGAGTAATAGACACTATTACACGATTGTCGAATAGTTGCGGTGTAAGTACGATGAATAAACGTTTATACGTCATAATTATAGTGCACAATAGGGAAAATAGCTAAAAAGTCACACGAACGCATCTTTAGCACAATATGATCACGCGGTAGCCATTATTCAACATTTATTCGATCTTTAGTGGAGTAACTGATCGCTTATTCCACTACTTTGCTAGTTGGGTTATGCATGTCTGGCTTCAAAAAACGTCAAGACGGAAAAAAAATATGTTGTCAATTTCAAATCTTCTTATCGATATTCTGCAATTATTGTATCGTATTTTTTTTCATATTTTTTTGTAAAACTTGACTTGTAATATCTATCTAATCAAATTCTGTACATTTTGTTAGTATGTCTCTTTATCGTTTCAAGAAGTACATAAACATTCTGCCTCATTTATTCTTTAATTTTACTCAAATAGGGTTTGCACATCAGTGAAAAAAATAATAGTTTTATTTTTTTTGGCGGTAAGTCATACAGTGATAGTACGGTCTTAAATATTGTAAATGGACTTGTTATAATATATTAGTGTGTGCCTTATACGGCACCATTTAACCCCCTTTCGGCTTACGGGTGTTTTTGTAATATTCTGTATACAGTTTGATGGCTAGGTGTAGTGAGCTAAAGCTGCGACAAAGCAGCTTTGTGTCCATATTTTACTCCCTCAATAATAAGGTTAAAGCGTTGACAACCAACTTGCATGTCCACTAGCAATATGTGAAAGTGACTGTGACTTATTATAAAAAAAATATTCAATACCAATGTCAAAGTCAAAAGTCAATTCAAAGTCAAAAAATCTTTTATTAGAAACTAGCATTGTAATGACACGTCTTTTTTGGGCCATGAATCCTTGCGGGCGTCCTTAGAACACCCTACCAAGGTTTCATCATGAACTTTGCCACCCTTTTTCACCACCCTAGAGGTAGAAATTTTCAAAAATACGTAATTTTTAATTCCTAACCAAATACCTTTGACTATATACATGTCTAGACGAAGCATCGCGGTACAAGCGCTTTTCCGAATGGTTCAGTCGCAGAATGTACCTTTCGCACAATGCACCCCATGCGTAAAACGTCCCTTTCTCAAAATGCCCCTTTCGCAAAATGTACCTTTCGCAAAATGCACCTTTCTCAAAATGTACCTTTCGCAAAATACACCTTTCGCAGAATATGCCTTTCGCAAAACGTACCTTTTTTCTACATTAACCCTTCACACATACATAATTTATACATACATACATAAATACTAATACATACATACATATATACACACATACAAACATAGTGTAATAGATCAATCAAGTTGTTGCAGTAGTAGTCGAAGTTTGACATTTATTGTACAATAAATCTTAAATTTTATGCAATAAAGTACAAATTCTTAAAAATATTATTTGAGTTACATCACTTTGGAACTAGGCTAGCTAGATTCAAACTAGTTGGAAAAAAGTTCTAAATTCTAAATTGCAACACAAAGTGGAACCAAGCGAAAAATTATACAAGTCCAAACTCCATACAAAAAATCACATCTTTTTTAAAGTGTCGGCTCCATATTAAAATGAACTGAAAATTTTAAGTCTTTTAAACAATAAAACATTTTCTGGAAATTTTATCTATGTACATAATGATAGCAATTATTTTCGTAATTTTGTGAAGAAAAAGTAAGTGTTTCTTGCGCGAAAACCACCTTTGCGACACCCTTACCCTGCTAAGTAGAACTAACGAGAAGAAACGAAAAACGACTACTTACTCGGGCCTAGTCTAAAAAGGCTTTAGCCTTAAAATAAATCAAATTACTGCAAAAAAAGGCTATTTTTGCAAGCCTTAAAGCCTTTTTAAAAGGAATCTCTATTAGCATAGCCCTAAAAAAGGACCAATAGCCTTAAATATAGGGCTAAACGCCTATAGCCTTCGGAAACAGTACCTACCTGTAGCACTGTAAAAGGGTTAATGTAGAAAAAAAGGTACGTTTTGCGAAAGTAGCATTTTGCGAAAGGTGCATTTTGCGAGAGGCACATTTTGCGAAAGGTGTATTTTGCGAAAGGTACATTTTGCGAAAGGTGCATTTTGCGAAAGGTACAATTTGCGAAAGGTACAATTTGCGAAAGGTGCATTTTGAGAAAGGGACGTTTTGCGCATGATGTGCATTATGCGAAAAGTACATTCTGCGACTGAACCCTCCGAATTCGCTCGCCAGCCGCGTATGACTGACACTAGCGCGAATGACCGCCTATGGCCTGAAGGAGAGCGTCAAGCCAATACTGGCCCGTAAATTTTTGGACGATTTGTTACGGCCAGGTTCTATCTAGACATGATATAATCAAAGTCAAATACCAACTTTTATCAATTTAGTATTTAGTCTTTCTTTTAGTCTTTCTTAGTACTCACCTACACTATAAAAGTAAATATAGTGCAAAATTTAAAATTTCTAATCCTTATGGTTTGGGCTGTGCGTTGATATGTCAGTCAGTTTTCCTTTTCCTATCATATAATTACATTATAAGGAAACTTTATATATCTAAAAATCAATTGCCGAAATGTTTGTAGAGCGAATCACTTTCAGAACAGCTCGACCGATTTGGCTGATTCTTTTTTTGTACCCTCATTGTTAGAACTAGGTTTGTGTGAAATATTTTTTTTGGAATTCGTCACGGGCTACATGGTGCTCACGCAGAGGAAGCCGCGGGCGCGCCGCTAGTCAAAAATAAACTTTTTCATCAATACTATTGAATCGTCTATAATTTTTTTTGCCTACTACCCATTCAGGATGTTTTTGAGCTGTGGAGATGAATGGACGCAAGAAACTCCACAGATTTATAAAAAGTAGCGATATATGCAAAATAATTAAATTTTTATTTAACTATGATTTGAATGAGTTTGGAGATCCCATAACTGCTGAAAAAAGTGGATTTTTTTTTATTTTATTGGCAACGGGTAAGCGCTTGGCCTTCATCTCACCTGATGGTAAGTGACGATAAGGCCGAAGGTGGAAGCGCGCTTCACCCGGAATCCTCAACCACTGAGGAACTGGCTATCTTATCTCAAACTGCCGGAACACAACAATGCTATAAACATCGTTGTTATGGCGACAGACTTAGATAAGATGGTGGTAGCTAGCCAGGCGGACTTAACAGCCCTACCACCAACCAAACCGAGCACACAAAGATGTACCCCCCGCTGGGAATCGAACCCGGGACCTCTGGGTCTGAAACAGGTAGCTTAGCCACTAGACCACAGAGGCGGTTAAAGAGGCGGATGTGTTTGTGAGAGGCCCTTATAGTAAGTATATACAATTTACTTTACTTTGACTAAGTATATAATCACGATTTATACAATAAAACATACCATTGGAATCAAAATATAGGTACTGATTTTGAGACCGCATAGCAAAGCTTTACTATGCTATAGTACATACATGTCTAGTTAGCTAGATATTTTGTTTACTGCTATTACCTCATCCCTTTCCTTCTGACAGGCTCTGCATTGCGCTCGACTTTGAACTAGTTGCCTTTCTATTTCCGAGATTTGGGTCTGAAGATATCTTCTCATCGAGTCCGCCCTATCTTTGCTGCGAGTCAAAGATCTGCTGCCCTCGATCCTCAATTCCTCCATATCCTTAAGTAATTGCATGCACTCAGTTGATTTTTCCCTATACCTGATGTCCTGTTGCGTTAACTTCTCTTCCAAACGCAAAACTTTGCACCTGAAAATTGAACGATACTTCAGTATGGGGCTGATTGCATGTCATTTCTATCAAGAGGACAAGCAATTCGTTCTCTAATCGAAACTAGTCGATATACTCGGTATTTATAGATTATTTTCTTCTAACAGTTTCATCGTTTTGATTTGCGACATATTTTAAATCATTGAACTCTTCACGTAAATAGATCAATCCGTCTGCATTAATAGTTACTAACACAGCCTACAACACAATTTTTTATATAATTCTCATTAGAACCCATAGTTTACTTTTCATAAAGAAACCTCTTTTAAAAAGACTGGCAGCATTTTTAAAAATACATTAATCGACCCGGTTTTATAAAAATAACTTAATCCAGAAGACTCTTAAAAAGCACAAAGAGAATCCGCGGGTGCAGCCAATTTAAAACAAAACGAAGCCTTGAGAGACAGAAACCACATAATATTTAGAACATTGGAATTTACGTGTAATGACGTCAACTAGCGTTACTACGAACGCAGCCGTGAAGCCTACCACTTTATTTGCACCGGCATAAAATGATAAGCTTGTTAAGAGGGTTTACGCATTGTTGAAAACATTTTTAAAAACGTTTATTTAAATGAGTTATTGTGATTTCTAACTTTCTATATTAGACTTTAAATCGCAATAACTCATCTAAATAAACATTTTTTATAAATGTTTTCAATAAACTATTTAGATAAAATGTTTACTAGAAAAAAAAAGTAAACATTTTATCCGTTATCTATATAGCATTGTGAATGCAAAATTTCAATAATAAAGATATTTATAAGCAATTACGTCTTTATCGATTGTTAAATACTTGCAATAGTATTTCTTTCGAATGTGAGGGTAGACTTCACAGTGACGTAATACCGCTGGCTTGCAGCGTAATCAAACTACTAGGAAAAATTCAACGAGTCTTCTGGGGTCTCGGTAGCTCAGCGGTTAGAGCAGTGGACCGGCAATCCGAAGGTCGTGGGTTCGAATCCCACTCGAGCTTCCTGAGACTGGTTGATTTTTTTCTAGTAAACATTTTATCCGTTATCCATATAGCATTGTGAATGCAAAATTTCAATAATAAAGAAACTGCTTAGATCCCTGTGTTTTACTTTAGCATGCAAAGTTTCATCAAAATTGGCTTAATGGTATTTAAAAAAATCGACTTAGAAGTTTGTATGGAAAACCGAAATGCGTAAACCCTCATAACAGATCTTTTAGTTTATTTTCCCCAACTTGCACTAACTAGTATTAACTTGGGTATACCCGCAACGGTGACGTACATACTCAAGGTTTAACTAGTCTTCGTAGAAACACTGTTGGTATTACTAATAATCTGGTTTCAAAACTCGTTCAACTGCTGTGGGCGAGAAGTGCTTTTAAATTTTTGATCACCTTCGTTATCTCGGTGACCGATCGGCAAAGCGATCGGCTCGATATCCGAAGGTGCATGGTTCAATTCTCAAACCGGGAAAAATGTGTTTTTTTATCGATACATGGCCTACAAGGTGTGGTGATAAATCAACACCCCTCAATTGTTGCAACGACTTGATTTCAATGACGGACCTTTGCCTAGAGACGGTAAATAGTTTTTACTATATATTATGTTATGTTTATAGATATAGTATATGATTAATTAATTATTATTTTTAAAACGTTGCACTAGTTTGGATAATAGATAAATTACATAGGTACCAATCGAAAGTATGAAGCCTATGTATAGAATATGCAAACGTTAGGGTGACTATTTTTTTCCCGTCATAACGTTGGGTAGGCAGGTATAAACAGGTAAGTCAATATTAGGAATTTGCAACCGTCTGGTTAAATAAATAAAATTTATGTTTATATAAAGATAATCTCATTCCAAACACAAACACGAAACCAGTGCAATATTAAAAAAAAATTAAATTAATCATTATAGGTAGGTACTGGACTGAAATTTTTCACACCCACATTTGATATAAAATACTTTTCATCCATTAACCTTCCCGGTGAAGGTCGTTCTATACTCGGATCTCAGACTATTACAAATCAGTGTTCCTACTAATTGTTAAGCGTAATCTCTATCAACCTAACTAACCTCCATGCATGCATGTTTATGATATAGTTTTTGAGGTATTTATATAGCTTTAATTACAGTAAGGGCTGATTTTTCAATCCTCGGATAAAACTTATCCGTCTGATAAAGTATAACACGTTCAAACTAAAATGTCACATGTAAAGCAAGAAAGACATGATTTGACAACACATTTTCAAAATAGAGGTGTTATACTCTAAAAGACAAATGTTTTATCTGAAAATTTAAAAATCGGCCCTTAGAAAAAAAATATTACCTGCGGCGTAAATTGGAAACAAACTCACTTTCGCCTTTATAATATTAGTTACGTGAAATAACCCTTTAGACAGAAATTAACCATAATTAGAGCAACATTGTAGGATAAACTAGTAGTTAAGAAGGTGTCCTCTTTACACCATTTCACGTCTCCAGATACTATCCCTATGTGCAACAACCAGAGTACTTTACATTTATCAATACATTTGACACATTTAAAAAAAGTAGGTAAGGCAAATACTTACTTGCTTTCGTCGTAATTTTTCGACAACTCGTGTATTTCCTTTTGTTTCTCATCTTGCGCCAGTCTCAGTATTTTTATTTCATCATAATGTGCTATTCTTTCAGATTTTTCTTGGTTATAATTATTAACGGTAGTAACGAGCTAAAAAAGTACAACATTATTAACAGAACGTTAAAAAATATCGTACGGTAGTGTAGAAACAAGGGCGGATATTTCAAGTACGGTACGTTAACACTACTGTTCTAATTATTCCTATTCCTGTAGCGTCAGGGAGTGTATTCTGGTCCCGTCTAAGTTTCATAGATGGCGGTGTATCTGTTTGTACGTTTTCTGAATGGCGCTATCGAGATTGTAGAGTCAACATATAAGAGAAATTCGTACCACTTTCACGATATTCAAACTATTCGGTGTCTTTTTGGGGTACTTAGGACTATTAATTTAGGCTTAAGGCCCGTAGAAATATTAAAATATTGCTGAGAAACAGACAACTAACAGGCAATTTTCAATATTATGTATTGAACGAACGCAATACTTTTTTATTTACTTTAAGTTTAAATATTATTGAGTGTGTGACAGAAAGGCGGCTTGGCTTCCATTCCATGCCTATGCTTGTGATAAGATAGACGCGATAAGATGCATAGAAGTTGCTTAAACTTGCTTTGCTTATAGGTGATTATTAGATTTCGTGCACAACCAAGCAAAATTTGATCATTTTTTTAATTACAAAAATGTATTGATATTATCAAAATATACATTATTATAATATTTTCTGATTTGTCCAATTTATAGACAATTGCACTCTCAAATTGAGAAGCTATGAGCTTTTAAAATTTTATTTAGAAAGGGTAATGATTAATAGATAGTCGGATGGTAATGAAAACAGTGCATACGGTAGTGATAACTGTATATTGGTAATGATTACAAGCCATCCTTATGCTTTATATGTGAGGTATTTCAAACAATAATGATCTTTTTAAAATAAAATACGTTGTATTGTAGATGATTAAAAGTATAATCACAATAAAATGAAGAAGAAACAAACATTTGATGTCGGGTGGTCATCGTCTTATGGAACCTACATAACACAAGCGATACCTGCGGCTGCCTACGTGTCGCTTCAGTAGAGTCTCAGTGCAGCACGTATTGGAGCTGTCCATGTTGGGCATGTGCGTACTTCCTTTGTTTAGTAGAGTCCAATAATTATTATTAGTAATTACAAGTAGTTATCAAATAGTTAGTGATAGTTTTATTAACCTAGTTAGAAAACAGACACTGTTGTGCAGATTGTGTACATTTTATTATTATTATTTTTATTAGACATTAAATTGTGATTGAACTTTAAGACTTTGTTTATTAAGAGATATGCCAGATGTCGGGTCAGCATTCAGGAGGCAATCCTGACCCAACATCAGAAGTGGGATCGGAACATGGAGAAGATTATCGTGAGAACAGAGGACGTAACCAGAAAGATACTCGATGGCGGGAAATATTTGAAGTACTCGTATTTACAGGCAGAGCAGTTTCGTGCACTCATACGAACGCTGAACATGCCGCATGTGAGTAAATAAGTAAACAGATATGGATGCTAAATCGTGGTGCGCAACCGTCGAATTATGCTTCGCTGAAAAACCATTTCAAGGAAGTCAGCTAATTGTTGTGATAAGCAAGGCCTTGAAAGGGGCGGCTTCTACATGGCTTTCCCACGTTACATATCCCGGCATAATGTGGAAACAATTCAAGAAATTGTTTCTTGAACGATTTGCCACTTCAGAAACTACTGCTGTCACTAGGATAAATCTGAGTTATGATAAGCCAAATGAAATTGAAACTTATGCAGTCGAATAATTTCAACTTTAATGACAAAATTTAAGGATACAAGTTCCGAACAAATTATTATTTCTATGGTACTGCCGCATTTGGCTAAAATGGACTATAGATTGCAACAAATTGCATTTACAACAGAAATTACTACGCGTCAAGACTTACAGAACGAATTACTTACATTACTCATACCGAAAACAAAAATTAGACAATTCTCATTACAAAAACTCCCTAAAATTTAAACGAATGCGTCTTAAATTCAGTCTCAAACAATAAAATGTCATCACTGTGGAAAACTGGGCCACGAAATTGCAGAATGCAGACTTAAAACTACAGCTATGACGGTGGAAATGCCAACTGCAAACACCAGTTTCACTAAGACAGGATCGCAGCAGCATACAATAACTAGCTCTATACAATGCTACAAGTGTGGTATGCCAGGACATATCGCGTCTTAGTGCTCAGGGAGCAAGTCAAGTGCGTAGACAACGGCGGAGACAGCGCGTCGTGTGGTGGAGCGGAGCGGCTCAGGCGCGCGGCGCGAATCACTCCGCAAGAAAACCGCTCCTTGTACACGACGCCGCGCCGCCGAAACATGATGCGGGCACGCGGGCGGCGGCCGGCGGCGCGGTGGCGGCGCGGTGGCGGCGCGATGCGGGCTCTTCGCGTCACGGGTACACAGTGTAGAGGCGCGGGGGCGGCGCGGTGGCGGCGTCGTGTACAGGAGCGCTAAAGTTGTGTTGTATAATTTTCAGTTAGATTCGAGTGTTCACTAAAAAGAAAGAGTGGCCTCTAATTTTTCTGGAAAAAGAATTCATCCTACTAATATTATAAACGCGAAAGCCACTCTCCGCCCGGGCGAGTCCGTGTCACACACCGCCGCCGTAGCTAGCTGCCAGAATCCAGGGTGCTGAAGACGCCGATTACCAGGTCAGTGTTGCTGCTTATTTCACGCAGGGGCCCATGGACCCCTTTATTTTTAGACATAAGTCGTGCAAAGGGAATCACTAACTTTCACACATAAAATCAAGTACAGCATCAGAACAACTGATGAAGTTCCAGTGTACACCAAAACTTACCGGTAGGTACCCTTTTATTCTAACGGGACCCTTTTATTCATAGACAGGAGGTCCAAGATGAAATATCTAAGATGTTGGATCATGGCATTATTAGACCCTTACAGTCTGCTTGGAGTTCACCCATCTAGGTAGTCCCCTTAAACGATTAGGAGAATCTAACTTAAAGATACAAATAGTCAATTCGGATATTTTAAAATTAGAGACAGCATACATAAGACACATTATTAGCAAAGATGAGATTAAACCTAATGCAGATAAAATCACGGCTACCCAGAAATTCCTGATACCTAAAACTGCAACTGAAATAAAACGGTTTTTAGAACTTTTAGGCTACTACCGTAAATTTATTCCTGACTTCACCCTGATAACGAAACCTATGACGCAATGTTTAAAAAAGGGTTCTAAATCACTTGTAATGACGCCAACTATGTACCTAAACCGTTTCGAGAAATGTAAGACGTTACTGACAAACGACCCGAATCAATTACAGTATCTCGATTTTGACAAGGACTTTATCCAGTCAACTGACGCGTCCAACTTCGCTATAGATGCTGTCCTTTCTCAGAGCGCTAAAGGCAGCGATAAGCCAATAGCTTACGCGTCGAGAACTTTAAACGCTAGTGAAATTAATTACAAAACGATCGGAATAGAACTTTTAGCAATAGTCTGGGCCTCTTTTTATTTGCGCCCATATTCTATCGGTAGAAAATGTAACCCGTTGAGCGATCGACACGTACAAAGTGAAAAGAGACCCCGTAATGCTGCATTAAATTTTATTTGGGTTAGTCTTCAGAAATAATTACGTAACTAATTACGTAATTCCTGTATGATTTATCCATAAGTGTATCAATGTAATCAATGTAATCTGCATGAAATTTCCTATCGAAATATTATAAACTCAGTACAAAAAAACTTCATGAGGGTGCTGCTAATGATTGAATTAAGATGAATGTTTTTCATCGCATCGTACCTACACTTTAACACATCAATACACATATTACCCATACACTTTAACTCAAAACAACACTAACATCACAAAGTACACTTATTCAAGTATTTACATTAAAATTTCAGGCTTTGAAGTCACATATTGACTTCAGAATAATATGCACCGCAGGCAAATACACACATCAAAAGTGTCTAGGGATCAACATATATTTTTGCAATAACTTTTTTCCTGATTGATATTAATTAAAATTTTCTTTAAGGATTCATCAAATAAAGTGTTTTCGTTTGTCTACAGTAACGATAAACCAAGTCACCTTTGCATTAATAAAGAAATTTGCCATTTTCCTAATAAAGGGATTTTTGACATTTGAATCACTAACATTAAAGTTCGAAAAAAAGACTGAAATAACAGTTTTCTTTAAAATTTTATTGGGTAACTTAAACAATTAATAATCCGTGTTTCTACCGCGAACACTAACAACACAAGAACATCGGTTTGGCATACTCAAAATGAGTTCATCCAAATCACGCTGTGGAATGGCCGCCCATGTTCGTTGCAACAACAAAAAAAGGTCTTCTTGCGACTGGATACCCTCCATATTCGGCAGAGCTCTTCTCTGTAGCATATCCCATGCATGCTCAATCGGGTTCAAGTCTGGCGACTGAGCAGGCCAGGGCATGACTTTGATGTTAGCTGCGGCGAGAGTCTGTCTTACAACTCTTGCGGTGTGCGGTCGTGCATTATCATGCATTAACTGAAATAAGGGACCGATTTGCACTTGTAGAGGAACGATGACGTCTGATACAATCGTCTCAGCATAAACTTGAGCGTTGAGGTTGCCTCTGATCCAAATCAACTCAGTTCTTCCGCCGATCCAAATACCCGCCCATACCATGATGGTTCCACCACTATAAGGATGGACTTCCTGGCAGGATTTTAATCGCTGTTGGCGTCCAGGGGTTCTCCAGTGTCGTATACGTCTTATATCCGGTCTCATACCAAAACGAGACTCATCAGAAAAGCACACGAAACGCCATTGTTCTTCTGCCCAATTTCTGTGTTCAAGAGCCCATTGATATCGAATCCTACGATTGTGCATTGCTATAGGTGGTACCCTTAGCGGTCTTCGGGAATGAAGGTTCACTTCATGCAAGCGGTTTCTGACTGTTTGGTCGCTAATTAAGTGCCCTGAAGAGTGATGAAGCCTCACGGCTAACATCATGGCGGTTATTGTTGGAGCTCTTCGAGTTGTGATTTGAATGTATCGGTCTTGTCTCCGTGTGGTGCAGCGATACCGTCCTCCATGGCGCTCAGCCACGGTACCAGTGCTTCGGTAACGTGTCCAAAGTCGACTGATAACACTCTGACTTGTATTCAGAGCTAAAGCCACAGTACGTTGCCGGGAACCAGCTTCTATCATTCCCACGGCTCTGAGCATTTCTTCCCTGCTTAAATGACGTCGCCGCTCCATAACAACGTTGGTTTTAATCAGTAGTAGGGAAGCAGTAGCACTAATAATGTCTTCAATGCGTTGTATGTTTTTATAGGGAAAATATTGACAGCTGATTTTCATCTTTTACTAGAAATTGATTGAAAGTTCCTGTTTCAAATTATGAAATGCACCAAAAAGGATCCATATAAATTTATAAAATCATAAATTTATTACAAAGCCACATCTCAATCTCAAGAAATCCGCATAAAAATGCTTGATCCCTAGACACTTTTGATGTGTGTAGCTAACGGCGGCCATCGCCGATCTGAGGCCGCGATTTCTTGTTGTTTCGTAGTTTTCATTTGTTACGGCATTACATTAGTTATTTGGTAATGAAATGTGATTTTATCAATAACTGTGCTAAAAGTCAAAACGTGATTTGTTACTAAAATTAAAAAAAATATATTATTCCTTGAACGTATTCTCTATGGTTCCTTGTATCTAAAAAATAACAAGTTTCCGAGCAAAAGAATATTTCTCCTTAGAAAAAAAGTTTAAAATATAGATTGTTTATGCAAAGAAGGTTTGGCTTAAGACAGTTAGCAAACAAAATATGACATGTCCAATCGCCCAATGAGAACGCATCGGCCGCCATTTTGTCTATGGATAAATCATTTTTTGCTTCTCACTTGTCATTCATTGAGTTTAAAAACTTAATCGTTATAAAAAGTTATTCCTCTGCGTATTACAAGTTGTTTTTTACTGTTAAATAATTAAAAGAAGCTAAAAAATGGACGAAGATGAAGCAGATACCGTAGAAGTTCGAGTAGCCAACGTCGGGTTACGGAAACGTAGAATTACAGGTGGAAAATGAGCTCTCAAGAAAAAAAAACCAAATACCCTGCTCCAAATGTTTCATTGTATTTTCCTTGCCAACACAATAGCAAGATATTCCTATATCATTGCTTCTTTACTTACAATCACAGTAGTAAAAAGAAGGAGACCAAGACCTGCAAATACGAACAAAAGGAAGAAAAATGGCACAGCTCATGCATTCACAACAAAGTTTAATTTAATGAAGAAAAACCAACGAGTACCTGTATGTAAAAAGTTTTTTATGAGTGTAACATACTACAAAAGAACCAGAATTAAAAACATAAGTCATGCTGTGTATGCAGGAAAAGCGATACAAGAAAATAGAGGAGGTGACAGAGAAAGCAGCCAGTCAGAAGAGAAAAAAAAATTGTATCAGAGAGTTTATTGGAAGACTCAGAGGTAATGAAAGCCACTATAATCGCAAGAAATCTAAACGAATTTATCTAAATTTAAACTAAGCATTTCAAAATTATGGAAGATTTATAATGACAGCTGTGCTGAACATTAAAAGTTAAGTCATCGATGTTTAGAAAAGTTTTTGTAACGGAAGTTAACATTGTACTACATTATACTACTTACTAACAAGATTAAAAGTGCTTCAAATCCACAAACTTAGTGCTCGTTAATGATAGAAAAACGCATTCATAAAAAGAGAGCAAATGCTTTCTACAAGCATTTGAAACAATATGTTTGACCTCCAACAGATACAATGTTTACCGAAGTCACCTGTCCAAGAGGCTTACTACTGTCGGCAGATTGGTTTTTATGCTTTGTGCATAGTGAATATGGAAAATGAAGAGGCACACTTTTATACGTGGTCAGTGGAAGAAGCTGGTAAAGGTAGTACAGAGATTTCGTCTGCCGTGTACTATCATTTAAATCAAATGAATATGGATGGTGCAAAAGTATTACGTTTGTTCAGTGATGGGTGTGTAGCTCAGAACAAAAATAATATTGTATTAAGAACAGTTATGCATTTTATGCAGACCAGTGACAATGCGCCTCAAGATATTCATGTTTTTTCCTGTGAGAGGCCACAGTTTCTTACCCGCTGATAGGATATTTGGCAGAGTGGAAAAACTACTGAGACGCAAGCAGACAATTCTTTCCAAGCAAGAGTATTATGAAATTTATAAACAGGTTGGACATCTTTATATTATAGGTCAAGATTGGATTCTGTTGGACACAAAAACTTTAAACAAGTTCTATAAAGATTTGCCTATGATCAGTGAACTGAAAAAATATTTTTAAATAATAATTTGTCTGATCGGAACAGAAAAACAATCTGTGTTAAAGGAACAAAGTATTATAATTTCATTGATAATGAACAGTTTATAAGTTTGTTGAAACGCGGAGTGACA
This sequence comes from Scoparia ambigualis, assembly GCA_963921215.1. Lineage (NCBI taxonomy): Eukaryota > Metazoa > Arthropoda > Insecta > Lepidoptera > Crambidae > Scoparia > Scoparia ambigualis. Next base: position 20,012,001 of record OY992501.1, on the reverse strand, counting down.
AGGGATCGCATTTCACCACATCGGCTACAAGAGATTCCACTTGGACATGGGATCACACAAGAAAAGAAAAATGACGTGAACGAACTGCTAACTTGTATGTTTGGTGATTAGCAATCATTGAACGAGGAATGTTTCCAATGGTATAAAGAAATAATTTTTGATACTCCTACAATAGAAAATCCCACTGAGAATGTCTGTGATTGTCTGGAGGAAGAAATGGCAATTCATGTATAAATTGAATATGTTTTTCAATAAAGAATACTAAAAAAAATATATTTAAATTTATTATTTTTACCTACTAATAAACTGAGTAGAGTTACCTTTTTTCCTAGGATAATAAAAGCAAAACGTGTTTTATCCATAACATTCAATCAAAACATAATTTGTCCAAATTGTTTTAAAAAAAAAATTTAATGTTATATGGTACAATATTTAAAACTTATTTGTGAACTAAACTATGTCTAAGAATAACCAAAATGAGATAGAAAAGGTCTTAATTGGTTTTATATTTCATTAATACAAAGATTATTTTAGATTCCCAACAATCTGATATTACTGATAAATCACGTTTTGACTTTTAGCTCCTCGTATATAATCGATACACTTTTATTTATATTTCACAACATAAATTACAGACGAAAATACGTACTCGCACACACTCTTACGAGAAAATCACACTTCAAAAGTTCATGGCTTTCACAAAAATAAACACTGATTCTACAATAACTATTATATTAACAAAATCTACACTCTCTTCCCAGTAATTATATAATTTCAGACTTTATATAAGATTACTCGCCGTTTTCTTCGAGAATTCATTTTGAACAACACTTACACCAACTACAAAATGAATGACGCAACAAATGACAAACGAAAACTTTCAACTTTTTTCTATAATTTTTCAGACTTTTGTTCCGAGCAGTTGTCTTATAGTTCCTAAATAAAAGTTACTCCATACGAACCAAAGAATATTTTAAGCTAAACGGAAACACAGCTAGTGCTAATCGGACCGCTAAAATTTGAACGTTAGTGGGGCTCTCTGCTACGTTAACACCAGGTGTTAACAAAGCGCGCGAGATAGCGCTCTTGTAGTAACACCCCGTGTTAACAAAGCGCTCAATAGGTTAAAGTAATTACTGATCATAAGCCCTTACAATAGGTTATGAAACTAAAAGAACCAAATTCAAGATTGATGCGAAGGCGATTAAAGTTGAGCGAATATAATTTCACTACAGTTTATAAGCAAGGCAAGTACAATACCAACGCTGGCGCTTTATCCCGGATAGAGATCAATAATGAAAATACCAATTCCATAGCAGTAAATCCTTCTGAAAGGCCACCATCTTTAGCCGGTTACACTACCGTGACCGCTCACACCAGCGTTGAACACCCTATTCTAGAGATTCCTATCTCTGACAATCCTCTAAATAAATTCAACCGCCAAATTAGTAGTAGGGGACATAAAGAAAAGACCGACAGTGACTAAACCATTCGACAGTCACATTATATACTCAGATATTCGAACTACTATTCAAGTATCTGAGTCTAACCTTGAATACAACGTAGTAAGCGCTGTAAAAGAATATGTGAACCCCAAAATTAAAACAGGACTTATTATTAACCCGCGTTTAGCCATGTGTCAAATTATACCTATAATTCAGGATAAGTTCAAAAGCTCAGCTATGAACCTAGTACTACTTAACTAAAGTTGAGTTAGAAAATGGTATCTCAGTCTCAGTCAAAGGCTCTCCCAAAATCCGAACTGGTGGTAGATTAGTTAGGTAGGTAGGGTAGATTATAGTCTGTGCAAGCTAGATGTGCATGAAGGGTCATTTACCCCACTTGTACCAGGGGGTGTCACTCCGCAGTATAGGTACGTTTGGCCGGCGCGCCTCCCAGGCAGGCCGCCTAGGTGTATCATGGCAGTAAAGGTTGCCGCTCTGCTCGCACGCTCCACGTCGCGCGTCGTCGCTTAAGGAGTTAAGGACAGGTATTCCGAGCGCTTCTCTCTCGCTCTCTCGACGGTACGACGGTACGGGACGGGTATAACAGCGAAGCGGCGAGTTTTATAGGTTTTTATAGGGTTTATTGCCTAACTATAGGATACTCTGCAAATTCTGCGAAATATTTGTGTCTTTGGTTAAGTACAAAAACTAAATGTAAAGTATCAGTAATTTAGTCATAATATTGAAAAATCATTACAAAAAGGGGTAACAGGGATTTTTTCTATCGAGTGAAGTTCATTGGATCTTGTAACTGAATCCGACTTTGACTAGATTAGATCCTTAACTAATACATACTTTTTTCCATAATTTAAACTATTATTTTCTATGTCTCAGATAGATTGACTCCTTTTTTAATTCGTTTTCTAATTTAACTAGTAATCACGTAGACGTAAAATCGATATCGAGTCAGCGTTGCTTAATGGAATATGAACGCTCGGGTCACACGATAAGCTTCAATTTCGCGTGAAAGTCGTTAGAGAGTGAACCTTCTGTACGGTAGTACTATTAGTTATTCTGTGCTTGTACCAAGACGGAAAACGAAGCAACAACTTTAAAACACACAAATTAATGTATTCCTATTTGACGTATGATTAAAAATGTCAACCAAATTAGTAGTTTTCCAAAACTCATTTTAGCCGTTACTTTATTTTACTTCAAAAACTCAGTTATTTCCTATTTCTATTACCACAATATCAATACGATAATTGGAAGGAAATCTCATTTATTCCTTAAAGTGTTAACTTAAGTTAGCAATTCATTACGATTTATCATTCTTCAACTTTCATTTCAAAAAACGATAAATTATAAGTTTTAGCCGTTTGTGTCGCTAGAGATAGACACTTGCCCGCCATTTTGTCTCGTACCAGGATACGTTTGTTTACACAGAATTCTATCGCCACGGCTTATATTCCGGTTCGACGCGATTGTGTTTCGGCGCGCAGTGGTACAGGGGGTAGCGATGCGCGTTTGTCTGGCACAGACTATAGTTCGTTAGATTCGTTGTTAAGTTATAACTAGAAGTTATTTAACTGTTTTTTTATTAGTATTGACGTCAAGAAGTGGCTGTAAAGGTTTACATTGAATAAATAATTTGACTTTGACTTCCGAAAACAAGAAATCATACAAAAATATCACGAAGGCAAAACCAACCATCGTAGTATTAATGAATGCTTCTTAGCATTGTCTACAAAATTTTACAGGCCTAAGATGAGAGATCATATTACTAAATATATAAATGAGTGTAATATCTGTGGGCAAGCCAAATGAACGACATCCGATTAAAAAAGATTTTCTACCTCCACCTACTAAACCATTTGAGATTGTTTATCTCGATCTCTTTACGGCCATTTACTTTTCTGTAAATACCAAGATATCCCTACAGACTCCAGTTCATTTGGATGATGCCGCCAAGCAGTCATTGTACCACACTACGATCCCAGTATACGTAGCACTGTCGATTGTCGTAGCAGTACTCATTGTCGTAGCAGCCCGACGACTACGAATTCGTCATATACTACGGATGGGAGACACCACTAAGCCAGTCTACACCGTTCCTGAAACAAGCCACATCAATCCTAGTGAGATCAAAGTGGACCACAGAAAGATCTCAGCAACTATCTCCAGCAGAGCTCCCCGTAGTTGCTTATCTGCGGGGGGAGGTGTTACGTATAGCTCCAGCACCAATATTGCCGATCTGCAATGTGCCGAGTCAGCGACATGTGTGACAGCTGACACCCGACGGAGCCACAGCGAGTTTCGTCACTTTTGGATCTACCATCGACCATAAAGAGGCATTGTACTTAGCTATAATATAATCAATGTAAATTATTTCTTAAAACACTTCCGTCCCTTCATAAATGGCCGAAAGTTTACAGTGGTTTCAGATTTCAATGTAAATCAATTAAGTGCGCTATTAAAAAAAAATGACTTAACTCCACGTGTACATCGTTGGTGGGCCTTTTTACAGTAATTTGATTTTGAAGTAGTTTATAACTTAGGTAAGTGGCACATGTAAATTTCTTTTCGCGAAAGCTATTAAAAGAACAATTAAAACATTCAAAATGTTGAGTGGAGGAAATGGTTAACAATTGAGCTTTCTTCTAATTGGATGAACGGCAACGTGATATAGATATTTTAGATTTAGTTGAAAAACTAAATAGTGGTCAGATGGATAGTGATATTGCTATTACGTGACCTATGAATTACGAACGGGAGTTCTTTACCGCAAAATACAAAGAAATGGACGTACAAAGTGCTTGCCAATTGTCACGCGTAACTTAAGATGGTCAGTAATTAATAATATATAGCACTCAATTTTTCATCACGGTTACAATAAAACATTAGAAAAATAGGTAAAAAAATGTTTTAATTTAAACGGCTTTATTAAAAGGAAGATAATGATAATGTAGATAATGCAATAAAAGTTAGAAAATAATTAAAAAGGTCATAGGTACCAGTCATCACACCACTCTCCTCATTAGGGCATTCATCATTCAATAATTAACAACACGTTGTTTATTCTCTACGACTTGGAATAATATTGGAGCTAAATAATATTGCTACAGCCGAAGGATTGAAAAAAAATCAAATTTATTTAATAAAATACAATAGAAACAGATTACATTGATTTAATTATAGCTAAGTACAATGCCTAATGTTCGATGGTAGATCCAAAAGTCACGAATCTCGCTGTGGCTCCGTCGGGTGTCGGCTGCCACACGTGTCGCTGCCTCGGCACCTAGATTCTGGTCGTTTCCATGCGCCGCTATAATGAGGTAATTGCAGATCGGCGATATTGGTGCTGGAGCTATACGTAACACCTCCCCCCGCAGTTCAGCAACTACGGGAGAGCTCTGCTGGAGACAGTTGCTGAGATCTTTCTGTGATCCAATTTGTTCTCACTAGGATTGATGTGGCTTGTTTCGGGAACGGTGTAGACTGGCTCGGTGGCGTCTCCCATCCGTAGTATGTGACGTGTTCGTAGTCGTCGGGCTGCTACGATAATGAGTACTTCTACGACAATCGACAGTGCTACGTATACTGGGATCGTAGTGTGGTACAGTGACTGCTTGGCGGCGTCATCCAATTGAACTGGAGTCTGTAGGGATATCTTGGTATTTACAGCGTGCAGATTTTCCAGGTTGATAGAATATAGAACGACTGATGGATGGTCTTGGGACCCCGACTAGTTATACAGAGGCATTTCCATGATCTTCACGACGTGACCTTATATCTGCTCGTCCTCATTGGCTATGGTGAACTCAGGCGTTTTAAGATGTCAGTTGAATGGGATGACTACAAGGAAACTTCCTTGTGGTGTCCTGTATTGTTCTTATACGCAGGATATCTTGACTTTAGTTGGCGTAGGAAAAGACATTGTGTGGTGTCGGTCGTCCAGTTGTTCCAGGGCTTCTTTGGTCAGGATGACTGGAGTCTGGGTACATTATGAATGATGATGCTGTTTGATAATCAGCTGCTGGATGCAATCAGGTTCGTTTCGGATCACGTAGTTGGGTGTAGTTTGACATAGAAACCATGTTGATCTTCGGACCTTCTGTCTGTATGTACGTACGAGTATAATCTTTTCCAGAGAGTGCTATGTACGGTAAGGTAATAGGTATTAGGATTTTATGGTGTTTGTTCGGGATGATAGATAGTTTATAAAGGTCAAAGGTTAAGGGATAGGCAATTGGTACTTTGATAACTATTGTAATTATTTTATGAATGTAAAAGTATCCTAACTTAATTATATCATAGAAATCTCTATAATCTACGTCTAGAATTTTATCTTTTAAATCCCTTCCCTTGAGGATCGTAAAACCAGACACAATTGAAAATCAATTGTTTCGCGACCGCCGGCGGTCTTATGATGCTTGACCTATTAAATATAAAATTCTTGTATTAGCTATCATTTTCTTAACATTATCTAAACTAACAACAGTATGAGGGGTGATAGATGCACGAATAAATGCTATAGTATTCCCTAGCTTAACTCCTGAGATAAATCTTCGATGTTATCTCCTAGGATAATTAGATGCTGTGCCAGATGGGACATGCTAGATCATTATCTTTCTTTATAATAAAACCGGTTTACTTTTTATATATCACTTTTTTAGGTTTTTTTTTAATGTACTGTATGCTATTAGTCAAGCCCTTTAATTTGATACCCATATTGAGGTGGTTGAACAAAAAACTTATTTTGATTTACAATAAATAATACTGAATGTACATAAGTAGGTAATTGTATTGTCATCAGAACTAAAGGTGTGTACCAAATTTCAGATCAATCGGTCAACAGGAAGGGGGCAAAGTTATAAGTACTAAAGACCCAACAACTACAACAACAACAACAACTGGCCAAGCTAAATAAAACCGTTTAAAAAACAGTGCAACATGACTTTTCAAATTCAAGAAATCCGTGTGAACTGTGTCAGTTAAGTCTCAAATCTTTACTGAAACTCATCTTCGTTTGTAGGGGGATATAATTTACCAATAAGCATTATATCATCACTCACTATCATCTACTATTCAAAGAAAATATTTGCTACAAGCGGTCCGCCCGCGACTCCGTCCACATGACCACAGCGTACCACGTGACTAATTTAAAAAAAAAAAAATTCATTACCAATCTTGTCCTGGCAATTACAAACACAACAAAAAAAGAGTTAGCCAAATCGGTGCAGCCGTTCTGAAGTGATGCGCGTACATTTTGGCCAATAGATTTTTATTAACATAGACTAGTGGCCCGCCCGCGACTTCCTAAAACTTTCAGGAGTCCTGACAATTGGCTATTTGACAGTTGTAAAAATAAAATATGAAATTATGTAGGAAATGGTAGTTTATGATTTAACGACAGATAATTATCCAATGGTTTTTTTTGTTAAGATAATGCGTAAATATTTTATTTTTACAAAATAAATTTGCGATTTTTTATGACGCGAAACACGGGCGGCCATCATTGAGCTTCATGTGACGTCACATTTCACAAAATTATCAAAAACTATCTGTCAACTTTCAAGATAAGTTTCTATATTAATTGAAGTGTGACGTCACAGAGCAAAATGTCACGTGACCAACCGTTTTCGCACGAAATGTGAAATCAATAAAGATTTTTTTTTTCTATTAAATAAAGCTTTTTCGAGAAACAAGAAATAACGTCCCTGCATCAGGGAAAGCAATATTTTGTACAAAAGGATGAGCAGTTGGCATAGGGCTATATTGTAAATTGAAAAAAATACTAACCAAGGCTTGGTTAGTATTTTTCCAAGCCAATAATAGCGAGAAAACCGTGTCGCGTAACGGTGAAAGAATACTACCGGGTGTCGTAAAAGGCAACTGCCGGACTAAAGACTGCACATACATCCCACAGAATATAGCGGCGATGGGCTCACCACCTCACGCTGAGCACATGTGCAGTAAATATTTGGTGAAAGGTGAGGACTGCTTTTGCTGTCCTCATTGCCTAGTTTCTGACTAACCCTTCGGGGATAGTAGTCGTGATTATTAAGTATGTATGTATGTAATTAATAATGTTAACCTAAATAAAATTATACTGTGAGGAGTTTAAGGTAGGTAGCGGTATAACTTTATCAGAAATTAGATTTCTGAATCTTTGCTTTTCCATTAATGCTCGCTCATTACTTATTATTGATCACTACGTACGTAGGCACGTATTTTTTATTATTTTTTAAGTTTTTAGTGTAAACGTAGGTTTAACAAAAAAAATAAACTATCCTCAACAACCTATAAAGAAAAATTAATAGTGTTGTCTTGAATAACTAAATTAATACCTACAGTTATAATTATGCTCACATACTTTTGAAGACGGTGCCAAGCCAAATTAAATCCTTGAAAAAATTTAACAATAAAATGTACGTTGGTGCGTTTTCCTAATTTATAAGACAATTTTTTTATTTTTTACATTTTTATTTTTTATTTTATTTAAATAGAGCAACCAACAAGACATACATTAAATAAAAGTATAGAATACAAGTGATTGACTCATAACTAAATGCTGTCTCAATTATAGGTTACCACGGCATGCACAAACAGAACGAAACAGAGTTAAAAATATCAGAAAAATACTAACTAACTTAATCTAAAAACAAAACACATTCAATATAAGCATTTGAGACCATCAATACGAAACATACATTTTAATGTATTAAATTTAGCAGACCTAAACGAGAATTAATAGGTGTCCATTATGTGACGCTTGAATTTATTTAAACTGTAAGAAAAAATGTCGACATCATTATTTTTAGAAATAAGGTTACACTGATTTTGCATCCTATTCATGGCAGAAAATTGAGCAGCGTTTGTCTTACAAAATCGGGTGGTAAAAGTGTTGAACTTGGAGGGACGAGGCAGCTTAGAGGGGATGTTAAAATTTAACTCCTGTAGGAGTCGGGGACTATCTATGTTTCCATTTACCAGTTTATGTAAAAATAGATGGTCATGCAAAGTTCTTCTATTTTTTAAACTAATAACATTAAAAAAAAGAAAGACGTTTCTCATAAGCAGCCAAATTCTTTGCCTTAGCACATTGATAAGACAAGTGCCACAAAAATCTCTTTTGTGCACGTTCAAGGCGCTTAGTGTGAATATCGTAAAATGGAGACCAGACTTGGCTACAGTATTCAAGAAGTGAGCGTACCAGTGTGTAGAACAAAAGAGTTTTCATAGATGATTTTTTAAATTCCTTACTGCTTCTGATAACGAAACCCAACATTTGAAAACTCTTAGTTGCCACATGGTCTATATGTAGATGAAAGCGCAGCTTTTTATCTAAAAGTACACCAAGATCCCGTATATAATCCACCCTTTCCAATATTTCTTCATTAATAGAGTATGACGAATTAAAAGCACGGTCACTCCTTGTAAAGCGGATGAATTTACATTTATTGATATTTAATGTCATTTTGTTCCTATGGCACCACACTGACAGCTGATCAAGATCTTCTTGTAATAATAAACTATCGGAATGCTGTCTTATGGGCAGAGCTAATTTAAGATCATCGGCGTAGAGAAAGCATTCTGAATGTTTTAAGTAATTTACAATATCATTGATAAATATATTAAACAATATGGGAGCGAGATGAGAGCCCTGAGAGACTCCGGAAGACGCCTCAAAAGGCAGAGAACAATAACCGCCAACCACCACTTTCACTAATCGGGAGCTCAGGTACGAATGGAACCAATTTAGTAAATTTCCCGTGAAACCGAATAAAGATAACTTCTTCAATAGGATTCGGTGGTCGACGGTGTCAAACGCTTTACTAAAATCCGTATAGATCGTATCCCAGTGGATTGGTGGATGGATGGATTTCAGTGAATACGACGGTCCATAGCGTTTGTAACAAAAGATGTAAACGAGACTAAATTAGTTGTCGTGGAGCGGGCTTCCATGAACCCGAATTGCTGGGGTACAATAAGGTGTTTAACTTGCCAGGATATTACGGGACTCAGAAGCATTTCAAAAACTTTGGCGAAAACGGGTAGAATCGATATTGGTCTATAGTTATCAACCACTGAAGCATCTCCGGACTTAAACACAGGAACTATTTTAGCCTCTTTCCACGCTAAGGGAAATACACCGATTTTTAGAGACGTGTTGTAAATAATACAAAGTGAGAGTGCAAGCACCCCGCTACATTCGGAAACGTACAAAGGAGGTATGCCATCAAAACCAGCTCCCTTATTTCGGTCCACTCTTTTCAAGGCCGTCAGTACCATATCCTCATCAAAGTTTACAGCACCCAGGGAATTAGTGCTATATGGTGGCTCAACACAGTCTACGGTCGACTGCTGACAGTCACAAGTATTTTTATATACTGAGGCAAAACAGTTTGCGAAGAGATTACAAATATCTTCACCAGAAGAAGCATTTGTACTACTATAGCTCATGGTAGAAGGGTAAGTACTACTATTACGCCTTTTACCTTTTAAGAAACTCCAAAATACTTTTTAAGGTAGTCTCAATTCTTTCAATATATTTATTGTACACTTCTTTAGCCACAGTCACACAACGCTTCTTGATGATATTATAGGAAATTTCGTCCACTGGATTTTTATATTTTATAAATTTTTACGAAGTTTATATTTCTCCCGCAAAAGCTTAACAAGATTGTTTGTGTACCATGTTGGATATTTATTAGAAATTGGTTTACTTTTTGGGACGTATTTCAAAATGGACTCTCGAATAGAACTATATAACTTGTTAACAATCTCATCCACAGTGGAACACAGTGCCAACTCTTTCTCCCAAGGTATGGACTCAAGGTGTGCTGTGATACTAAGAAAGTCAGCCTTGTGAAAGTTAAACCTGCTACTCGGTATAGAAGAAAGTAATTTTGTGCTTGTACAGCAGGAGGCTGAGAATTCCAATGGAGGGTGGTATGGGTCAACTACGGTCAACGTAGAATCGCTTTTCACAAGACTGTTTATAGTGGAGCTCCACACCAAAAAGATATATTTCCACTTCAGGTAAAAAAAATAACTGAGTATGGAAATCGGTCGCCAAAGCTAAATATTATTCAATACTACACTAAAATCGCACTAGAACGTAATAAATACAAAGTTATACGCACAACAAAACTAAGTTTTGCACCAAAACGCAACATTCCATTTGACCGATTTCAGCCTCATTCAAGTTGCAACAAAACGAAACATATCCCCCACAATCATTGAATTAATATTAATTTAACGCACCAAAAAGTATTATTTTCCGTACATACAAAAACGCACCCTTTTGAAACGCTTAGCTCTTTTACAAATGCTCAGATTAACTTTTGAGTGTAACGGAACGCACCCATAAAAGTATAAAGCTACCAAAGACAAAAAAAAATATATTCTAGGTTGGCAGCACTACTTTTCCTTGAATTTCCTGGTGATTTCAAGTCTAACCGAATCTAAACGGCTTTTTCTCGTATTTTATTTATTTATTTTAATAATTTGCGCAATGGAGCGTACACAGTAGGTGAGCTAAATGACGGACAACGAAAAAAGGAAAGTAAATGGCTTGAAATTAGACGAGAAAAACGGGCAGAAAAGTAAGGTTCTAGTTTTATTTTTAAAATGTAAGCTCTATTCTTCTATAACATTTATCTTTAATTTCAGATATAAATGTGCAGATCCGCTTGTATTGCAATTTGAAAGACCATGTCGTCACAAGGAAAAGAGTATATTTAAATGCAACAAAATGACTATTGAAGACTTAATTAAAGTGAGAGAATTACTTAACAATGTTAAAGGTAAAGTGAAACAAGACCAATTTCTTTCTCGATTTTTAGCCCCATATAATCCCCAAAAACATCGGCCTTCTAATAGTACAAAAAATAAAAGCCGACAGTTTTCATGTACATACTTTCTTTTACATAAAAAAAAGAATGTACAAGTATGTAAGAAATTTTTCCAAGCTGCGGTTTTGATAAAAACACGTAGGCTTAATACACTTGGAAAAGTATTGCATCAAGGTGCTTTGCCAAAAGAAAAAAGGGGTAGAGATAGAAAAACAAGAAAATATGGGCACAAAAAAGAAAAAGTTATAAGCTTTTTAAAGTCTTTACCGGCAACAGAAACACACTACAATAGATGCAAATCAAAAAAATGTTATTTGTCATCAGATTTATCTATTTCCAAGCTTTGGAAGTTATATAACGACTCTGTGGATGAATCACTAAAGGTCAAGAAAACTTTTTTTTGGAAGTTGTTTTTTAAACATAGGCATTTCAAGTCCAGCAAGTGATGTGTGCTCAAAATGCTTTTTACTTGCCCAAAAGATATCTAGGGAGCAAAACGCAACATTAAAGCAACAATACATTACTGAAAAAAGAGTGCATACATTAAAGGCAAAAGCTTTTTATGAATTATTAAAGCAAAATGAGCCAGATGATTTAACGTTATGCTTCGATATGCAGCAGGTTCAGCCTCTGCCTAGAACTCCCATTGGCGAGTCATTTTACTTGAGACAAATTTCCCTATACTCAATGTGTGTCACAACCTATGGAACCAAAGACCCAACGTTTTTTACCTGGACAGAAGATCAAGCGGGCAGGGGGTCTGTGTGTATCGGTTCTGCATTATTAAATTATTTAGAGTTGTCATGTTGCTTAGAAAATGTCAAAACATTGCGCCTTTTCTGTGATGGATGTGGGGGCCAGAATAAAAATCAACATATAGTGCATATCTTAATGTTTTGGCTTGTTAATAAAGCCCCTACAACCATAAAAGAAATAAAATTATTTTTCCCTGTTCGAGGACACAGTTTTTTTACCATGTGACAGAGTTTTTGCCCGTGTTGAGAAAGATTTGAGAAGCGGCCTTTTATTCCAAACAGAGAAGAATATTTTAAGATATACAGAAAACATGGGAATTTGAAATTATTAGGAGATGATTGGTGTCTTTTGGATATTAAATCCATGAGTGAATATCTTCGTCCAATGACAGGAATTCAAAACCTGAAACGGATTTACTTCAAACGATCACAAAACAATCGTCAGTGTCTTATAAAAACTTTTGAGAATCTCAGGTTTGAGGCCAATGAAAAATATGTAACCTACCTGAAAAGAGGAAAACAGTTTCCAAGAGAAATAAGTATGATTCCATTAGGAAACAAAATTTCTGAAGAAAAGAAAAGAGATGTGAGAACTGTATTAGTTAAACAGTTTGGAGAAGATTGGGGACAGATAGAAGAACTAAAATATTTTAAAGAAGTGTTAGGTGAAGTGCAGAGTACACCTGGAATAGAACAGTTCACAGAGGTTGAGAATCACTGTGATTGTCTCGAAGAAGAACCCAACTGTATCAGAATTTAAATTCTAAAACTATAGACTCTCCTTCATGTCAGTCATTCTTATCATCTTAACTTTAGTTTAAGTAATGTTTTTTTTTACATAAATATACTTAAGTAAAATTTAAACACTGAAAAAAGACCACAACCTCAGGTGGTTCGATTCTCGCCTGAGGTTGTCGTCTTTTTTTAGAGTTTAAATTTTACTTGGGTTTAAGTAGTTTGATTTAACCGTTATTTTTGAAGGTAATTTTTTTTAATAAAACAATAATAATAATAAAAGTGTTTATCTTTTTAGAAACATGATTCACTTCAAAAAGATACATTTTATAAGTAGTTCACACCAAAAAGCAACATTTTTTCATGCTCTCAAACCAAAACGTTATATTTCATACTTGATGCACCAAAGTGCAACAATTACAAAATTGATTTCAATATTTACAGCATATTAATCAATAAATTGGTAATATGAATTTACCTAAGAATTGAGAATTTTGCATTGAGTTCATTATGATAAATCTTAATAGTATTGTAATTTATTTGTTTGAGTTATAATGTTTTGTTATTTTGTAAAGAATCATATAAGATGGAAATGTAACCTTTTGGTGTGGAGCAACATATTATATGTTTGACAACACAAGATCCAAGATCCTATCCTTGTCATTGAAAACACCATTGTATTGCCTCAGGTCATTCAATGCTACGAAATCCAAGAAGGTATTGGCTATTTGGCTGTTAGATTGAACTGAAGCAGTCAAACAGTCGGCTGAACTCTGCCAAGATATATTGCTCAGGTTGAAATCTCCTAACAGAATAATATTTTTCCGAGATTCTAAGACTTTGTTGGTGCTTTCAATAAAATGTTTCAAGATATGTAGCTGAAGGGGAGGAGGCAAATATGCTGCACATAAGTAAAATTTGCATAGGTTACTTAGATCCCCAATCTCCACAAAGACGTCCTCACAGTTGCTTTCCAAGTTAAACAATCTTCGTGAAGCGAAACGAGCAGAGACAGCAACGAGAACACCACCACCCGATTTACGTTGATGGAAACCACTGGTTTCTCGGTCACGTCTATGAACAATATAGCGATCATCAAAAAGCTCACTGTCGAAAATTGTATTATTAAGCCATGTTTCACTAAAAAATATTATATCATAGTCACAACTTAATACATTTCTGAACAACTCATGAGTCTTGGTGCGCAGACCTCTGACATTTTGATAATACACAGAGAACTCTTTGGCGAAGTTTAGTACCAAAACTAGTAAATACATAAATGATACAATCATTAATTAACAACACTTAGTCTTGTTAACGTGTCCATATTCCTCACAAAGATATAAGCTGCCGAGTCGTCCTTTCGCATGAAGATCTTCCCTCCACGGACCCATATATATTTGTAACCCAAATCTTTAGCTTTTTTACGAGCAGCGGCGTGAAGCTCTTTATATTCTGGAGATAGGTTTTCTGTAATGTAAATTGGACTAGACGAAACACCACCAACAATTCCAAGGTCACGTGATTGCAGTTTGCTTTTCGGATTGTTCTTGTTGTATTTTATTACAGACGCGAGGAAGGTGTCACGTAGGCTCGGGCTGCTCAACTTAACAAGAATGGATCGAGGGCGTGAGCTGCTTGGAGACATTTTAGAGATACGAGAACAGTAATGAATGCTATTTTCTTCGAGTGGACACTTGATGGTCCGCGAAAGTTGTTCTACCAATTTTAGAACATTTTCCGATTTCGATTCTGGCACACACTGAATTTCGAAGTTACTAGCCCTTGTCAGTTGGTCCATTTGGCTGAAGCGCATTGACAATTGTTGCACTGCATCTCTGAGCACGGCGTTCTCCTTGGCTAGATCGCTTAAAGCACTGAACTTCGACGCACAATCAGATTTCAGTTCTTCGAATTTTTCGTTAATATAGGACATGGATTCACGAAATGTTCTAATTTCTTCCCTGATTTCTTTCAACGGCTCATCGACATGCTTTTGTAATATTGCTTTTAAAGCATTAGTGACCTCCTGCCTGATCAATGTGCGCTTAGTATCTTCGGGAAGAGATGTTTTAGTTATATAGCCAGAATCAGCTGCAGCAGAGGCCTTCGATTCTCCTGTCTTTCTGAGCGTGACGTTGCTATGCCTTGGCGGAGATAGAACCCTTTTTGCGTGCACACCACTCTGGTCATTCGCTCCTGATGGTTGAGCTGGGCGTGCAGGCGTGTTTGTGTTGTCCTTTTTGGGCTGCTTACACGTGCACTCCGGGCATTTCCAGTTACGCTTAGTTTCCTGGCTGTATGACTTGAATTTTTTTGGTAAGATACTGGCGCATTGAAGGTCGTATTTCTACTTACAATCGTGACAGCACATCAACTCCTTATTAGGAAAAATACCACGACACCCAACGCAATTGCTCTTTTCCATTTCCACTTATCAAGAAAGTTCTGCAAGGTGCTTAAGCTGGCAGTGCAGATGAGTTACAGATTTCCCTTAAAAGGGTAAGTGTTTAAAAAGTGGTAACACTATGTTTGACGTTTAAAAGAAAGTAATGTCAATTTGAATTTGACAAGTTAAAAAATTAACAACTTTGAAGGTACTTTACTAATTGGTCATTTTATGAAACGTCTAGGGTAGGTAAATACGAACAGTTTTGATATTGTTTTTCACTAAAAAAGGCGAGAATCACGTTACAAATAGTTGCACAGGCAGCCACCACACTTTTGCACACTTCTATCACACATTTATGATGTATAACTTTACTTTTATAATTTTATTATGTTATGAAAGCAGAGCACAAAATAATACGTAAATATCCCAGTGTTGCCAGGAGTACTCCTTTATTATTTCCAACACAACTGTAAGTACTCGTAAACACTACGGGTTTTTCATAATGCTAAGCATACAGCCTAATTAAATTGTATAAAGAGGCAGAGGCAGGGTATAATTTGAGGCTTCAAAAGCATGTAAGTATTAATTTAGTTATTCAATACAATAATATTATTTTGTTTTTTTTTTTGAGGTCGGTTTATTTAGTTTAGTTTTATGTAGTTTTTTTGAGAAACATACGAATTATCAGTTCCGTTATCGTGATTTAATAGTTAAAAAAACGCAAACGGCATAAGGAATCCTGCAATGTAGTGGTTATGAATTAAATAGTTTCTTTTTTATTTACGAGTATGGAAAAGGTTCACCAACAGTATAATACATATGAAAAATTTTATTATAGTTGAAAACAGTTATTAAGAGAAGTAGATATGCACGCACTTGAATAAGACAATGTTTCTTAAGAGAAACGAGCCACTTTTAATAAAACTTTGCATGCATAAGTCATCTTGACTGACTTACTTATAACTCAATGTCGTTTTTAATGTAAAATAAAGTAATTTTATTTGACCAAAGTTTGATTTAATTAATTTTAACAATAAAGATGTTCAGATACTCTTTTTTACTTCTTTTATATATTCCGCTGATTATGGCGGTGTGTAGTCTATCTATCCCGTTATTATTACAGTGCGTGTTAATAAACACTATTTTAGAAACATCTAGAGATAGATGATCATCATTTTAGATCATCTTTTTAAATATTAATAACATCAATTACCGAAATGTTTGTACGCGCATCACTTCAGAACGGATCGACCGATTTGGCTAATTCTTTTTTTGTTGTGTTCGTAATTGTCAGGACAAGGTGTGTGTGAAGATAGTCACGGGATACAGGGTGTTCACGAGAAAGAAGTCGCGGGCGGGCCGCTAGTAAAGAATATATTATTAACAGTAACATTGGGTAAATATTCATCGCGTGTAAAACTAAACGCATCTGTATAACTAATCATAATCCAGCATTGATTGAAATAAAACCTTGCCTTTCACAGTTTCACATACACTCTATTATATGTAGGTAAGTATGTTTGTAAGTAAAGTAATTATAATATTTAAACATACTACTTTATGCATTACTTGTATTTAAGTAATATCACAGAAAAAATAATAGTATCTACTGTAATATTTTCGTTTTTCCACGGGCCTTAAGTCTAAATTAATAGTCCTAAGTACCACAAAAAGACACCGAATAGTTTGGGCAACGTGAAAGTGGTACGAATTCCTCTTATACGTTTGACTCGACAACTCCGATATCGCCATTCAGAAAACGTACAAACAGATACGTCTCCATCTATGAAACGCAGACGGTATCAAAATGGCGAACACAGTCACTGACGCGACAGTAATTAAATCAGTATGCAATCTAATTAAATAATGTAGGTGTTTTTAAAGGGCCTTAAACTCAATTCAAAATGACATTTGTGAGTCGTAGATATATGTTTAACATAGTAATGCTTGTAATAGTGGTTTAATTTTAAGTATGGCCTTAAATAGTTTAATAAGATAATAAATAAAACGGTGATTAGTAGCTACGACTTTATAGTGTCGATAAACTCATTAGAGAAAATTAAGTTTAAACGCAAAAAAGTTTCCAGGAATTATAATTATACTTATGTAGTACTATAGAATTGACTGTTCTACAACTTGGTTTATGTAAACTTTTCAAAAGTAATTAGAATCATACATACATACATATAATCAAGACTATTATCCCCAAAGAGTTAGTCAGAGACTATAGGCAATGGGTACCGCAAAAGCAGTCCTCTGCCATAGTCCACTTTTCACCAAATAGCGACAGCACATGTACTCAGCGTGACAGGTGGCGAGCCCATCGCCGCTTTGTGCTGTTGGAATTATGTGCAGTCTTTAGTCCGTTAGTTGCCTTTTATGACACCCAAGGGAAGAGAGGGGGTGGTAGTATTCTTCCACCGCTACGCGACACGGATATTAGAATCATCATCATTATCATATCATTGTAGATCAGTTAAAAAAGAAAATCTTTATGACTTTTCTAGGTAAATTAAAAAACACTTAAACCTATATTTCTGTGGATATCCGTGAAAAAGGAAAAATAAGTTTGAATGTTTCCTACTGCCATGAAGTTAGACGACACGACACCGTACGCAAGAGGGCGCAGCGCGCTTTCAGTGCTTTTAAGGCAACATTAGCTGGTGTCATATCCTCATAATAAATTTGAAACCTTTTATGGCACATTATATTATTGTAAATGCAACAGACGTGTAGTAGTTTTTTTTAAAATTGTGAAGATAAAGTTTATCTTTACAGTGACAAACAAATAGAACTTATGCTACTGAACTAACTTAAGATAACTGAAGCATAGGTATTACGTATTATTATAATATACGCTAACCCTAATTTCTTAACATAAGTCTTTTGTATCTAGGCTACGTTTTTATACAGCAATAAATTACCTTATCTTATCTTATCTTCTAATTAGAAATAGCCAAATACACTCTATTCTTAGTGTTTGTTTAAACTGTAGAAAAACGAGTGAACTGTGTTGTAATTTTAATATAGTGAAACAGTTTACAAATTAAATGGCTTATATGAAATTGGATATAAATCACAAACAGACATGTGACTTATCTGAGATACGTTACGTACGTACGATACGTACCTACTTACGTATTTTCATCTTGTATCTGTTTCCATTTTATTTGGAGACCTCTTTTCTTTCAAAAAAAGGTGATTTGGGTTTGAAGATCTGGTTTCCCTATGTCTATTTAAAAATTTTAAGATTATTTTGTTTTGTTTTGTATTCCCAAAAAACACCGGAATCTTTTACAATTGTTTAGTGCGTTAGAACCAAGAACTATTTTTTAAAATAAAAATTTCCCAAACAGTTAAGCCATTGTCAAAATATGCGTTTACCAACGGACAGCATTAATTGCTATATCTAAGATGACTGCTAGAAACCGCAAGAATCTTCAAGGGCTGGTCAGGTCAAGTGTTTCATACATGACAAAAATGACAAAAAAGGAATTCGTGTTTTTTCGTAGGTACTTATCGCCCAGCTGACGGAGGCAACGGCCGGCCGGCCGGCCATCTCTTGACCCGTCAACGTAGACTTATCGCCCAGCTGACGCGGACGGGTCAACAGACGGCCGTATGTTTTAAAATAAATTAGATACTCAAAGACTATAAAATTAAAATTCACAAAATGAATATTTCATTAACAATGAAAAAAAAACACCAATTTCTTTTTTGTGTTTTTTGTCATGTTTAAAACACTTGACCTGAACAGCCCTTGAAGTTTCTTGCGGTTTCTAGCAGTCACCTCATATCGACGGTGGAAATTTCAAATGTCGTAAGGGACAAACCCCTACTTTTCAGTAAAACAAAAAAAACAAACTTCAACTTTTAAAAACGTCATAACTTATTAATTTTTCGTGCTATTGTGGTGTTTGTTACATAGTTTTTTTCAAAATTGTTTTTCTTTTCTTTAGTTAATGTTAAATCTAAATATCTCAAGCAATTAAAAAGTTGATGACCCTTACACACTGCAAATTTATAAGAACTGCCCGTTACGATACGGAAAAATTTACTTTTATGAGATAAATGTCCCTTACGCCCTAACTGTAATGGAAACAGTATTGTTATAAATACCCAAAGGTTATGACAATGTCACAGAAAAATGTTGTAAAGCTAATTAAAAAATTATAATAATGATGTAAGTAACAGCAACGGCAGAAATAAAACTAGAATTTACAGAAAATAGTCCTCATTACAGAATAATAATTACTGGCATGGCAATCTCTGGAATTAGTTTGTTATCTATACCATAAGAAATTTGATGTCTGATTTTTTTTTTAAATATAAATCAAAATTAAGTAATTAGCAAATGTTATTTCAGTTAAAATCGCAGTGATAGTTGTTAGTAGTCGCCTTCTACGACTCCCACGGGAAGACCGGGCAGTCGTAGTAAGATCCGAGTATACAACGACCTTCACCGGGCTGACCAATGGATGAAAAGTATTTTATATCAAATTCAATAAGTCAAAAATTATATTGCGAGTGGGTTGGCTGAAAAATTTCAGTCCAGTATATGATTAATTAAATATTTAAAAATTATTTTCTTTAAACATGCACTGGTTTGGATAATAGATAAATTACATAGGTATTAGGTAACACTCGAAAGTATGAAGCCTATAGAATATGCAAACGTAATGTTGACTATTTTTTTTAATAATAATAATAATAATAATATTTATTTATTCAGATAACGAGATCCAGGTGTTAGTAACAGAGTTCTTACATCTATGTTAGTAGAAATACAATGAAAAATACAATATTTAAATTAATTTAAAAAATAAATTTGCTCCGCATTAGGGTTTATTACGGCGGTGATCCAGTGCCTCATCAGTGCACTGTCCCACCTCCCCACTAAAACCTTTAAAATACTGTTGGGACTGCCGAGCATTCTGTTTCTGATGGAAGTAATTTTTTTTCTGACTAGGGCATGGAACCCGTCTATGTGAGCGTCGGCAAACATGCCAGATGCACTGCAGAATCTCGGCAGTCCCAGCAGCACCCGGAACATATTATTATATAGGACACGCAGAGCGTTGAAGGTCTTTTGAGTGTAGCTAACCCACAGACCGCTTGTATACAAAGACTGGCAGTATGCCTTAAATAATGCAACCTTTACCTCACCCGTACAATGCGCAAACCTGCGGGCCAGCATATTACCACGTACTGCCAACGACCTGCGCTCCCTTCCAATATCACAATCGTCGGTCAGGTCCGCAGTGACCACATGACCCAAGTATTTAAACATTGGCACTATGTTCAAAGGTTCACCGTTTAGCCGAATTGGGGGCACCTGTTTTACGGAAGTGCCGCGCGCCGCAAACACCACGACTTCGCTTTTCTTACAGTTGTACTTAAGTGTATGTTTATTTGCGTACTGTTCGCAGACACGCAGCATTTCCCTCAATGAACGTATCGACGGGCTCAGCAGCGCCATATCATCTGCGTAACTGATGTTATTGATCATTTGACCATCAATGGAACATCCCACATTCATACTACTGAGCTCGACGATTAGCTCATTAATATACAGACAGAAAAGCTTAGGAGAGGTTAAGCCCCCCTGCCTGACTCCACATTCTTACCGATACAAGTCCGATGTTTCTTCTGCCCATTTTACACAGTTTTCTTGTTGTTTGTACCAATACCGAAATATATCAACAAGCTCCCCCGGCATCCCAGTAGCCGCCAGTTTGTCCCATAAAATCTGATAAGATACCATATCAAAGGCCCTCGACAGGTCGAGGAAGCATCCATACACTGAAGTCTTCCTTTTTGTATAGTACCTGACGGTCTCCTTGAGGGCAAAAATGGCACTTTCCGTAGAGAGTCCGGCCCTAAAGCCGAACTGAGCGTCATCTAAACGAATAAATTTACCCAGCTGTTGGTCAAGAAGCCCGTCAAGCACCTTGGCAGTCACTGTGGCCAATGATATGGGCCTATAATATTTTTCCGTCATAACTATTGGGTAGGCAGGCAGGTGTAAACAGGTAAGTCAATATTAGTAATTTGCAACCATCTGATTAATAAATAAAAATATGTAAATAAAGATAATCTCATTACAAACACACACACACACACACACCAAACCAGTATAATGTTTTTTTTTGTAGTATTTTATTAAACGTTATAGGTACCTACTGGACTGAAATTTTTCAGCCAACCCACTCGCGATACACTCCTTAACATATTAAATTTGATATAAAATACCTTTCATCCATTAATCGGCCCGGTGAAGGTCGTTCTATACTCGGATCTTAGACTACCCTATCTTCCCGTGGGAGTCGTAAAAGGCGACTGAGGGATCAACCAAGAGGATGGGCAGCAGAATCCTCTGAGATTACCACTATCATACAGCGATCGCTAACGCGCCCGCCAAGCGTGGCGATTATGGCAACTTTCCCCTCAATGAACAACAGCACCAAATTCCGGCCCCTAGTCCCCGGTGGCCCCGCTCGCCCTAGCTACGGTAGCGGCCAAGGCAGCGACGGGGCAGGAGGTCATAAGAATCTCCGGCAGAGACCTGGCTACCGCCGACAACGAACTTTGGCCCTGGCAACCTACAACACGCTCACACTGCGGACCGGACGAGAAGGTTTTCGAACTGGAGGAAGAATTGAGCAAGATACGGTGGACATTGTGGGATTATCTAAGGTCCGAAGAGAGGGGGAGGACTCGATAATCTTGAAGTCTGGTAACTTGCTCTATTTCCGGGAGAGCGAACATCTCTCCTAGGATGGTGTCTCGTTTATCGTTCACAGCTCTCTCGTGAACAACGTTGTCAAGACCGGACGTGTGTCGTCGAGGGCTGATGAGCTGAAAGTTGGACGATTTGGAGTTGGAATTCGGAACCACCGGGGCCAACTGCTGGCGGACGTTCTGGAAAGGGAGGGACTCTTTATGATGAACTCGTTTTTTAGGAAAGATGAACACAACCAGTGGACCTGGCTAAGTCCCGATGGTGCAACAAAAAATGAGATTGACTTCATCATGTCGACGAGGAAGCAAATATTCAATGATGTCTCTGTGATCAACGCGTTCAAACCTGGTAGTGATCACCGGTTGGTAAGATGCACATTGAACATCAATATCAAGCTGGAAAGACGTCGATTGATTAAGTTTACGCTCCGTCCTGCACCCATCCAAATCCAAAACCCCGAAAACTTTCAGCTGGAACTGCACAATTGTTTAGAATGTCTGAAGTATTGCGTAGACGTGGACGATTACAACAACTTTGTGAAAACTGTCCATGCAGTTTGGTCTAAGTTCTTCAAAACCCACCGTACAAGAGGACCCAAAAAGCTCTCGGACCATACTCTCAAACTGATGGAAGAGCGGTGCGTGATGGTTCTGCGTTCTTCGGATGATTCGTCTCAGATTCGGCGGCTCAATAAGTAGATCTCGAAGTCTGACACGCGACACTCACCGATTTAATCCCGACCGTTTGAAAGAGGTTATCGAACGAAACAAAGGTTCAAAAGTGTTCGCAAAAGATTTGTATTAAGCAGAGCCAACTGACGACGCTGAAAACCGATGACGGCAGAACTGTCACGTCCAGGTCCGTTGTTCTGGGAGAGGTCGAGAAGTTCTATGGAGAGCTATATACATCAACGCGCCGACCTGTACAAAGCTTAGCTACAGACCCCCTAGAGCTAAGCTAGCCCGACAGACACTACACCGAAGATATCCCGGACATCAGCCTGTACGAGATTGGTATGGCTCTCGATCAGCTGAGGAACAGCGAGGCATCGGGTGCTGACGGAATTACGGCTGACCTTCAGAAAGCAGGCGGAAGACCAGTACTTGCAGCTTTTCAGAGACTATTTAATTCCGTCGTGCTCGGAGGTAGACCGCCAGAAGCGTGGCATGAAAATGTGGTTATGTTATTCTTTAAGAAGGGCAACAAGACCGTACTGAGGATGTAAAATGTCGTAAAACGCGCTTAGTAACTATCAATTCATTTTCTGCCTTTCGTTTATTTGTAATAAGTATAATTTTTTTCTGTATTTTTACAGTTATAAATGACTTACAACTACAGAAACCCAGCATTACTTAGTTAGACTTATAGATGTAACCGACAAACATGTAATATTCGTTCTCCTTACGACAAAGTATATCAAAATATATTTTTATACCCAATGTCGTAAGGGACTTCGTGTAAAATCTCGTCGATACTTACGCCAAATTGTATTCTTAGTTTCACATTATGACTTTCCAAATTTTGTTGTAACGTGTAAAGGCATTCTATTTTTTTGTGTAAATCTTACGACGTACATTATTGTCACTTAAAGATCCTTACAACGTTCTGGAAACCTCAAAAATGATTACGATGACAAAATATGCCCTATACAACATGAGATTTAGTATTTTTGTCACATACTACAAAGTGATAATCGCTGTAAATTCTAAACTGTAAGAGATAACAACATTTTAAATAGACAGATCGATAGCGAATTAAATTGAGTATAATGGTGCATCAAGTGTACTTACAACAAAATGTCCCTTACGACATTAGAAATTTCCACCGTCGATATATAGATGTCTAAACATCGATTATATAAACTATAGATACACGATTGCTGGTTGAAAAACGGCACCATGACAACAAGGCTTGAATCAGAAAGGTTCCTTGTTTTGCTCTTAGTCGGTAACTGACAGTGGAAGTCAACAATGCAGGGGTGCTCCGTAAAAAAATGCAAAAACAACACTTTTACGTGAAAAAGAAAGACGCCGGTGTATGGCTTTTATTTATCTGCAATATTTTTCAATAATTTTGATATTTAATAACGTAATTTAATTGTTTTTAATCTCTTTCTATTGCTTGCTAATTTAGAACAGAGTCGGTAGGAAAATAATTATGGAGTCGCTATCGTTTTTTTGTTACTAAGAAAATATTGTGGAGTATATTTAATGTTTTTTTCTTATCGATGTATAATTAGTAATTTAAGTTTTCCAAAAAATTAAATACTAAGAGAAAAGTGGGTCGACATAGCGCGTGATAGAGATGACGAATTTTATAAACTAAATGACTTGATGACATGTAAGTACTTATCGGAGAAAGGATTTAGTAGGATAAAAAAGACAGCCTTACCAAATATTCAGGTAAATTGTAACAAATATACACTCACTGACTGCAAAATAACATTCTTAATTTAAATATTTTTTACATCAAGTGAGTGGTTGTTTAATGGTACCTATCTATGTCAAGCAAACAACCAAGCATACAAGCATTCAAAGTGATTCAGTAACAAACCAACAAACTTTCACATTTATCAATTACAAGTAGGAGCAGTGGCTAAATGTTTTGTTATGCCAGTTTCACACGAGGGCAGAACAGTGTGGCAGAACAGTGAGCAGCACAGTACTGCTACTGTTTAAACTTTTTGGGGGTTAAGTTACTCGCGTCCGTAGGTTTACCCTTGAGACCCTACACGTGATCCCTGGGTGGTGCTAAATGAGTGACACCAACTGCTGCAACTTTAGTCTAGATTTACCCCAGGGGGGTACCGACACATCCAGTGTCGGAGAATCCCCCCCTGAGCGTTCTCGCTCGGGCTGCCCTTCGTATTCTGGGGAGGGCAAAAGTCTGCTCGTGTCAAGGCATGCTGCAGGCAGGAGAAAGGCAAGACACTTGGCACTCCCTCCTACGCTTCGCGTGGACTTCTGCAACATCAGGGGAATCCACTCTAACTTGAGCGCCGTCCATTACCACCTCGAGACCGCGAAATCGGCCTTGCTCTTCCTCACCGAGACGCAGATATCACCCCCTCCTGACATCTCCTACTTGCGCTATCCGAGATACAACCTGGAACATGCATTTGTGCCACGAGCCGGTGTTTGAGCCTATGTCAGGGAGGATATGTGCGTCCGTCGCCTTGGCAATCTTGAAGATAGGGACCTTTCCATCTTATGGCTACACCTCGACTGCGGACGTCATCCTCGCGTCTACGCGTGCCTGTATAGGTCCCACAGCGGTAACATCGGAACTGACCAACTTATGGAGACCGTCCAAACAGCGACAGACTCTTTTCTCCAACGGATCCCCTCGGCCGAGATTGTGGTATTGGGAGACTTCAATGCCCACCACGTCGAATGGCTTGGTTCACGCACAACTGACCACGCGGGTAGAGCCGTTCATGACTTCGCTTTAGCCTACAGTCTGTCCCAATTGGTAACCGAGCCAACACGGATTCCAGATGTGGAGGGCCATGCACCTTCTTTATTGGACCTTCTGCTGATCTCGCACCCAGACGGTTATCAAGTTTCTGTTGATGCACCACTAGGCTCATCAGACCACTGTCTGATTCGCAGCACTGTGCCCCTCACAGAAACTTCAAAACCGCAACCAGCGGCTAGCCGTCGAGTCTGGCATTATAGGTCGGCAGACTGGGATGGGATGCGAAGTTTCTTTGCGTGGTGGCGAGTTTGCTTCTCGCTGGATGATCCTGATGTCGCCGCTGACTCTGTCGTTGATGTGATACTGCAGGGAATGGAACTTTTCATTCCAAACTCTGTGGTTCCCATTGGCGGCAAGTCCCAACCATGGTTTGGTCGTGGCTGCAAAATGGCGTCTCGCCAAAAGCGACAACATAACCAAGCCTGGGCTAAAGCGGTGTCATCAAAGGATCCAAACACCAGTGCGCACAGAAAGAAGTACAACTTTGCCGCCAGATCTTATAAAAAGGACATTACCAAGGCGAAGTCATCATTCATAGGTAGAATCGGCGAGAGGCTAGTACGTCTCCCTTCGGGGACGCGTGCGTTCTGGTCTCTCGCCAAAGCTATCTTAGGGAATTCTTGTCAGCCGTCCCTACCACCATTGCACAAGACCGATGACTGCCTGGCCTATACTGCAAAGGAGAAAGCCGATCTCTTGGGCTCTCTTTTCGCAACTCGACCTTGGACGATGGGGAAAACTCATACCGCATTGCGCTTGTACAATGCCAAACGTTCAGTTCCTGCAAAGGTCAGTAAGTTAGGCTCTTTTTTCCCTTGATATCCATAAGGCAAGTGGGCCTGATGCAGTTCCACCCATTGTGCTTCAGACGTGTGCTCCTGAATTGGCACCAGTTCTAACGCGCCTTTTTCCGGCCCTCTTACACTACTGGCGTCGTCCCGAGCTCTTGGAAGACAGCCCTTGTCCACCCGATTCCAAAAAAAGGCGATCGCTCAGATCCGTCCAACTACAGGCCAATAGCTATTACCTCTTTACTCTCCAAAGTAATGGAGTCCATTACAAACCGCCAGCTCTTAAGGTACCTAGAAGAGAACCAGCTACTAAGTGATCGCCAGTATTGTTTTCGTCGCGGTCGTTCGGCTGGTGATCTTTTAGTGTATCTTACTCACCGATGGGCGGAGGCAGTCGAGAGTAAAGGGGAGGCAGTTAGCTTGGACGTAGCGAAAGCTTTTGACAGCGTATGGCACAGGGCTCTTCTCTCTAAACTTCCATCATACGGGCTTCCTGAGAAATTGTGTTCATGGGTTGCCAGCTTTCTTACTGGGCGTAGCATCAGAGTCGCAGTCGACGGTTCGTGCTCCGACATGAAGCCCGTGAATGCTGGAGTCCCGCAGGGGTGTGTGTTGTCCCCTACTCTGTTTCTTCTGCATATCAATGACATGCTGCATAACAACAGCATTCATTGCTATGCAGACGGCAGTACTGGGGATACGCTCTACACCGGGCGAGCTAATATTTCTCTGGAAAGCGTCATCGAGAGCCGGAATAAACTTGTGACTGACACCGAGAACATGTTAAGTCATGTCTCGGATTAGGGCCGACATAACCTAGTCCACTTTAACCCCTCCAAAACAAAAGTTTGCGCATTTACCGCGAAAAAACATCCCTTCGTCGTACCTATGAACATTGAGGGAGCTCCCCTTGATACCAATCCGACTATTGGGATCCTTGGCGTCGATATTTCGAGTGACGTTCAGTTTCGTGGTCATTTGGAAGGTAAAGCTAAATTAGTTTCGAAAAAGCTGGGTGTGCTTAATAGAGCGGGTCGAGACGTGGCGTCTCTCTGTATATTGTACCGTATATATCATGGGGAGTGTTCTGAGGAATTGTTCGGCTTGATCCCTGCCGCTGATTTCCTTCACCGCACTACACGCAATCGACTGTCATTCCATCCACATCACCTTAATGGATGACGGTCTACTACTGTGCGTTTTTCAAGAAATTTCTTGCCTCGAACTACAGTGTTGTGGAACCAGCTCTCGGCGGCGGTATTTCCGGACCGTTACGACTTAGGGATCTTCAAGAAACGAGCCTATTCCTTCCTTAAAGGCCAGCAACGCGCCTGCGATTCCTCTGGTTTTGCGGGTGTCCATGGGCGTCGGTGATTACTTTCCATCAGGTGACACGCTTGCTCATTTGCCTCCTTCTGCTATAAAAAAAACGCATAGAACAGTACTATTCTGCCTTGGTTACTGTAAAGACAGGCATTTTTGAAGAAACTGGGGTAGCGTCTCTTCCAATCAGAAATTTGCAATCTCCATGCACTTCACGAAACACTCCGCTCAGGCGCTGTCTGGATTCAAGTTGGTTGTAATAATAACAGTTATAACCTATTAGCTACGCAAATTATGCAACAATAATGGAAACCTTACTATTCTGCTATGATATTTATATTGATATTTTATTACCATAATTAAAATGCATTACTCACATGGTACACCTACCTAAATCTACATCATTGATAATTCGGAATCAACAGTCGAAAGAATAAAAAGTAGTACCTATTGGAGAGAATCGTTATTTATCTAATAGATGTATACAAGTCAAGCCTTTGCTCAGCAGTGGTTTTTCTCATTGGGTACGAAAGTACGTAAGTCGTAGTGAGGGAAACAAAATGGTGCAACATAGTAAATATACCTAGTAATTTCGTCAAACGGATGAGTGTAGGTAACCATAAGCCGGCATTTGTTTGTTTGTCCCGTTATGTGAATCCTGTCGTAGTTAATTTAATTGTGCTAAACTGATATGTTTTTTGCTTTGTTTTTAAACTTATTGTTTAGCCACTATGCATTTAAAGCTTGTTTTTGTTTTTATTTATAGGTAAAATTATTAGAAAAATTGAAACTGTGTGCCATATTTTTGTTCATTGAATTTTTGTTAACTTGTTTGTCGGTGTCACTGTCAGTGTCTGTCACTGTCAGTCACTTCGTTCCAAATTTCCGGTCTGTGTTGCGTTTCGATGTTGATGATTGTTTCTTTGTATGCCCGTTTTGTTACTGTCAGTTTAATTAGTGTTATTATTATTATTGTTTTTTGTTTTAAGTTAGTAAACGTAGTAATTTGTATGTAAATATTTTTTTTTTCTCATGTGTCGTACCGTGATGTCACTACTGTGTACAGCAGAATACCAGTGCAGCAGGCCCAGCTTGCTGCTTATACTGAGTTGTGCACAGTGTTGGCATCACACAACTAGGAGCAATGTACTGGTTTTTTTTTCCAAATTTTTATTTTTTGTTTAATAAATTGTTCATTTGTGTGCTTGTTGTGTGATGTCAATAAACGTTTTTCAATTTCAATTTCAATTTCAGTGTGACAGTGAGAGTGAGAGTGAGAGATAATGATAATCAGTTTAGGACGACTGCAGCTATTTGACCTTATTTTTATGTTCTGTTTGTTATACCCATTTGTATACCACATTTTATAAATGTGAAGATTAATAAGGTTAATTTACATTAGAATTTTAACACTTGCATCTGCGACAACGATATTATGCTACCGAATGATTGAATACTGACGTTTTAATTTGTATATTTAGTAATATAACTACTACTACGCTATGATTTAGTCTTAGAACTATGTAAGTGGTATTTTAATAAGTCGCTATTACATAGATTATGCCAAGGTGTGGTTGATAAGTTGATAACCGAAACGTCCAATTAATCTAAAGTAAGCAAATTATGATAACTAGTAAATAGTCGGAATAATTTACCGTTTAAATAGTTTAGTAGGTTCTCTATAATGATTATCAAAAGTCTGGTATCTTAGGTTCATCATGTCATAATGTACGAGTATAAATAAATGATCCCTCAAAACGTGCCGTACTTCCTCATTTACATTTAGCTATTGGTTTGATATGACTTCATGGAATGACGAAGGGAAGCATACCCACTAATTAAAACTCCACGCCAGCAAGCCAACCTATCCCAAACTGTAATATTTCTCCAATCGACATTGATCCTTTTATCTTATCCGTATACCGCTTCCCAAAAGTTAAAATTTATTGAAGAAAGGATAATGGGTAAATAGCGTTCTCAACATTTAAGTTCGTTGTAGCATTATGAACATTACTAACTGATATGTCTACACCCAGCGGGATCACACCGACCTTCCAGCCAGCGGGATAAATAATCTCACCAGTCTGCATTAACTTACTCATATTATACTAATATTATAAATGCGAATGTTTGTCAGGATGGATATTGGTATGTATGTATGTTTGTTACTCTTTCTAACATAAGATGTACGAATTGGTAATTTAAGTAAAACTGTAGTCGTAAATAGTTTATTAATTTAGTCCGAAAGTTACAAAAATAATGTTCTTAAGAGAAAAAGTCCTCTGACTGGAGTTTCTTTGCAGCTTGTTTGTGGCTGAAGTAAGGACGTTAGAAGAATGCTTTTTGTTTTGGTGAACAGAACAATTACAGATCTAAAAGTTAATACCAATTTATAGCTCATCAGACGTAACTTTGGTAAATATCCCGCTGGCTGGAGGTCGGTTAGAAAAGTGTATATTTCCGTTGTTTATACGGAACAAATTCTGATTTCAGCATAATTCAGTAGAACAAACCCAGATCTAATATTCATACATTACATGTGTCTAAAATACCGCAGTGTCTCAAGACGAAAGTCTTCGACCAGTGTGTGTTGCCAGTGATGACATACGGTACCGAAACGTGGTCGCTCAAAGTGGCTTAAAGTCACGCAAAGAGCAATGGAGAGGGCTATGCTCGGGGTTTCTTTACGTGATCGAATCAGAAATGAGGAGATTCGTATACGAACTAAAGTAACCGACATAGCTCAAAGAGTCGCCAAGCTCAAGTGGCAATGGGCAGGGCACATCGCCCGTAGAACCGATGGCCGTTGGGGCAGAACGGTTCTCGAGTGGCGACCGCGCACCGGAAGACGCAGTGTGGGTAGGCCTCCAACAAGGTGGTCCGACGATCTGGTGAAGGTCGCGGGTAGCTGCTGGATGCAAGCAGCACAAGACCGGTCGTGTTGGAGATCTTTGGGGGAGGCCTTTGTCCAGCAGTGGACATCTTCTGACTGATGATGATGATGATATGTGTCTACACCCAGCGGGATCACATGTCTGGGATACTTATGAATAATGCAGAGTATTAGATCTGGATTCATATATGTTTATTGTACTCATCAATACCTTCTTTTTATTGTATGAAGACCTGCCGAAATTCCCTTAGAGAAAAAATATATTTACGTCAAAAGATTTAAGTTTTCCTACTGTTTGTAATACTGGTGCAAGTCAATTAGTTGCTTTTATATTATACTATATTATACTTCCATATTATTTTATAACTAAATACTATTTTTCACAAAACAAAAGCAATCAAAATCATTGCATTTCATAATGCTACAATCATAAAAAAGTTTTGGGGACGGCTCTCGAACAAAATTACTCATTATCCTTTGACATTTTGGTGGTAGGTTGATCTACTTGTGTCTGTACAATGTTATAACGATCTGTCGTGGGGTTGGTTCAGGCTGTTCTGAAAAAGTCCCCGGGTCAAGAGTACCAGAAGCCTACGACCATGAAAAATGTTAAAAGACTAAATAAGACAAAATAAGTACCTACTTATATATACTACCTTGTATAGTATCGTAGCTCACTGGCAAGTTTAGCTCTTCTTTAATGTGTTCTGCATTACTTTGCCCGAATGTTTGAATGCGAATAGAGACTTAGAAGCCAGATAGTCTTACTTAGAACCACCTCTGGGGAGGCTGACTGGGCTAGGCGCCCTCCAGATTCCCTTAAGATTTTGCAAGGCGTAGAATTCGGAGTCTGCTATACGCAGTACCGAACCACCATGATCAGAGGTTATGGGATACTTATTTACTCTACTCTTGGTGCTGAAATCATCAAAAGGCTGCAAAGACCGACTCATGCTTAAGGCGTAAATGACAACAGAAAACTTACCTTATGTATCCATTACATATAAGTGGTGAATCAAGTGCAGTTACTAACTAGATCTTTTTTTTTATTTTTTAAGAAAGATTTTCTTAAAAATAACTGCACTTGATTCAACTACATTTAGATTCCCAATTCTCAAATTAAATAATTATTGAACTAATGAAACACGTATATAATGAATGTTACGGCAAAAGGAATCAATCAACAAAAAGATGTGAACAACTTGAATTTAACATTCAAGCGGCCTACATGCCAAAGGAGGATGCAGTATTTGCAAAATCTACCCTCGCGTTTGTTCGTAGTTGGTTGACCACCAGGATATACCTTCATGATGAAGTAGACATAGGTACTATAGTGTTGTGTGGGGCGATAGTTGCAATAGTGATGTGATATAAACTCCTCCTGGCAAACCACGGCTGGTGCAGCTCGGTCAAAACAACGAATACCTAAAAAGGAAAAAGACCTCGGCAATCGTACTTTGGCCAAATCAGATTATTGAAAGGCCTTAACGGACGAGTATGTATGATGAAAGAAGAGAGTAATATTACTAAGCAAAAGAAGTGTGTCGATCGAAGCAAATAGAAAGCTGTGGTCTTTGCCTACATATTACTTAACTATTCATGATACCGAATATTCAAAGCGTGAAAAATAAAACGTATTATTAATTAAGCATTGAATTGAAGCCTCAATACTCAATTTATTTTGCACACTATTACAAAGTTGTTATAATATCTACAGGTTCATTATGAGCTTAGTCAGGCACAGCAATTTGAAGAGGGAAGACCTTTTCTAAATAATTTTAAAGTAAATTAGCGTATATTCTTATATTTTTATTTATTATATTATATTTTAAGATGATTAAGTATCTAATATTATTTGGTATTTGAGTTTTATATTTTTTATTTTCTTAAATTGTCTTCTATGTCGTAGAGTTTATTTAATAGAATATTGTATTGGACTCTATCATTATTATGCTTTAGACATGTTCAAATATAGCGTATTTTTTATTATTAATTATATTATGATGGCCTCTCGACAGTCTCGACTCACAGAGTGACTTACATAAGTGATCAGTGATGATACATGATAGTATGTATGATACGTCTCGTTTAAACAATGAGTACATCAATATCATATGTCGCATCATGCATTACAATACTTAACGTAACATTTTAGGTTTTCCACGGGCCTTAAGCCTAAATTAATAGTCCTAAGTACCTCAAAAAGACACCGAATAGTTTGGGTACCGAGAAGACGGTGCGAATTCCTTTTATATGTTTGGAACGACAATTTCGATAGCGCCATTTAGAAAACGTACAAACAGATACACCGCCACCTATGAAACTCAGACGGTACCAGAAAGACGAGCACACTCATTGACGGGGTGGTCATAAAAGCAGTAGGGTGCAATCAAACTTACTAATAATATCGTAAAGTTTTAAACACTGAAAAAAGACGACAACCTCAGGCGGGAATCGAACCACGCACCTTCCGCATTCCGGGCGGCTGCCTTAACCACTTGGCTACCGAGGTCTGGCTTTCAACCGTCGAAATTTGTCAGTGCTTGATGCTTATGTTTTTAGTCAACATTGCTTCATCAAATCTTAGAAGTTTTCACCCCTGAGATCCGAAAGAAATATTTTTACAAATATTTGAACATTCGGTTAAGATGAAGCTGCGTTTATACATTAATGTTTTATATTTTAGCGTTTTATTAACGCTTAAATATACTTAAGTAAAGTTTTAAACACTGAAAAAAGACGACAACCTCAGGCGGGAATCGAACCACGCACCTTCCGCATTCCGGGCGGCTGCCTTAACCACTTGGCTACCGAGGTCTGGCTTTCAACCGTCGAAATTTGTCAGTGCTTGATGCTTATGTTTTTAGTCAACATTAACATTTTATTTAGTAAACATTAAGCGTTAATAAAACGCTAAAATATAAAACATTAATGTATAAACGCAGCTTCATCTTAACCGAATGTTCAAATATTTGTAAAAATATTTCTTTCGGATCTCAGGGGTGAAAACTTCTAAGATTTGATGAAGCAATGTTGACTAAAAACATAAGCATCAAGCACTGACAAATTTCGACGGTTGAAAGCCAGACCTCGGTAGCCAAGTGGTTAAGGCAGCCGCCCGGAATGCGGAAGGTGCGTGGTTCGATTCCCGCCTGAGGTTGTCGTCTTTTTTCAGTGTTTAAAACTTTACTTAAGTATATTTAAGCGTTAATAAAACGCTAAAATATAAAACATTAATAATATCGTATTTATATATAAATTGTTGAAAACGGTGTTTATTAGCCACAAAAATAATCGTCTTAGCCCGATACCCTTATAGCGAAACTTAGAACATCATGTTAGAGATAACCGGTAGGTAGTAGGGTTTGTAATTCTTAATACTTATGCATTGCCATAGTACTTATAGTGTAACCTACTAAAAACTTATGTTCCATAGGTTTGTAGAATAACTTTCTATAAACCTATGAAACAAGTTTTCAGTAGCCTACACGAGTAGATTCTTCGTAGGCACTTTTGAACTGACTTCTCTTCCAGTAACAACAACAACTTGCACTGATGTGAGAATTTCAAATGTTATAAGAATCATCATTATTTTAATCGTTTTGCCTATAGTGCCGCTCAACGAGGACCAGAAAAATATGAAGAATCTTCTGATGTATCTAAATAACATTTTAAAAAAAACCCAAGGATAGTTTTGATACTGGCTAAAACAGAAATATTTAATGGACCAAAGGCCTTAAAATTTGAATGAATTTTCCATTCTTTTTTTCACATTATTCTTTGGATGCATACTACTTCCACCACGGTAATGCTATCCATTACTGTTAGTTAGTGCCACGGCTTTTATTGCCCTCATTTTGCGCCAGTGACTGTGTTCGCTATTCTGGTACCGACTGCGTTCCATAGATGGCGGATTGTTAAAAAAGTTACTATAAAAACCCCGTTCGTTTCGAAAAAATGCGGGAATGTGCAACATATAATAAACTAATAATAAAACTTTCCGACACTCACACCAATTATCTAGCCCAAGAGAAGCTTCAAAGAAACTCGTTAAATGGTTACTAGACAACGGATAAACATACTTAAAATACTTAAATACATACTTATTATACATAGAAAACACCCAGACACGAAACAATTTAGAAAAACAATAATTTCTAAATTGACCCGACCGGGGATCGAACCCGGGACCTCAGAGATGGCGACACCATGAAAACCGGTGTACAAACCACTCGACCAAGGAGGCCGTCGAGACCAAATAAATATGGATATAGAGACCAAATAAAAATAACTATGCCTAAGCATACCAATTTCTGTTGAAGTTTTGTGGTCTAAGATGTACAACACTTCTCATAAAAATATTTGAAATACAACAAACAAGAAAATTAGAAGTAATTTGAAATTTAAGATAGGAAGGTACTTACTTATCTAGTCTAAGAGGGTTTACGCATTTCGGTTTTCCGTACAAACTGCCAAGTCGAAATTTTTAAAAACCAATAAGCCAATTTTGATGAAACTTTGCATGCTAAAGTAAAACACAGGGATCTAAGTAGGTTGTTGAAAACATTTTTAAAATACGTTTCTTTAGCTAAAGCAACAACTCAGCTGAGTTATTGTGATTTAAAGTCCACTATAGAAAGTTGAAAATCGCAATAACTCAGTTAAATAAACGTTTTTAAAAATGTTTTCAACAAACTATTTAGATCCCTGTGTTTTACTTTAGCATGCAAAGTTTCATCAAAATTGGCTTATAGGTTTTTAAAAATTTTGACTTGGAAGTTTGTATGGAAAAGCGAAATGCGTAAACCCTCATAATAGTATTTTAACTAATATTGAAAATTGGAAAGTTTGTTTGTTTGTTTTACGTTTCACGCCTGCTAAACCGATGATCTACGGCACACTCGTCAAGTTCTTACTTCTGCGTAGGTACTCGTCAAAACTGCTTATTGGTCTAACTTTTAGAATCGTCGATTAGAGTTAAAATATTTCAACAAATTAAACTTTATAGCAATTTATAATTATGACTTATTTAGGAAGATCTTTTTTTTATTCCATGTGGCCAGTAAATCTAAAAAACGAGGGAATTTAAACCAAAGAGGTTTTAACTCTAATCGACGATTCTAAAAGTAAGACCATTAGGCAATTTTGACGAGTACGCAGAAATAAGAACTTGACGAGTTGACAGTAAAAATTAGAGTTTGGCATCGCTTAAAAAATTATGCAGTTTTAACGAGTGTGCCATAGATCAAACCAATTTTGTGGAATTTTGGTATAAAGATAGATGGGGCCCTGAAGACGGTTATATGCTACTTTTCCTGCGAAAAATAAAAGGTTCGCTTACCTCAGCTTCGCCAAAAGTAGTTTGAAATATAAAATACTTTCTTAATAAAAAATAAGTTGTTCTTTTCACATATTTCTCATTAAGAAATTAGATATCCAAAAGACATGCGATGTGCGTTGGTAAGCGCATAATTTGACAAGGGCTTGACTGTTTAAGAAATTTTTGTTTTAAATAATATTCCTTGGTAAGAACCAAAACCCAAATCACCTTTTTTGGATAGAAAAGAGGTGTTTGGCTGAACATGGAAAACAAGTTGTTTAATAAAGTGTAATATCTATAATAAATGCCAAAAAACAAGATGAAATATAAAACACCAGATAAAAATTAAGAAAAGTATTTCAGATACAAGATGATTTTGATGATCGGAATGCTAGGCCTTGAAGAATACTGATGAAAGAAACATGCAGTGGAGGTGGGAATGTTAAGATGGATGTGTGGAGTGACATAAACGAATAAAGTAAGAAGTAGATGAGTATATCATGGTAAGTTTGAAAATAGCGCCGCGCCAGTGACAGCAAAATAATGGGATATCGTTTGTCATCACGATATAGGCATGTGATGAGAAAGAATAAAAACATGTAAACTAAAAGAGTGATGAATGAATAGAATGTTGATGGATGGAGGGGGAGGAAGACTAAAAAAAAGATGTACCTATGGATTGTGTAAGGGATGACATGAATGAAAAAGGAGTAACTGCTCAGATGACTGCTGACAGAGGTAAAATATTTCAATAATATTTTACCTCTAGAGGAAAAACCATTTTGCGCTGACCCTCAAAAAAAATGGAAATTTCAGATACAAGATAAAAATACATACATACATATATATTAATGTAAGTCAAAAATAAAAAAGGTCCAAGTATGCTGCTCTGCGACACGCCACCCTTTTGCTGCTGCGGCACACACATATTTTTTTGTACTTATCATGTTATGTTATTGTGATTTTGTGTACCTACCTACATGTGTGTGTCTTTTAGCACTAAATAAATTTTAATTATCTATCTTTTTATCCACACGTGACATTAGCCTCCTCACTTACCCATTGGTCCCCTTAAGTTCGTAGAGTGCGATCAGCCAATTAGTCTTCGAAGAGTTGTAGAGGAAGTCCTCTCACACAGAGGCTCTCCAATCTGGTCAAAAGGCGTGGGATCGAGACCGTATCGAACGCTTAGGCCATGTCAAGGAATACACATTTCCTTTTTTTGTCTAGGGCAGAGACAATAGAATGGACCAAGTCATTGACAGCATCGTTAGTAGACCTTCCCCCTCGGAACCCGTATTGCGATGGTGAAAGAAGGTTATTTAACTAATCTCTCATTGATGAGGCGTTCTAAAATCTTGTAAAAGGTAGGCAAGATAGAAATAGACCTGTAATTATCAAACCGGTCTCGGTACCGCCATTGTTTGGGTCTGATCAAACCAACCTTAAATTCTGATGAAAAGACCCCGTTCGAGATTGATAAATTACAGATGTGTGTGATGCGAGTAGTGATGGGTCGCGCGAAAATTCTCCAAGTGAGACTATTCTCCAATCGGTGATATTCTAGAATTTTCCTTTTATTTGAGAATATTCTCAGATCAAGGAGAATATAAGAGAATTTAAAATTGGATGAAGATTTTCTTATTTTTAGGAAAAAATATGTATTCTTTTAGAGGATTTGAACTACGATGGCAGTATTGTATAAAATAAGTAGGGATCTCAGTTTATTTAGCTAATAATTATCACAGCACCATCGTTTGTGCCGATAACCTTGCGAGTAAATATTGACCACCAATATGACCCATTGGAAATGGATAGATTATAAAACTTTAATAATAAGTTTACTGTTTTTCGAATTTAAGATTACATGTTATTAAAATTTCTTGTCATGATAAGTCAAAAAAAATTAAGATTTTTTCATGTTGACTTGAAATTTTTTAATTATTTAGAGTTGTTAAATCTTAAGATCTTTATTAAAGTTGATTGTTTCAAAATACATATGTGTCTATTTTATCGCCAAATTGAGTTATTAAACTTT
Source organism: Scoparia ambigualis (assembly GCA_963921215.1). Taxonomy (NCBI): domain Eukaryota; kingdom Metazoa; phylum Arthropoda; class Insecta; order Lepidoptera; family Crambidae; genus Scoparia; species Scoparia ambigualis. The sequence goes on along the minus strand of OY992501.1, from coordinate 19,974,230 downwards.
GCACGAAATTTAAAAAGAACTTACGAGAATTTTCTTCGAAATATTCTCGAGAATATTCTCTCTTAGAAGAATTTAACCTCAGGAAAGACAATAATTTAAATTTTCTGTGTGAAATATTTATAAATAAAGCATAAGATTTAAACAATCTTAACATCGCTTGTCAGTATTGCTTACAAGCAGACCGATGTTAATATAGATACCTAGTATAATATTTTTATATTTATTTAAACTTGTTAAAACCGAGTCAAGAGAGGCCATGAAATTACTGTATCAGTACAGCAGGGCGGGCAATAAATGGCAATTAAGCATATCTCATTTTAGAATTTTAGAATAAGGCAATTAGTATCAAAAAATGGTGGCTCCACAGTGATTAACTGAAGCCGTTTGTTGTAATGGATTACAACACCCTCATTTTGTGTTTTATTGTGAGTAGTTGTTGCTTATGAGTAAACGTCGATTGCTATATATACCTATATTTAGCCGAAGGGAGCCAGCATTTTGTTAAAACTATTACATTCAACGCCAATTCAGATCTTTGAAGAAGAGTGAAGAACAGGCATATTGCAACCAACGCTCCGTATGTTTTGGGAAATAATTTCTAAACTATGAGAATTGCTATCTACATACTTCCCAACCTCGTCAGCATCACATTTAATCACTCGTACATACGTCTATTGCATTTACAATAATATAAGTGTGCCGTACAATGTTTCATAATTTATTATGAGGATATAACACCAGCTAAAAGCACTAAAAGCGCGCTGCGCCTTCTAGCGTACGGTGTCGTGTCGTTGTAACTTCATGGCAGTAGGAAACATTCAAACTTATTTTTAACTTTTTCACGGCTATTCAAAGAAATATAGGTTATAGTGTTTTTAATGCTATCTAGAAAAGTCAAAAAGTTGTTCTTTATTGACTGGTCTACGATGATAATGATGATGATGATGATTCTAATAACAATTGAAAAGTTTACATCAAAGCAAGTTGTCTTCACTAGAAGAGCAGTCAGGTCTATATTTATCATTCCTGAATTTTTTTTTGCGGAGAATTTAATTTTCGTCTTATGAGTTTAACGAGACTATTTACCCGTAGCTACTAATCATCGTTTTATTTATTATCTTTTTAAAGAATTTAAGGCTATATTTCAAATAAAACCACTATTCAAGCATTATTTAGTTAAACATTATTATGTAGCTACGTCTCACAAATGTCATTTTGAATTGAGTTTAAGGCCATTTAAACACACCTACATTATTTAATTTGATTGCATACTGTTAATCACTGTCGCGTCAGTGACTGTGTTCGCCATTCTGATACCGTCTGCGCTTCATAGATGGCGACGTATCTGTTTGTACGTTTTCTGAATGGCGCTATCGGAGTTGTCGAGTCAAACGTATAAGAGGAATTCGTACCATTTTCACGTTACCCAAACTATTCGGTGTCTTTTTGAGGTACTTAGGACTATTAATTTAGGCTTAAGGCCCGCGGTTAAACTAAAATAAATTATACTTTTAAGCAAGTAATGCTAATAAAAGTATTAGTACAATAATATAATATTTCACAATTCACCTACATTACATATTATAATTGAATTGAGTGCGTGTGTGTCTGACTGACTGAACAAGCTAGGCCTAGGCTTTACTCAATCAATGCTTAATAATTAGGTATACAGACAGATCTACAATGCGTTTAGTTTTGTTGCACGCGCGCTATAAATGAATATTATTTATTACTTATTTACTCAATGTTACTTTTAATAATAAATTCATTGTTTTTCTTTCTAGAATAGTGTTTAATAATACCCACTCTGTAATAATAACGCAATAGATGAACTCAGCACAATCGGCGTAGTTTTCAACTAAGTATTTCATTCATAACCACTACGTTGGTGGTTCCGGGGTCTTTCATATGAGTTTTTTTTACCATTTGATCACGTTAACGGAACTGGCTTTTGTATGTTACACTTAATTACTAAAATTTTCAAAAAATAAACAGACCTCATGAAACTAAAAAGTAACAAAATAATAGCGTTGTGTTGAATATCTAAATTATAGCTACAGTTATTTATACTTAAGTACATGCTTTTGAAGCCTCGAAATATACTTACAATTTTATTAGGCTTTAACTTTTCGTGTTGTGTAGCATAGCGGTGAAAGAATTCTACTTACCACCCCCTCTCTTCCCTTGGGTGTCGTAAAAGGCGACTAACGGACTAAATACTGCACATACATCAGCATAGAGCGGCGATGGGCTCACCACCTGTGATGATGATGCTGAGCACATGTGCTGTCGTGTGGTGGTCGAAAAGTGGTCTATAGTAGAGGACTGCTTTTGCTGTCCTCATTGCCTATTTATAGTCTCTGACTAACCCTTCGGGGATAATAGTCGTAATTATATGTATGTAATTATGCTTAGCGTTATGGAAAACCCGTTGTGTACACGTATTTACAGGTAGATTTGAAGGTGTGTTGGAAATCAGGAGAATGCACGTAAGTACCCTACATATTATTTTAGAAATTTTTTCCTATGGATTTAATTTGGCTTGGCACCGCCTTTCTTAAGTATTATAACTGTAGGTATTAGTAACATTTAGTTATTCAAGACAACACTATTAATTTGTACTTTTTAGTTTTTTTGCAAAACAGGATACCTACCCTTTTATTACAAATAAAACCCAAATCGCGATAAGTGTGCCTAAATTTCTCAAAGATCCCGTCATCAGATCCTGACCTGATGAAAATAGGACCAACTAGACAGTACATCCTTTCAAACATAAAAATAATGACATAATCGGTTTAACTATCTTGGAGTTATGAGGAAATACACATAAAGAAAAAGCTTTCAAGAAAATTGAGTACCTCCTCCTTTTTTGAAGTCGGTTAAAGTAGTAGCTAACCTCGTTTGTCACCAGGAGGCGCTGCTAGACAACTATACAAAGTGTTTTCTGATCGGATGACGAATAAAACTTGCACTAGATACTAGATTACGCAGTTTAATACCTGTTATATTACGGGGGCGCGGGTAGGCTGAAAATCGTCTTTCAAAGATATCCCCCTTGTCTGTCACAAAGACTCCTAGAGATTGCTAACAATAGAATTTCTTTTAATTATTTTCCCTTTCTTCTCTCTAAATAAAAAGCAAACATCCGAGTGACACTAGATATTTCTAGAAAGAATTTTCAATAATTTGTTTAAAAAACATATTCATCGAATTTGGGCGTAGTATAGCTCTCTACTAAAGTTCATCAAGATCGGTTTAGAGGAAACACTACGTTGACGTGGCATGCAAAAATCTCATACAAAACACAGAAAAGGACGTTCCGTAGTTCCCTGTTTCCTCCTTCAGAACTGGACCATTTTTATTACTTTTTCAACATCGGTTAAAGAAAGAGATTTTCAACGTCTGTATGTTTGATATTTTTTTTTAATTAATGTATTTTATAACCAGGAGCCTTAAAAATTTTGCGAAATTACTCCGTTTTAAGGCGTCTTCAGAAACATCAAGTGGCTGGTTTAAAAAATATCAAACATACATACATAGAAAATCTCTTTCTTTAGCCAATGCTAAAAAAGAAATAAAAATTGGTCCAGTTCTGAAGAAGGAAACAGGGGACTACGAAAAGTTGTTTTTCTGCGTTTTGTATGAGAATTTTGCATGCCACTTCGACGTAGTGTTTCCTCTTATGCGTGAAAGCGTAACAAACTAACACACACATCTCACTTTCGCTTTATTATGTTAGTTAGGATGTAAGCAGGGTTTTATATTAAATGTATTTAATATTTAAAAAAAACTTAATCTATTAGCATTACTCTAAACCACTGAGATGTGTATTTAGCATTGAATAGGTACCTATATACAGGAGGTGCATAAATAATAATCTTCAAATAATCAATTTATGTTTTGTATTTTGTTAGAAATCTTTTGATATTCACGTAAGTGTGAACAATGAATAAAACGTATTGTCCTTGTGGTATTGTGCAATTAATTCAAATAAACAATTTAAAATAGTTCGTAGTGCGTCGTAAGACCTCCCGGTGGTCAGGACTAAAATCAGGTTATCATTTAAACCCCTCAAAGGCTGAGAACGACAACTTCCTAAAATGACAAGTTCCGAAAACGACAACTTCCTAAAACGTCTATTCCAAAATAGTCAGTTTCCGAAAATGACAAAATCCGAAAATGTCAAATTCCAAAAAAGAAAAATTCCGAAAATGACAACTTACTAATAAGGGGGGAAACTTATTATGGGGTGTGAATTTAGACCCTCAGTTGAAAAAAGTCAAATGTATACGTATTAGATCAATGATATTATATGTGTCATTGTATTAGATCGTAGCGTTGGTCATCATAAGTGTTCCGTAGTAGCAAGTAATATTTGACTGGATGTTTGTGTTGTAACTTTGAATTACTTACTTAACTTTGTTTTTCATAGTGTTTGTAATAATGACAATGTTGTCGTTTTTCGATGTTGTCATTCTAAAATGTTGTCGTTTTAGGCAGTTGTCGTTTTTGGAACTTGTCATTTAAGGAAGTTGTCGTTTTAGGAAGTTGTAATTTTCGGAACTTGTCATTTTAGGAAGTTGTCGTTTTAGGAAGTTGTAATTTTCGGAACTTGTCCTTTTAGGAAGTTGACGTCCTCAGTCCGAGGCATTTAAACATCGAAATACTCTAATCAACCATTTTACTTCCGGAAGTCAGAAGTATAGGAGTTCTGAGTACACGAAAAGATTTCCCTATACGCTGCTTCGTTAGACTATTGATTTTAACCCGTTTCTAACATATTAGCCGTACAATTTGTACAGTGATATTAGTAGGTATTATCGTTCTGGATGAGTTAACATATATTATCAGTGCAATAATAATAATCTTCTTTAAATTAAATATTTTTATACTCGTATATGGTAGGAGCGAACTACAAAGTTTGTTAGTTATGCGACTATTTCATAACTTTAAGATTCGATTAGTACATTTAGCCTGTGAGAGAGATCATTATCATCGACCTATAAACGTCCCACTGCTGGGCACAGGCCTCCCACGTTGACAATAGCACGTGAGGATAGGGCAATAACCCACCACGCTGGCCCAATACGGGTTGGTGGGTTTTAACGACTGTCCTCTTACGACAACAACCGGGACCAACTGCTCAACGTGCCTTCCGAAGCACGAAGGAGCTAGATATGTTTTTAATTTGGTCACCCAACCAGCGACCCGTCATTGCGAAAGTTGCTTAGCGAGCAAGACCGTAAGCCGAACGCGCTAGCCGCTGCGCCATCGAGCTCCTCCTCGAAGTAACAGACATCCTACTAATATTATAAACGCGAAAGTTTATAAGTATGGATGGATGTTTGTTACTCTTTCATGTAAAAACTACTGAATGGATTTGGATGAAATTCTGCGTACAGATAGCTTATAACCTTGATTAATAGGATACTTTTTATCCCGATATTTCCACGGAAACGGGAACCACGCGGGTGAAACCGGGAGCGGCCGCTAGAAATCTATATTATTAAAAATCAATTGGCCAAAATGTACGCGCACTTACAGAACGGCTGCACTGATTTGGTTAATTCTTTTTTTGTTGTATTTGTAATTGCCAGGACAAGGTTTGTATGTAAAATAGTTTTTGGAAATTAGTCACGTGGTACGTTGTGGTCATGTGGACGGAGTCGCGGGCGGGCCGCTAGTACCTAGCAAACATTTTTTTGCATATAGTAGAATAATAGTGATTGGTGAGTGATGATTTATATCATCATGCATTCATATGCATAATGATAAATTTTATTATATCCCCACACAATACTGAAACCAAGATAAGTTTCAGTACAGATTTGAGACTTACCTAACTAGTAGCAACTGTGTGCAGTTCACACGGATTTCTTGAATTTGAGTCATGTTGCACTGTTATTTTTTATTAGCCAAGACTCATGCACGTTCTCCAACACTTAACGGTTAATATTCCAGCATTATTTCACATTAATGTTCGACGATTATCAAGATTTAGAATATAAAACAAAACTGCCTGCTGACATGACGCTTCTTCACTTTTCCGACAAGAAATCTTATTTTAGAACTTTAGTTAGCAATGTATGGGCGTTATTTAACGTAATCAGTTTCAGTAACAGGTTATGCAGCCCGTAACGGAATCACTAGTTTTCAGCTTGAACAATGAACCGGTGCTTTTTCGTAACCAGTTCCATAGAGCAACGACGATAAGCGGAGAGCGCTAGTAACGCCGACAGGTGACGATGAAGAATGTGACCGACACAATAAAACGTAAACGTAAAAATGTTTCAATTACTGGCTAAAAAGAACTAAGAATATTTTTAAATAATCAAACGATTCAAATTTAAATACCTTTTAAATTCTTTATGTGAATGTGTAAATAAATGTAAAATATTGTAAATATTTTAAATCATTATATAGAATGAACTTTTAAATATGCCTGCATTACATAATTTATCCTTCCTACGTGTGTCCTAAGCCTGGATAAAGTATGAAGGAAAGTTCATTCGATCAAATGCTTTCTTACTTCTACATTAATGGTTTTTGACATTAAGACTTAACCAGCCGTAAGGATATAAAACTTGTTTAAATTGTCAACTAAATAACAGTAGCTAGCTACAGCATACTGATGAGTGATTTAAATAGGACGGTTGGTGTCACTAGTCAAGTCAGGCTGTAACTGTTAGGTTAAGCTCATTGTCATAGCACTTGTAAAAAAAACTGGTTACGTAAAATCACTCGTTAAAAACAGGTGACGATATCGGAATAACTGGTTACGTTTCGTTTCTTTATAACACGTAACGACCGACTCATGTCATATCATATCTAGTTAGCATTATCATTCACTTAGTTAACTTAACTATAGTGAGATTTTTTACTAAGCAAGAGCAACTAGGCATGAGTTCGATATTTCAAAACGTAACTAATAACCGATATGAGTTTCATATCGTATCATATCGATATGACGGTTGCACATAACCGATATTACAAAAACTATGATATCTATATTATCGAGACGATATCAAAACACGCGCGAGAATACCTACGTTATGAAAACTGCAAACGATATAACCAAAACGCAAAACCGTGCACACAACTGAATGGATTGATATTCGTTTCTTCTCTTTCTTACTAAAGAGCGATGTAAAAGAGATGGATGAAGCGAATATGAGGTCATTTGCTTGGTCTCTGTCTTCTTATAGCGGTGTAAAAGAGATGAAGCGAATTTGTGTTTATTTGGTTCAATGCTTGAGAAATTAGTTTTAGTACCTAGAGCAGAGCTAAAGTTGTGATTTGTTTGAAAGAGTTTTTTGGTAATAGTTTTGATGCGCTCTTGACCTCGCAGTGGTGGAGAGACCATAAAATTATTTACCCACACTTATCGGCCCTGTACCGAACTAAGTGCAACATAGTCGCAACTTCAGTTCCCTGTGAGCGACTCTTTTCTAAGACAGGGCTAATAATCAATGAAAAGAGATGTCGCTTGAAATCAAAAAAAGTACAACAGCTTGCATTTTTAAATGCTAATCTGTCCTTATCCAAGAAGACAGATTTAAAATAAAAAGTCTTTAAATATTGTATACTAAAAAACTGTTAATATTGTATATTAAAAAAAATGTAAATATTGTACATGAAAAATCATTGTAAATATGACGATTTTTAAATGCGCCAGAAAAGTAACATTTGTTAATAATAAGTTTCCTTTTATCTTTCTACTTAACTTTACTCAAGTATTGCACTTTTAAAAATACAAACTTACAAAGCTTTTCTGTTAGTCCTAAACCTAGTAAAGCATGAAGGGAAATCGCCATAAACTAACTGAGCGAGCGCGATCTGTGTTACATATCTATTTAAATAACTCGACAAATATGCGCGTTATCGTTTGTTGTTGGTTTGCCGTAACTAATAACAAGACACAACGCATTAACGCACGCAACGTTAGTAAACTGTACCTACTGATATCGATATCTAAAAACGGTTATCCATATCGATATGAAAACTTCATATCGGTTACATAACGGTTTTGGTGATATAACGAAAACGCCCATGTCTAAGAGCAACAGATATTTTAAAAATTAACAGAAGATTAAAAAAGCCATACGAGAACGTGATGCATGCATATCAATCAAAATTCAAAACTTAGATAAATAATAATGTAATTATGCAATACATATATACATAACATGGCTGGGAAAAAGTACTACAAGACCACAACTACGCAACTCAAGTATTACTTAGAGTCTATTTTAGTTTTTAACGGCTCTTATAAAATCATTTGTCGAAGAGCAAACAAAAAAGCCCTTATAAAAGGACAATTGATTTTCTAAGAGTACAGAGTGTGGAATACGAAGTCTACTTATAGTTTGGTTTGAAAATTTCTATAGCGCGATTCAGTAAACGTACAAACAAATACACCTCCATCTATGAAACCCAGACGGTACCAAAGGGCAGGCACGCAGGGGTGTCTACGCTACGAGGGCCGAACAGATGTACGGGTTGAAAATGCGGAAAACTGTGGTACTATTTCCATTGCGCCGTTAGACTATATTAACGTGAACTCATTCCTGACGCATTATTATTCATATTTTTCTGGATAAACATTAATAACATGTATAAACAGTGAATTAATACTAAACATTAAATAAAATATGATGTAGGAGCGTCCTATAAATTTCACTTTCTCCTGTAGTTATTCACTGCTTTCACAGGATATAAATTGAATTGAGTTTGGCAACCGCGAAAAATTAAATTTAGTCCGCTATCTTACTAATAGCTTGCACTGTCGTTATATTTGAGAAATTATTGTAAAATGTTTAGTAAAGGTTCATAATTCATTCTCATAAAAACTACCACTGAGTGCTGATATCGGGACTACAAGTAATTTCCACCTAAATAAAGCCTTTAATAAATTATATTTTAACCGCCTCCTTGGTCTAGTGGAACAACAACCGGTTTCAGACCTTACATGTTGGTACTCGGTTTGGTAGGTGGTAGGGATGGTTTTAAGTCCATATGGCTAGGCTTGCTATTAACATTATTATTATTTAAATAGAAGCGGCCCGACTGCGATGACGGCCGTGGCGGATTTCCAAAAAAGTTCTTATACAAATTTTTTCACTCCTCTTTCTCAAAAAGACCGCCATTGTACAGAGCGGGGCTAAAATAGCTTTTCTCGCCCTAGGGGAAAAAGTAATTTTTTTTTAAATTTTTGTCTGTCACATGACAATGAGCCTACAAAAACGAAAAAGTATTTAGTGTTATGTAGAATAATCATGAATAAAGACTCGACTTACTATTTACTTGGATCAACAATTTTTTTAAGATAGTTATTATTATGGTAAAATTAGTAATCATTTGAATCTATAGACAACACCAGACCACGCTTCAGCAAGAAAAAACTGCACAGTCTGCACATGTGCTTAGGGGGTGAGCCTTTAGCCCGTTAGTCGCTTTTACGACACCCAAGGGAAGAGAGGGGTTGGTAGTATTATTTTGATGAGCCCATCGCCGCTCCATGCTGTTGTATGTATGTGCAGCCTTTAGTCCATTCCATTAGTCGCCTTTTACGAAACCAAGGGAAGGGAGGGGTTGGTAGCATTATTTTGATGAGCCTATCGCCGCTCTATATTGTTGGATGTATGAGCAGTCTTTAGTCCATTAGTCGCCTTTTGCGACACCGAAGAGAAGAGAGGGATTAGTAGTATTATTTTATGAGCCCATTGTCGCTCTATGCTGTTGGATGTATGTGCAGTCTTTAGTCCGTTAGTCCCCTTTTACGACATCGAAGAAAAGTGAAGGGTCGGTAATATTATTTTGATGAGCCCATCGCCGCTCTATGCTGTTGGATGTATGTCTTTAGTCCGTTAGTCGCCTTTTACGACACCGAAGGGAAGAGAGGGGTTGGTAGTATTACTTTGACGAGCCCATCGCCACTCTATGCTGTAGGATGTATGTGCAGTCATTAGTCCGTTAGTCGCCTTTAACGACACCCAAGAGAAGAGATGGAAAAACTGCACATACCTACTATCCAACAGCATAGAGCGGCGATGGGCTCATCAAAATTATACTACCAACCATTCTCTTCCCTGGGGTGTCGTTAAAGCAACTAACGGGTTAATTTTTAATAAAATCGCGTTCGGCTTGCGATCTTGCTCGCTAAGCCATTTTCGCAATGCCAGGTCGCTGGATGGGTGACCAAATTAAAAACATCTCGAGATCCCCGTGCTTCGGAAGACACGTTAAGCCGTTGGTCCCGGTTGTTGTCGTAAGATGGCAGTCGTTAAAACCCACCAACCCGCATTGGGCCAGCGTGGTGGGTTATGGCCCAATATCCCCACGTGCTATTGTCCACGTGGGAGGCCTGTGCCCAGTAGTGGGACGTTATAGGCTGATGATGATGATGGCAGAAGAAAATATGTATTATTCACCTTAATTCAGTTCTTGTCGACGGGGGTACATACAATTAGGTGGGGGAAAAAGTCTTTTCGCATATAGTATGTATGAACTTGCAATAAAATCTATTTGGCTATACTATTTGTATCTGACAAGTTTTGGTATCATTAAAAGTTGTTTAAAATGAATATAATTCCAAATTCAAATTAGAAAAATGTGTGATTTTCATTTGTTTTTCTTACTGTAAAGATGGAATTCGATACATACTACAAAAGAGGTAAAAATGCAACGCAAGCCCCGAAAAAAATTTGCGATGTTTATAGACCTAGTGCAATGTCTGTAAGAGTAGCACAAATTTGGTTTAAGCGTTTTCAATTTGGAAATTTTTATGTCAAAGATGCATGTCGCTCTCATCGCCCTAATTTGGGTAAAATAGATGCCATTTGTGAAAAAGTGGAGCAAGATCGGCATATCAGTAGTTACGAGGTAGCTGAAGAACTGGGAATTGACCACAAAATAGTTTTGGCGCATTTGAAAATAACTGGGTATACAAAAAAGCTCGATATTTGGGTACCTCACGAGCTCACTAAAAGAAACCTAATGAACCGTGTACTTATTTACGATTCTTTATTACGACGTAATAAAAGAGTTATGACCCCTGTGCCGACTTTCCCTGTTGGCCGACTTTACTGAATTATCATACAACGATTACCCTTATGCCGAATTTTCAAGTTTCATTGCTACGGTTCAAGAACCGCAATGCCGACTTTTAGAACAGTCGTGTGCAGTAGTGTCTTGTAAATAGTAATAGTTACATTGAAATAAAAAAATGTTAATGTGCTTCAAAAAATTAGTTCCTTTATTACGGAATAAAAATAAAAATACCAATACTCAGTTACATAAATATGTATATATATATATATCTATTATATATATTCAAAGCTATTAATCGTTCAAAGTAGGTACCTATTTCTACTTAAATAAAAATATCTTTAGTGGCGTGTGATAACGAAAACGAAACCTTTTTATTGCGGAAGAAGGTTATAATACCACCTATTGTTTTACTCAATATATAAAAATTATACTTTGCTAAGCATGTCCCACAAACTCTGTGAAACCCATTTAAAGCTCTACTCTTTGGTTAAACCATTCATTACAGTCATGTCAGTATTTATTAATCATCTATAAAATGACATTTATCTAAATGAGATCGCATCATCATTATGTAAGGAGAATGTATATGTTTGACCTCTATTAGTCGCTTTTAATTATAATAATATTATGTTTAAGTATAAAAACACTTTAAAAATTACGTTCGTGACTGTACAAAACTCGGCAAACTAAAACAATAATACCTAAATTTTTAAAACTTGTCAAAACGGTAAGAAATTTGTGAAATAATTATAAAGTCGGCATAAAGGAACCAAACTCAAAGAAACTTGAAAATTCGGCATAAGGGTAATCGCTGTATAATATTTCAGTAAAGTCGACAAACAGGGAAAGTAGGCACAAGGGTCATAACTCGTAATAAAACCGAGTAATCAGAAGCCCCAAAATTTCTATAGCAATGGGATCATGTCCGCCTACAAGATGGCAAAAATGGCACCTACATACTTTGGTTAAATGTAAATAAACTATATTAAAAATGTTTTGAATTTTCTTAAAAAATGCGAAGCAATTTCCCCTACCTATTATATTTATTATTATTTATTTTTATTGTTTACCCAGTAGTCCCAGTACGTAAGCACATCTTAAATTCTTAAGTTAGATATAACCCTGTACCAAATCTACTGTCGGCAGCCTAGCAGCTGAATGAACAATTCAATTGTAAATCTATATTAATAGCAATCAATTGCCGAAATGTTTGTTCGCGCATCACTTCAGAACGGCTGCACCTATTTGGGTAATTCATTTTTTGTTGTGTTCGTAATTTTCAGGACTAGGTCTTGTGTGAAATATTTTTTTGGTAATCCGTCACTGGCCACAGGGTGTCCACGAGGACGAAGTCGCGGGCGGGGCGCTAGTTAATTATAAATAAATTTCGTAAAATATCATTGAATGGCCACCAGTTTTGTTACCGCCAATAAATCGGTAACACTAAACGTTGACGAACCGGAATAAAATTGATCTAGAGGGGACCTACCCTAATAGCTTTTTCTAACGCTAACAGCATAGTATTGCCAAGCTGTGTTTCGATTTAAAGATAAGTAAACTGATTATACTTCCAACTAGACGCGCTCGGTACACAAAAGCAACAATGTTATTTTCAAAAACGGACGATTTTTTTGCTAAATACCAAATCGAATACTATTTTGTTTAAAAGAACGGCTGCTACTTGAGTGCATACTACATACATACTTATAATCACGACTATTATCCCCGAAGGGTTAGTCAGAGACTAGGCAATGAGGACATTAAAAGCAGTCCTCTACCGTAGTCCACTTTTCACCAAAGAGCGACTGCACAATATGTGCTCAACGTGATCGGTGGTGAGCCCATCGCCGCTCCATGCTGTTGGGTGTATTGTATGTGCAGTCTTTAGTCCGTTAGTCGCCTTTTAAGACAGCCAAGGGAGTAGTAGTATTCTTTCACAGCTACGCGACACTGTTAACTAATAATACTTAATTAAAGTAAGTAAGTTAAAATACCTTTTCTTTAACCCGGTGTATCTCGTTGGAGAGCTGCAGTGAGTTGTCCTCCGCTAGCCTCTGCATCTGTTTTGCTTCTTGCAACTGTATCTGAGCACCTTTCAGCAGATCTGGCAGCGGCGCTAACTCTTGCAGCTTCTCTTGAAACTGCATCTAGATACGAATTGGTGTGCCTTTGTCACTAAAGTTCAGTTAAAACTTTAATTAACTTATAACTATGAAGTATACATGCACTAACCTTCATTTTTTGTATTTCTATTTGAATTTGGTCTGAAACTTGTTTGTTGTCATATTCTATCATGTCCAAATGTCGTTTCAACTCTTCTACTTGCTGTTGGGCGTGCAGGTACTATAATGAAAGTTGGCACATACTATAGGCACATGAAAGAGACTTCATACAGCTGCACAACTTCTTTTATTAAATAATAATAAGCGGTAAGAAACATAAAAAATTTAAATATACAAATAACGACATAACGTTAACGGTAACGTCCGAAGTTTGTGTTAAAATATAAAAAACTATTAAGAAAATGTTTTTGTAAACAAATTTTGTTTATCCAAAGCATGCAAGCAAACATGCTACACATGCATCGTCAGTCACGCTCACGAGGTACCTTCCTTAAGAGAAGCGCGAATTCTTAAAAATTAAAATACTTTTTTTTTGACGTGACAACGTCTTATAAATTGGTTTGCCGGGTGACACTTCAAGAAACTGCGTTACGCTCCGCTCACGTTATGCGCTCACAATGAGAGCGAGTGAGAGGCACGCGTCCCTTCCACTCGGGCATGGTTAGCCCGCCTAAGATTTTGTTAATATGAAATTCAGTGCGAGATTCTTTGTATAAATTAATGTTTTAAATATAATTCTTTGTATAAATAAATGTTTTAAATTGTTACTATTATTTCATCCTTCTTCCTACTATACGAATGAATATTCACATTAAAATTATTTTACCACTCAAAGTCGTTGTCACGTAAAACTTTCGCCCGTATACCGACTTTACAGGCAACCAATTTTTTTATTTAATTTAACATTTCAAGAAATACAATAAAAAATACTTAATCTAATAGCATTACCTTAAACCACTGAGGTTTGTCTGTAATGCCTATGTGATATACGTCGGCGTTGAACAGGTATGGACGTGCAAAACTAATAATAATCTTCAATCAATCAAATATTACATGTTAACAAACAAAAAAAAAACAAAAAAATGTATTTTTAAAGAATTCTTTTGAGATTAACGTAAGCGTAACAATGAATAAAAACGTAATGTTCTAATTAACAGGAGCTCACATCTGGAGAAATAAATTTTTGAGTTGTGTTTTAAAATAATCCTGATTTAAATTATCGAGGGCCGGCGGTAGTTCGTTTATTAGTCGAGGAACCAAGAAGCGCGTCGTTCTCTCGCCGTACAGGTTTTTCTAAATTCTTTTAAATTCTTCTAAATTCTTCCCAAATTATGTAGAAATCCTAAGCAGTGCGTGCTCTTTTATGACTTAATTTATAAGTAAAGGGGCACAATCACGTCAGTTTAATACCAAACAATGAAGTTTGTCAACAATGTCAAAATTATGTTTATGTATTAGCCGCTCGGAATGCGGAAGGTGCGTGGTTCGATTCCCGCCGCAGGTTATAGTCTTTTTTCAGTGTTAAAAATTTTACTTATGTATTATCCTTTTATAAGGATTTGTCTGCATATTGGACGTCATTATCTTTACTTTATCCACTTAACATAAAGTAGAAAACTAATGAAAAATTTTGAAATGCTGTGCCCGATGAAAAGTAAAATTACCTTCATGCGGTACTCTTGCATTTGTTCAGATTTCTCTACGACTGTTATCCGCATTTCTTCCATTTCCTCTTTCATGTCTCTGTTCTGAGTTTTCATTGCGTTCACCTCTTCCTCGGTAAATTTTCGATAGTCCTGTTATAAATAACGATTGTTATATACTTACTACGATCATAAAAACTATGAATATACGACTGCTGGGCCCTGATTCTGTATCGCAATCTATAGATTCCACACCTAAACCTTACCGCGCACAAACGTCAAACGCATACGTTTTTAGGAAGATATCGTAACTTTTTAAGGAATTGACGTGGTTTCGAAACAAGGAATCGTTACAGAATAAGGGCCCTGATTGAAAAACGGCACCGCGAAACAAGGCAAAAATCAGAAACGCCTCGTTATTTTATAAAAAAAAAATCGAATTTAGAACTTAGTTCTAAATAGCTTGAACTCTATCGAGCCTAGTTCTAAAGTGATATAACTCTAATAATATTTTTATGTAGCTTGAACTCTAACGAGCCTAGTTCTAAAGTGATATAACTATAATAACATTTTTATGAATTTGTACTTTAGTGCCTAAAGATTAATAAGGTTTACTTTAAAATAAATGTTAATCTATTATATATTTGGTTTCATTTCTAATGTTGACCTATGGATATTATGTGTTTACGTGAGGACATTATTTGAATTTGATTTTGTATGAGATCGTGCATCTATTGTTTACCTAGGTATATTAAGCTTACTTAATTTTAAATGCGCTTTGACAAAAAAATCCAAAAAATGGATCATTGTTACCAACTTTTTTAATTGTTCTCTTTTTGCGTAAATGTTTTTTTAACAGACATTGTTATTTATTTTTGAAGGTTATTGAGTGATTCACAATGCACTATTAACTTCTTTAACTTTGAAAACAGATGATAACTTAATTATACCCGAGCCCCGTTAGCTTGGGTAACAGACGATTTTTTGCTCTCAAGATGATCACCTGATAAAGTAAGACAGGTACAAGCGGTGTAGAACATTCACTAACAAACGGAGTTCGTGAAAAGATTTAACAGAACGAGTATACGTACGTAACGTCCACACCAATTATCTAGCTAGACCAAGATAAGCATTCTTTTGAAACTCGTTAACATGGTAAAATAACGGATAAATACATAAACATAGAAAAAACACCCAGACCCGAAATCGGCTTATTCGTCTTAGGACAGATTCTGGTTTGGACTGGTTCTGGTTACGACAGATTCTTGTTACGGCAGATTCTTGTTATGGCAGAATTAGTACTGTCGTGCAATATTTTTAGAGATTCTGGGTTGGGTAGCCAAAGTATTTAATGAGAATATGAAATGTCTTGCACAAGTAACAGGCGGACCATGAAAACTATATTAAAAAATTAATGTATTAGGTTGGATTCGACCAAACTGGAAAAAGACTTACTCCGAGATTAGTCTATACAAACTGGCGTTTATTCTAGGTATAAGACCTTATTCCAGTTTGGTCGAATCCACCCTTAATGATAATAAAAAAAACAGTCTAACGAAATCAGTGTACTAGAATGTCTTCAACGATTGGCAACCCTAAAAAAATAAGTGGCTAAGACTTTCACCAGTCAGTGTTGTTGTGGGTTTTTAGTTTTATATTGCTTTTTTTTTATTTATTCATTACAAGGTTTTAAGTTCTACTTTTTTAAATATACTCGTAGCAATACATAAATTGTGTGGTTTTTACTTTTGTTGGTAATGTTACTTCTGCCATAACAAGAATCCGCCGTAACAAGAATCTTTCGTAACCATAATCTGTCCAAACCAGAATCTGTCCTAAGACGAATAGGCCGCAATCAATATACATAAAAACAGTTTTCCGGGAATTAAACCCGGGACCTCAGAGATAGCGCGACGCCCGACCCGGCGTGCTAACTACTCGACCACGGAGATCGTCCAAGGTCATATAAGGTTGTAGTATGATAAATGATTAACCCACCATCCCACATTAAGCAGCGTGGTGGGATAAGGCCCAAACTCTCCATGGGGGAAGGGCTGTGCATAGGTGGCAATGTTTATAGACTGATGACGATGATTAAAGAAGATTGTGTTTCAAACATTTTAGTTATGATAATAATAAGGATGAACATTGATGAATACTAAAGTTTAACGGCTAATTTAAACAAATGTAAAAAAAAATTAAACATTAAATTTGTGAAAGTACAACAGTACACGCCTTGACTTCCGGTGCACAGCATATACTATTCAATTTCTGTTCTAGATCTTTTAGCTTTGCTTCATATTTCTCTCTTTGAAAGCGTTCGTCTTCTGCTGTGTTCTTTGCTCTGATTAGTTCTTCTCGAAGTCTAGAAATCTTAGAATATCTCAAATATTATTATAACTTTTACAAGAGACTTGCACATTCTAATTACAATTATGATGTAGACTATTTACCTCTATATATCTTTTATGTTCTGGTAGACTGTTGTCGTTATACGCTGCAGTGTCTTTTACGACTTCAGGTTCCTGAAAACAATTCACATTAATCGTCATCAGTCTATCAACAGGTAAAATATCAAAATAACAGCCTATGAACGGCTTTATACACTATTTTAAAAATTTCTATATTGACACTACTGTCACTGTTTTATTTGTACATCTACATGTACAACGTCAGCATCAAATAAAAAAAGTCATTTAACGTTGAGCCTATTTTTTCATAAATCAAAACGTTGACAGTGTGTAACGAGGCATCTAAAGCCTTGTTGGTTTTCTGACCTCTTTTCCGAATAACATTCTTTTATATCTAGTGATATCTATGAAAATTAAATTATTTTTTTTAAATGCCTGATCATGGGCAGACTGTTGATACTATTATTTTTTTTAAGAACTTGTTACACAGTCTAAGCAATAAATTAATTCTATTCTATTCTATTCTAAAATCAACAAGGCTTTAGCTGCCTCGTTACAATGCCCCACGTTGGGCGCCAGTGTCACGGAGCGGAGGAACGGAGGAGTGACACGATGAGGAGGAGTTAGATGAAGATAAAAGCACGATGAGTTCAGAAGTATATTTTGATAATAAAAAGGCTAGATAAGAAGCACAATTTAAGCGTTAGTAGACTATACACTGACTAGGTAAAGGTTTGAAATATTATTATTATTAATATCAGGACGTATGGAACTGTCTACTATTCACTAGTAACAATGTTTTCGTAAGGAATGTGCCGGCCAACAAAAAAAAATGATATGCATTGTTAGAGCTAGCCATTTGGAGAAATAGGCCAAAGTTGTAGGATTGCTTCGAGCCCAGTTATACAAGTTCGAAGATTCATCATTTTCATACATTTATTGATTCCTAAATTTTTTTTTGTATAAACAGAACAGATGATGACCCCACAGCACAGACAATTGCTCCAGATCACTAGTTCTAGCAATATCTATCATTATTTTATGTTTACCAGTCCCAGCACTTCCAGAAATCAATAAATGTATGAAAATTATGAATCATCAAACTTGTATAACTTGGCGCAGAGCAATCCTACAACTTTTGTGCCATATTAACTAATACTCCAAATGGCTAGTTCTAACAATTCGTACTGTTTTTTTTTGTTGGCCGGCCTTTTCAGAATAGGCCCAAAAATGTATGGAGCCCGAATGATCTCCTTTAAAACTAGATAAGTATAAAATAATGTTATTCGGAAAAGAGGTCAGAAAACCAACAAGGCTTTAGCTGCCTCGTTACAAGTGTTTATCAAAAACATACTCTCATCGTCATCATCAATCGTGATGTTGTAAAATATTACCAATTGTTGTTTGGAAATGTTTGGATCTATTTGATTGAGGATGTACAAAAGAAGATTGCCTAGATATTGTTTTCTAAGGTTTCAGCAAAAACATTGAAATAAAACACTTTTTTATGGACGAACTCGCGTTTATTTAGTACACTTTAGAGTTAAATTTTAGTCCTCTTGACGTTTTGAAAGGGTTTTAGTCTCCCTGTAACCACGGACCCTGTAAATAAATGCGAGTTTTTCCGTAAAAAAGTGTTTAATTTTAAAAATAAGATTAGTTTACAACTGTTCTGTGACATGTAACGACAACAACCAGGACCAACGGTTTAACTAGATGCGATACTCTTTAATGAAAGATCATAATTAAAGTTTAATGGATAATGGATTTCACAACTACCATAACTTTTATATACTTTCTCGTATCTACACCAATTTATCTAGCCCAAGCTTAGTCTACCTAGTCAAATAATTAACTAAAGAACGCATAAACATACCTACACTATACCTAATAAACCAGTTATTCATAATTGTCCGACCGGGCATTGAATGTGGGACCTCACTACATTTTCTTTTTGGAACTTTCACGTTTAAATTGAACTACTAAGAATATTTCTAGAATTCTTGTATAAAAATTCCTAACATTTAGTTGAGATCATGAAATAAAAACTGATACAATTTACCTCATTTAAACTACAATTTACACACGGGTTCGAAGCAAAGCCACCTAGTAACGAACTATTGAACTAATTTGTCAGGTAGCGCTCGAACGCTGCTTCTTTCTCATACAGACTACACTGCTTTAGCATTGTTTTTAACCTGCCCCCCTAGACAAGTGGCGAACGCTTCAGCAAAGACACAGAACATTCTAAAAAAAACAACTATTTTTATTTATCGGAATATTAATGAAGTCTAATTGTAATTTATTGAATACCAGCTGAGCTGCCCCGACCCCAGGTTGTCGCTGTCAAAAAATATAATTAGTAAAGAAATATATATTTATTAATATTTTTCTGAATATAAAAACAACTGAATAATAACTTAGTGACAAATCAACTGACAGGAAGAATGTTAATGTGGCGAAAAATAAGTAAGAAAAGACCGACCGAATTAATAACATTGCACAAAGTTTTTTTGAGTTTTTAAATATTTATTTGGGATATTTTCTGATAAACATAAATAATGTTTCTCTCTTAACCACCCCTGTATTAAAACGAACAAAACAAAAGAAAAAATATTAAATTGGTGAAGCTGTTAGACTAACGAGCAGCAAAGCCATGTAGGTAATAGATATTTTCTGGAACAAAGTTAGGTTGCATTTAGGTAGGTACCTACCTAAATGCACCTACGAGTATACCTAAATTCTTTGTTGAATGTCGTAGATTTTGCTCTGTACCTTTAAACGTAATAAACTGTTCTGGAATTAATTTTTGACTAACAGACTCTACATACGTGAATCTTCTTTCTTTTATTCATAAAGTAGGTATAAGAATTATAACACGTTATAGAGTAACAATGTCTTAACATCCGCCTATGTAGATAGATTTTTATATTTAAGTCTTACCACCACAATGTCTTTCTGTTTCTTTTGGTGGAGGTCTAAGCGGTCCTTTTTGATAGCTGCTATTTCCATTTGGATCTCCTTTACCTCACCTTCCATGTCACCGAGTTGCTTTTGCTGAGATCAGTAAATGTACAAATTAGTCAAGTAAATAATATGTAAACCATTTTTCAGTTTCATAAAAATCAGCAAAAGAAAACAGCTGTCCACTTTGTACATCCTGATTTCGCATCGGCATTTTCATAGCAGTAGTACGCGTTAAGATTAAAATAGCTTAACCGCATCCTAAACACTTTATAACCTTTCTAACCGAGTCGCGTAATGGTGAAAGAATACTACCACCCCTCTCTTCCCTTGGATGGCGTAAAAGGCGACGAGCGGACTAAAGACTGCACATAGGTACATCCAACAGCATAGAGCGGCGATGGGCTCACCACAGACCCATCACGCTTAGAGATAGATAGACAATACTTTTATTAAAAGTTTACAATATACACAAAACATAAAAAACAAGTACAATACACAGTTACAATGTGGCGGTCTTATATCTCTATAGAGCGATTTCTACCAGACAACAGTAATAAGTGGGAATTAGATAAGTGGAGGAAATGAAAACGTTCTTTAAGATAGCAAGGATAGGTGGGATGGGAACTCAAGCAACTGTCAATAACTATACCTAAATTAGTAACATATTGACTGAAGGGGATGAATACGTTCTAGAAGATAGCAAAGATAGGTGGGTGGGATGGGAACCCAACCAACTGTCAATAACTATACATATTAGTAACAGATTGACCGAAGGAGATGGCCATCTTCATCAAAGTCAACCTTAGGAACGGTTTTCCAGTTGACCTTGGAGAGCAACCTAGAGCTGCCGACAATAGACTGCGTTTTCCCTGGATTGACCTTAAGTCTATAAGCTCGACTCCAATCAACGATTCGTCCCAGGTCCGAGTTGGTAGTTTCAACAGCTTCGGCGAGATTACTCAATCATCATCATCATCATCAGCCTATAAACGTCCCACTGCTGGGCACAGGCCTCCCACGTGGACAACAGCACGTAGTATAATATATAACCCACCACGCTGGCCCAATGCGGGTTGGTGGGTTTTAACGACTACCATCTTACGACAGAAACCGGGACCAACGGCTTAACGTGCCTTCCGAAGCACGAAGGAGCTCGAGATGTTTTTAGTTTGGTCACCCATCCAGCGACCCGGCATTGCGAAAGTTGCTTAGCGGGCAAGGTCGCAAGCCGAACACGCTAGCCGCTGCGCCATCGAGCTCCTTAATGGTACTCAATGGTGCCTGTCAACATATCTGCGAATCGTCTGCATATAAGTGGTAGGAAGTAGAAAGAATTTCAGAAATGGAAGTGATATATATAGTAAAGAGAAGAGGAGATAAAACGCCACCCTGCGGGACACCATAGGCTTATCACTTAGCACGCTGAGCACATGTGCAGTTTTTATATGGCGAAATGTGAACTGTGGCAGTGCACCGCTTTTGCGGTCATCATTGCCTAGTCTCGAACTTTGGAGATGATAGTCGTGTGTGTGTTTTTTCAGTGACGGTAAAGGTTGTAAATTCCTCATTCGTGATAAAGATATGTCATGTTACGTTACATGTTATGTTTCATTGTTAAAGAGAGTCAATTGATAGAGTGAAACAAAAATATTTTTACACAGACTTAGTTCACTTGGAGAGCGGTGGTACGCTTAGCGCAGGATCGCATTTAGTGGCGGAAAAAAGAAGAGGCCTTTACCCAGCCGTGGGCGTAACCGGCTGATTAAATAGATAATATAAGTCTTTCATATTTTCAGACACACTTTCATGATACATGGTTCGTAAGAAAGGTTTACTACCAGCACTAATTTACTTAACATTTCGCTTGCTAAAAAAGCGGAGTAGGTACCTATACGTTCAATGATATTATAATAAAGAGTATCGTAAATCATTATATACGTCCATACAAAAGATAGTAAGTGCGATTTGGGTGGTACGTACCCTACTGCAATGTGTTCCACTTTTTCCTAGTTTCTATTTAGATAAATTGATAGTTATTACAAGAATAGAGATAGATTGTAAACCAACCTCTCCACATTTTCAGTGCTTAGATCTTAGATAATGAGCTATAATTACCAAGATTGACGACTCCCCACCAATAGGAATATCATCCACAATTTTATTCCTAGCAAATGGCCAAAATTCCGAACGAGGCATTACGCTTTAATTTTAAATTTTAAATCATGAAATAAATCGTATTTTACTAAATTACCGTACACCTAAATACCAATTCAAAAATCATAAACCAGCTAAACATTGCTTCAAATTCGTTAACTCCTGTCAGAATCTATGTAGCAAATGTCAATTATTGTCGTCGTTTGACACCATTATTTTTTTGTTGTAAAGTTTTGTCACTTCTGGCCGATTTAATTAGAAAAGAGTTTAGTTTAAAAATTCTTAATACACATTGTGATATTTGCGATAATATGTAAAAAATATCACAATCTATGAGCTGTTTCAAAGAAAATATACACTGCTGTGTGGTGGAGGCTCATTAATAAAGGAACGCTGGTAACTTATCTCTTTCTTTGGGACTCGTAAAAGGCGACTAACGGACTAAATACCTAATGCACATAGGTACATCCAACAGCATAGATCGGCGATGGTAAGGAGGTGGTAGCGTGATAGATTTCAAGCTAAGCACAGGTGTAGGTTTCCAGCCAAATTCGATGACGAATGTTGACTGTAATTTCTGCGTGCAAATATCTAGTTTCACTCGGATTTTGGGTTTTCTTGTGAATCTCTCTCAAAAAAAAAAGGAGAAATCCGTGTGAGACTAGATACTTGCATAATCTGTTTACAAACATTGGTCATCGAATTTGGCTGGGATTATATTTGTTATTATGTAATTAGAAGCAAATCAAATTAAAAATGGACGCTAATGAAGTGCTGGACATCTAAACATAAAAGAAAATTACTGTTTTTATTAAACATTTAATTTTACCATTAAAACTAGGTTATCAGATGCAAATAGCCTGAGACGTATTTTTGGCTAAACATCCGAGGATTTTGGTAAAATCGAGATGGGAGTAGTACCAAAAGTTGAAGAATTTATCGAGACACGTGTAAACGTTTGAATTTTGAAGATCACCTTGGAATTCTGAAAAATGTACTCGTTTTTGGAGGGTGTGTGTTAAGTAAATTGTAAATATTTCGAAAAAAAACAGACTTATGAAAAAATTAAAAAGAATGTCCTAGCTAGGATATTAGTTTAGCTACAAAATGGCGAAACAATTTTGAAAATCCGATAATTATTGTGACCTGTATGTAGGGTGGTCCCTTTAGATTTGAAATTTAGAAAACCGGGTAAATACCACGTAAATACCCGTTTTTCTGTAATGTAAAAGTGATGTAGCTTCTATAATAAATTAATGATTTTTGACCGATTGTTATAGTAATGGTGTTAAAAGATGCGGATGCAGGCGAGAAGTGCATTCGAGTCGGAATATCGAAAATCTATGTGAAATTCATCGGGCGCCTTGACGCCCTACGAATAATTTCACTTAGGTTGCAAAAGAAAAGAAAATGTTATTTTCTGTGTTGTGCAGTGTTTGTGACCTGTATGTAGGTGGTCCCTTTAGATTTGGAATAGTAGAAAAACGGGTAGTTCCGTGTGATGTGGCTTCTATGATTTGAACTTGATTATGAACAATTTAAGTGCAATTCACCGGGCGGCTTGGCGAATTTCCGTATGTATGGAAGTGATGTAACTTTTATGATTTTTAATAGATCGTCATGGTAATGGTGTTAAAAGATGAGGATTCAGGCAAGAAGTGTAAGTATTTGATTTAGTATTTCGAAAATATAAGTGAAATTAATGAATGAATTTCACTTAGGTTGTAAAAGAAAAGAAAAGGTTATTCTCTGTGTTCTGCAGTGTTTTACATTTGTGTGTAAAACACTGTATTCGACTTGTAAGTAATGTAGTTGTGTAATTTTTGAAATATATTTCAATAAAAATTTCTTACTATTCAACTTGTAATATGTTATTCAAAATAAAATAATTTTTTTTTCGTAAAATTTTGGATTCATTTTCAATGCTCCGATTGTTGCGGGGACCGCGAATTCTGAGAACTTTTCTATTGTTTTGACACTTTCATAAGCTTTCCTACCTACTCGTATACTTACACATACTTGAAGTTGTATAACAGTAAGTTATTGTTGACTTTTTTGCCCTGACGGGCAGAAAAAAATCGTGGATCCGCCCTTGTATTTTGCTTAGTCTCGCTAACCCTTTGGGTATGATGGTCGTGAGCTTCGTGAGTGACGTACCTACGTGTGCATGTAGGTATGTATATGTAAGTAAGTATATAAAAAACAATGAATTATTGTTAAATAGTAAGAAGGTAAGGTAACTACCTATTCTCTAGCTTTTCTAGCTCTCTAGAATTTTCTAACTGTTTTTATGATCTCCTGTAAAGTTGCCCATTTTGAGTTACGAGTTTTTTTTAAAGTACCTACTGACAATATATACCTACCTATTCCTTTCACCAATGATCAGATATCTTTGCACATCACATCTAAATGCTGGTGACTGTACATACATATACATTTATATAATCACGACTATTATCCCCGAACGGTTAGTCAGAGACAAGGCAATGAGGACAACAAAGCAGTCCTCTACCATAGTCCACTTTTCACCAAATAGCGACTGCACATGTGCTCAGGTGGTGAGTCGTTCGCCGCTCTATGCTATTCGATGTATGTGGAGTCTTTAGTCCCATAGTCGCCTTTTACGACACCCAAGGGAAGAGAGGGGGGTGGTAGTATTCTTTCACCGCTACGCGACACGGTAAAAAATGTTATTAATTTAATAGTATAGATTAAAGTTACTGCTCTAAGAGTTACTGATAAGGCCCCAGATGCACCTCTGTAAGTTTTCCCGGGCGGCCCCATGAACTTTTTTGTCAAAGCAAACAAACTATCTTAACAGGCGCAACATGTTACTAAAGTGTTCAGCAACTTTGCAGTTAAACTAACTTTATCATACTCGTACTAAGACATAATATGCAAACTTTACAGGCGATCAACTTGCTGAATTAATTATAAGTATGTAATATTATTTACTTCAATAAGGTATTAGACAATCAAAATATTCACAACGATGATGATGAACGACGAAATATAGATGTAAATCTCGTAATTATAAATATAAATAAACCAACTTTAATATCTGTAAGTACAAAGTATATCGCAGCCGTAGACACATCATAAACCCTAGGTACCTACTATGTAGATACCTGTACATCACAATAAAATCTCGTAATTATAAATATCAAAAACCAACTTTAATATCTCTACAAAGTAATGTTTGAACGGAAATATCGCAGCCGTAGACACATCATAAACCCCTAGGTACCTACTATGTAGATACCTGTACATCACATTAATATCGAATTTTGCCATCGGTTGGAAGCCCCACCCCACCTTTGATCTGTAGTATTTCTGTTATACGTATGAGCCGGTCAAGGCTTGGTAGGGGAACATCGCCATGGTTACAGTTCGCACTCCGAACTTCGGAGCGAAGCATGGTAACTTCGCGACGGCTGTGAAGTTAAGCGCATATCCCGGCGCAGTGTACAAAATATGGGTTTCCGCGGTGTGTTACGAAGAGCACGGGGGTGGGGGGGGTAAGCACGCCCTCCCGCTACCCGCCAGACACGTGACCCCGGCCCCTTCCCGCCACGCGTTGCTCCGTTCCAGCCTGCCCGGTGCACTGTGCGTGCAGCCAGTCTGAGTCTCGGAGCGCACCAAGTTGCATCGTTTACGAAAAGTGTGACTTTATCTGCATACTATACTAACTACATACAACAAAAATGAAACGCACGTTCAGCGTTTTCGATTTAAGTTTTCTGAGAAAAGGTGCCGTCGGAGAGTTTCTCGAAAAAGGGGCAGCCGATGCTACAGGCGTCCCGCTATCCATAAAGACGTTTCAAGCTACGAAGGTGTTCATCATCATGGAACCGGAATCGGAAGAGGAAGAGTTTGAAGAAGAAATGGCGACAGACAATGCCCATGTAGACAAAGGTGACGAAGGCGAGGCAGTCGTCCCTACTGGTAAGGAGTCGGTCAAGGAGTGGTCGGAAACGGAATTGTACGAGACGGAGTCGTCGGACTCCGAAAACGGCGAAGAAGATGATGATGGCTCCAACGGAACTGGACCACCCAACAACAAAGGGATGATTATCGTAAGCTTTAATCTCGTCGACAATTAAAAATTGTCTTAAATTAAATGGCGCTTTATTTTATGCCTACCTATCCTACCCTGACTTACATTTTAAAAGTGGACCCCACTTTATCCATTGCGTATATCTATTAATACTTTAATCACAAATTATTTAATTATTAAATAATCTGTGATTATAGTCCCACCTAATATTATCCATTGCCACTTATCGCAATCAGAATGCGAAAGTTTGTTACGGTTTTGCGCTTGCCGCTAAACCGATTTTGATGAATTTTAGTTCACAGATAGATATTTTGGCTTAGTAAACGGATAAAGGCGACGTTTTCCTGCGAAATATTAACGCAAGCGAAGCGGAGCAGAAATGGAAATTATTGTGTGTGCTATTTTGGAAATGTATTCGATAAATTGCGAATAAATGCGAAGGATCATTGTCTTTATGAGGTACCTAATACCTGTCCTATTTAATCCACTTGCGATTATTTGTCGTCAGTGGATAAAGTGGGAATTATATTTATCAAAAATCTCTTGCCCAACTAAATTAATTGTGTATAACCATTGATAAAGTGGGCTGTGATTATACAAATACTTAAGTATGGCACTAAACTTGACCATAGCATTTATTATTATTATTTTCGAGCTGACTATAGTAGTCACGCTCGCAGTAGTCCCCTTTTAAAGATAGCATCGCACAGTGCACATAATGTACGAAAACTACTTAGATAACTAATGGTAGGCACTCTAGGCAAACGAAGCTAGATAAATAATTAACAGCTTTGATTTCGACATAAGTACCAAGGTACTACTACCAACCCAGTTATTGTTTTGAGTACCAACCAGCCTCTCGTGTGTGAAGAGAGCCGGATTTGCCGGGCATCCGGGCTGTGATGGCTCAATTGAGCCACCGTCACAGACAGGGGTATTTTTAGCTACCCACCGTTAAAAACGTAGCTACCCTCCATTCTATTAATAATTAAGCCTTATTATGATAACTGGTAATTCTGCATTAGTTCCTTAACCTATTAACCTCCTTCCCGATACTTAAAGTGTTGTAAGAATAAAGATATAGGTAAATAAAAAATAAAAAAAATTTTTACTAGTTAAATTAAAAAATATATAAGGAAAACTCATTATTTTATTGTAATAAAGCATAACATAAGCAATGACATCATTGAACATAAGCATCAAAAAATACTTTATAACAGAAATCAGCTCATAATACTATCAACACGATAAGAAATCGTCAAATCCGATTTCAAAATACGCGCTAAAACATTGTTCTGAGGCAACCACAAATTTCAAACGACAATATTTTATTTTTTTCCCTCAGGACGCCACCAAGGAACACTTGAATCACGGAGCCTAGTTCATGGTGCATCCACACGTGTGCGGCATGTCGCTAACACAAACATATGTCTGGTGGTCTGTGCACAAACAAAACAAAGGAGCATAGAGGCGAAATATAAGACCCTTTTTAATTTTTATTCCTGTCCTATTTTAATCCATTTGCGATTATTTGTCGTCAGTGGATAAAGTGGGAATTATATTTAGGCTGTGGATAGAGTGCCGCAAGCGGCATTCTAGTATGATCGGTTACGATGCCGTCATTACGGCATCCTAGTACAAAGTGTAGGTAGTGAATAGATTGCCACAAGCAGCAACATAGTACGATCGGTTACGATGCCGTAATTTGACGGCATCCTAGTACGAAGCGTATAGAGTGCCACAAGCGGCATTCTATCTCAATCGGTTCGGGAACCGTAACATATTTTTTATTTGTCGTAATGTTCAGACGACATAATTTTCAAAATATATTTTTGTATGGAGTTAGATTTCGGTTGTCTAATAAAAAAAAATAACCTCGAAATTCAAGACAATCGCTACGCTGCGCTTCGCGATTGTCTTAAATTTCTAACCTATCACGTGACCTACAGGAGTAGGGCAGCTAGTATTTCTGTTGTCTAACAAAAACTTTACGGCAGCTTAGGCGGCGTCACTATTATACCGCAAAACTTACGGTTCCCTAACCGATGGAGATACAGTGCCGCTTGTGGCACTCTATACACTTCCTTATATTTATCAAAAATCTCTTGCCCAACTAAATTAATTGTGTATAACCATGGATAAAGTGGGCTGTGATTATACAAATACTTAAGTATGGCACTAAACTTGACCATAGCGTATTATTATTATTTTCGAGCTGAATATATCAACAAGTAGTCACGCTCGCAGTAGTCCCCTTTTAAGATAGCATCGCACAGTGCCTTACAGCATGGTTTAATGCTCTAAGCACAGTGCACATAATGTACGAAAACTACTTAGATAACTAATGGTAGGCACTCTAGGCAAACGAAGCTAGATAAATAATTAACAGCTTTGATTTCGACATAAGTACCTAGGTACTACCTCTTACTTACTTACTTATATACTTAGGGATGTGTAAATCAGCCATAAGCGACACATAGACGCTGCGCGCATGGCTGTGATCTGCTGTCTCTTTCCAACTCTATGAATATGAAAGAGACAGAATCAATTCTCAGCGCTGCGGCAGCCGCTGCTACCAAAAGGCTTTAACTTATAGAATCGCACTGCTGTACGCTCGGCTCGGCCGTCGCGAGCGAGTGGCGCGAGTAATCGCTCGTCTCACTCGTACACTCGCTTATAACCCAGCGACAAAACTATCGGAACTACACATTCGCTTTCCGCTACTCGCCAATTCGTTTCTAATTCTAGCTCGACTCTCTTCTCGTTCATCGTTGGCGGTGGGACATTTAAGTGCAAGCGCAGTAGGTCATTCCATTGTTATTGTTCTGAGATTCCATTATTCCATCACACGTTTGCTAACAGAGACGAAATGAAATTTGAATTTGGAACACTATTGAATTAAAAAGTTTAAAAGCAATTTACTTCAATAAAGTCATGGCCGGTAATAAAAAAGCGCACGTGCCGATGCTGCATTGGCTGTTGGCTAGGTATTTTACTCAGAACAATATCTAATCTGAGGTATTTTCTCAAAACAATAACTTATTGTTCTGAGGGTATTTTACTGCCGTACTCAGAGACGTCAATTAAGTTTTAATCATAAAGTTACTATACCTAGGTATAGTAACTTTATGGTTTTAATGACAAATAAGTCTCTTGCTGTCACTTTCTTCTAAAGCGTACGAAATAGAGGAGGAAAGACACTTAATTGGCATTAAAACTTAATTGACGTCTCTGTAAATGCTCTAACTAAGCATTAAAAATTCTCAAAGAAGCTAGGTATCCAAATTTAAGAAAAGAATACGCGGAAACTTTTTATTCAATTTGTTTTCTCGATGATAAAGGTTTATCCCTCGGACCAAATAGTAATATTTGGTCCGAGGTTTATCCCATAGTTTAGGATGAAAAGCAGAGTGTGCCCTCAGAACAATAACTATATTGTTCTAAGAGTGTGCCACATGGTAGGTAGCAAAATTATTTAATCCTTCGCTGTGGATTCAAAAAACCGCTCTCGCCTTAAATACATCATTTTGTTCCCTTGTGAGTTGTGTTGTGACACGTCTTATTATCTGGGGCCCAAGTCTGCTAATTTACGAATGGCATAATTGAATCGCAATTGGATCGTATTGTAATTGTTTGACACATTTGGTATACTCTTACTCATATGAATACCAAATGTGTCAAACAATGGGCGATTTTCTGACAGCCCAAATTAAAAAGTAAAAATTAGTTCAAAAACACTCGATAGATGTCGTTTTATGAAAGCTGGGCTACTTATGGGCTGTAATAAATTCTACACTTTTACTTGTTTACCAAAAGAATAAAAAAATAGTATTTACTTACCTATTTATATTCAGGACATCCAGAACCTATTTCTATTTTGGAATAGAATAAATATTACGCAGCCATACACGTGCTCTTCATGAACCCGCCTTTTACTAAGCGCCATACTAATCTATGCTAAGCGCCATCTATGAAGTCATTTACGAACCAATTTCTTTTTTTTTTTTGATCTCGGAAAATCGCCCATTACAATGCGATACAATTGCGATACAAATGCGATACAATTGCGATTCAATTATGCCATTCGTAAATTAGCAGACTTGGGCCCCTGATGGATAAGTTTTAACGAAGGATAGAAAAATCGACTCTCATTCATCAAATAAATCCATTTTGAATAAAAAATAGGCTGTAATGGTTAGACTCCTTTGCTTTCTCTAAGGTATTATGCAAGGATTTCTTGGCGGGAAAGTGAAGCGTCATGTCTTCAGTTTTGTTTTATTTTCCAAAATTTGTGTTTTTTCGAACATTAATGTGAAATAATAGTGGATTATTAACCGTTAAGTGTTTGTGAACGTGCATGAGTGTTGGCAAATGAAACAAAACAGTGCAACATCACTTTTCAAATTCTCTCAAGTAGTCCGCGTGAGACCTCAGTAAAGTCCCACATCTTTACTGAGGACTCAAGGGGTTTGGGGAACATCATTTATCATTCATCTTAATCATCACTCATTATCATCAAGACAACAAAAAAGACAATGCATCTTTTTTTTAAATTGGCCTAAATAAACAGAACATGGTGTATAATAAATAGTTACCAGTATTAGTGTCATTCAGTAAAGAAAATCCGTTCAGTATGAAATATTTATACTTAAATATTTGTTTCAAGGTGTAGTTCATTAATTAAAAGTTAAGGAAGAATGTTAACTCAGCACTGTGTATTAGTAATATTATTCAGGTTTTTAAAATAGTTTTTTCCTTGTTGTTATTCATGAGATTCACATCTTGTTATGACAAGAAACCATGAATAATTAACAGAAAATATAAAGCAATAGTCTTTGCTTACCCCTTTCTAGTCTGCCCTCTGATAACTTACATTCATATTTCAGTTAGTTGCAGTTTGGCATCACCATGTTATTCTCTATTCGCTTGTAATAATAGCTTTTAAGTAGATTATTATGACTACATTTATATAAATTATTGTCGACTATAGCCTTAGTTGGTCCTTTTTAATGTATACTTTTGTTTTCAGCGGTGGAATCGTCTATCACGCCTGCAGCGTTCATTAGTCTATGCTGTTTTAATAATAATTGTGACTTTATTAGTATTATTGTTTTCATCAGGATTTGGTACTGATGATAATAAGGATGATAGTAGCAAAATAATCCAGGTGTGTTAATTAATGTATATATATTATACTTATCATTGTTCTATACGACAATATGTTGTTTGGTTGGCTGCCTTGCCTGCCTTCTGTCTAACTTATAAAGACTGTAGTCTTTCTTAACTATTTAATTAAGTAAGTATTTAAAAAAAGTGAACATATCAGTGGTGTTAGGTGAAACAAGTTAGGTTAAATCAATTTTATGCAATGGGTTAAACTATTGCTAAAATTGCTGAGTAGGTAATAACATGTGTTGCCAATTAGTGATAGATAAGGGGCAGTGGCATTGGTTACTACTGTATTTGATATAAACTGACACAGATTCCAGTATTAAATTTCTGTGAGCCATATCTTATCTACAATTGGAGCCAAATGGCATTTTTTATGTTGTATCAAATGCCGACTAACGATTCGATAACTGTTAATAATTAATAATGAGAGTTAGTGACTGATCTCTTATTTGTTGTAATTTTTTCAAACAAAAATATAAAACTTATGAAGAAAACCAGAAATTATTAATTAAAAGAAAGGTGCAATTTTGCACATAGGCCGCTTTTGGTCTGATATACTGATATAGATAAGATACTATCATTTTATGGTTTTGGTGATTTTATCTTTTTGTAAATCTTAAAATAATCTGATCTAACCAACGCCTCGGTGGCAGAGTGGTCAACGCAGCCGTTCAAATTGCGGGAATTGCAAGAATTGAAACCTACATGGGCTTCAATTCTTAAGGTAGTAATTTTTTCAATGTTCAATATTATCTTAAAACTAGTTATTAAAAAAATTGTAAAACACAATGTCAAAACCAAAACTACTAAGAAACTACCATTAAAGATAGATGTTGTGAATAAGAAGTACTTATTTTGTTTTGTTTTGTATCACTTTGCTTTTGGGAATACTTCAATAACAGTATTATGTTTTAGGA
Source organism: Scoparia ambigualis (assembly GCA_963921215.1). Lineage (NCBI taxonomy): Eukaryota > Metazoa > Arthropoda > Insecta > Lepidoptera > Crambidae > Scoparia > Scoparia ambigualis. The sequence continues at coordinate 19,941,737 of OY992501.1, read as the reverse complement.
CCCTATAAAAAATGTGTCTCTAGTCAACGAACCCGCAGCTATTGTGGTTCAACCTGTGAAGACTGCTGTCAAGAATGTTATCAACGAGAGGCCTGCGTTTACAGGTATGTTGCTCTCATGCAATGTATGATAGAGTTGAATTGGACTGTTGCAAATGTATCTTTATAAATAAAAATCAATTGTCACATGTATGATGGAGCATCACTTGTAAACGGCTCAACCAATTTGGCTGATTTCTGTTTAACTTATGTTCCTAATGTCAGGACCAAATATGGACATAATATTTTTTTTTGGTAAATTACTGGAAAAAATCGGAAAGGAATTTTTATAAAAATAATTAATATGTGTATAACGATAATAAAGTCGCGGGCGATTACAGCGACCTAGTATATATTAATAAAAATAAATTGCCGAAATGTTTGTACGCGCATCACTTCGCAAAACAAATAAAAAACTAATGACTAGGCAGTATGGCTCAGACCTTAGCCTGTTCCTTCATGGAACAAATAAATATATAAAAAAAGGTAATAAGCAAAACAATAAAAAATCAAGGGACTTCTTGGCGGGAAAGTGAAGCGTCATGTCTGCAGTTTTGTTTTATTTTCTAAAATTTGTGTTTTTTCGAATATTAATGTGAAATAATAGTGGATTATTAACCGTTAAGTGTTTGTGAACGTGCATGAGTGTTGGCAAATGAAACAAAACAGTGCAACATCACTTTTCAAATTCTCTCAAGTAGTCCGCGTGAGACCTCAGTAAAGTCCCACATCTTTACTGAGGACTCAAGGGGTTTGGGGAACATCATTTATCATTCATCTTAATCATCACTCATTATCATCAAGGGAAAAAACAAATAAAAAACTAATGACTAGGCAGTATGGCTCAGACCTTAGCCTGTTCCTTTATGGAACAATATAAAAAAAAAAAATCAAGTGTCAAGCTCTGCTCTTTTCGCACAAACGTCAAACAAAACAACTCAAGTCAACTTGCAACTTGTGCTTATTACTCCACGATAAAAGATCCTTGAAAAACACAGAGTTTTGTACTAAAAGAGTGTAATTTTATTAGTGTTATTGATAGGAACACATGTTTGGTATGTACAATTTATAGTTAAAGCTTTTTCTGTTAAAATGCTAATTTGCTTAATTTGAAAATATTGGTGACAGATTTTTGTTAAAAAAATGCATTGCAGATGTGATTGCGTGGAACTTTTGAGGTAGGCACTTGCCTATTTACCTATTATTTGTAAAAATAATATCTTCTAAGTAAGTATATATTTTCTCCAGTCGGCTTTTCTGCGAAGCCATGAAAATAGTTACCTGATAAAATGTCAAATACCTACTTAATATTCCAGTATAAACAATAAACACTAAGAAATTAAGGATTAATTATGTGGTGATTAAACTTTTTACTGCCTGCAGCTTAACCTTTATTGCAATTAAAAGCAGGGCTGCCTATTCCAACATTTTAACAACAATAAACATAAGTGCAGGTTTTCGTGTTTTTAAGCCAACCCTGCCATTCTTATTTAGCTAGTAGTTAGTGTAATTATAACTGCAACCCATGATTAATTATTAATAACTGCATAGTACTTGATTTCTTGAGCTATTTCTTGTAACCATTATACTATTAACAACCCATAGTGATTTGAGTAATTCTTGTTGTTTTATTTTTATAAGTATAACTGATCCATAACTAGATACATTTTCATTTCCTATTTCATTTTACTACAAGAATAAAAGATTTATGCAGTATAAGAAGACAAAACAAAAATCCTAATTTAGCCACACAGTACTTAAAAAAAAATTAAAAAATAGTAATTCATCCGTCTATTTGATCAGCTTGTGTCTACCCACTGAGAGCAGGCCTTGTTTGCATATTTGTTTCTGTTTCTATACCTAACATACATTGTGCATGCATCATCCTACTAATATTATAAACGCGAAAGTTTGTAAGTATGGATGGATGTTTGTTACTCTTTCACGTAAAAACTACTGAATGGATTTGGATGAAATTCGGCATATAGGTAGTTAATAACCTGGATTAACACATAGGATACTTTTTATCCCGATATTCCTACAGGAACGGGAACCACGTGGGTGAAACAACGAGCGGCCGCTAGTATACCTACAAGGAGTGGGCACTGCACATCTTTCCATTTACTACAATCCTTACAAAGTTCTTATGTTTCTGTTAAGATGTTCATAAAACAAATAATCCTTGAAAATAATGTAAATGTTAATTTACTTGCTGCTTATAAGTTAGGTACCGATTGATTTAAATAATGAACAGCTGTGTCAATGATATGTATACCTAGGTGATTGCAAAGGTTGCACTGTACAGTAGAGGTTATTAAGAATAGAAAGTTAAGGCTGTCCTCAGAACATTATGTCAGAGTAAGCCATGACATAAACACCCATATTTCAAGACGAGTCCTGTTGACACAAACTCAATTGAGAAATTCTTATGGAAGTTCTAGAGTATTCTCTGCAAATGGTATTCTAAAGTTTCAGTAAAACTGGAAACCATTTGAACTTTGGCCAAAACTAATTATGGCATCCAAGATGCACATTTAGTTTTTTTATTTTTACATTATTTTACTGGTTTCTGTTTGTTCACAGATTCTAAAATGGGTGTATTTTTTCTAAAACAATAATCCATTATATTCATTATGAAAGATATGAGTGTGGACACTGATTCTGATGGGAAGTATGATGATATTCAACACACATTTCCTCCTAGCAGTAGTAAAAACTGGAATGCCAAAATGGACATTTCGATTTTCATCACTGATCAACAGCAAGCAATATCACATAGAAAAATCATAAGGGTAAGATATTGATAATAATTTAGCATCTTATATAATTGCAACTGTTTATTTATTTATTGATGGCATACACTGTTGTTGCTGTGTACCACTGTAACACAAAAAAGACAATGCATCTTTTTTTTAAATTGGACCTAAATAAACAGAACATGGTGTATAATAAATAGTTACCAGTATTAGTGTCATTCAGTAAAGAAAATCAGTTCAGTATGAAATATTTATACTTAAATATTTGTTTCAAGGTGTAGTTCATTAATTAAAAGTGAAGGAAGAATGTTAACTCAGCACTGTGTATTAGTAATATTATTCAGGTTTTTAAAATAGTTTTTTCCTTGTTGTTATTCATGAGATTCACATCTTGTTATGACAAGAAACCATGAATAATTACCAGAAAATATAAAGCAATAGTCTTTGCTTACCCCTTTCTAGTCTGCCCTCTGATAACTTACATTCATATTTCAGTTAGTTGCAGTTTGGCATCACCATGTTATTCTCTATTCGCTTGTAATAATAATAGCTTTTAAGTAGATTATTATGACTACATTTATATAAATTATTGTCGACTATAGCCTTAGTTGGTCCTTTTTAATGTATACTTTTGTTTTCAGCGGTGGAATCGTCTATCACGCCTGCAGCGTTCATTAGTCTATGCTGTTTTAATAATAATTGTGACTTTATTAGTATTATTGTTTTCATCAGGATTTGGTACTGATGATAATAAGGATGATAGTAGCAAAATAATCCAGGTGTGTTAATTAATGTATATATATTATACTTATCATTGTTCTATACGACAATATGTTGTTTGGTTGGCTGCCTTGCCTGCCTTCTGTCTAACTTATAAAGACTGTAGTCTTTCTTAACTATTTAATTAAGTAAGTATTTAAAAAAAGTGAACATATCAGTGGTGTTAGGTGAAACAAGTTAGGTTAAATCAATTTTATGCAATGGGTTAAACTATTGCTAAAATTGCTGAGTAGGTAATAACATGTGTTGCCAATTAGTGATAGATAAGGGGCAGTGGCATTGGTTACTACTGTATTTGATATAAACTGACACAGATTCCAGTATTAAATTTCTGTGAGCCATATCTTATCTACAATTGGAGCCAAATGGCATTTTTTATGTTGTATCAAATGCCGACTAACGATTCGATAACTGTTAATAATTAATAATGAGAGTTAGTGACTGATCTCTTATTTGTTGTAATTTTTTCAAACAAAAATATAAAACTTATGAAGAAAACCAGAAATTATTAATTAAAAGAAAGGTGCAATTTTGCACATAGGCCGCTTTTGGTCTGATATACTGATATAGATAAGATACTATCATTTTATGGTTTTGGTGATTTTATCTTTTTGTAAATCTTAAAATAATCTGATCTAACCAACGCCTCGGTGGCAGAGTGGTCAACGCAGCCGTTCAAATTGCGGGAATTGCAAGAATTGAAACCTACATGGGCTTCAATTCTTAAGGTAGTAATTTTTTCAATGTTCAATATTATCTTAAAACTAGTTATTAAAAAAATTGTAAAACACAATGTCAAAACCAAAACTACTAAGAAACTACCATTAAAGATAGATGTTGTGAATAAGAAGTACTTATTTTGTTTTGTTTTGTATCACTTTGCTTTTGGGAATACTTCAATAACAGTATTATGTTTTAGGACCCTATAAAAAATGTGTCTCTAGTCAACGAACCCGCAGCTATTGTGGTTCAACCTGTGAAGACTGCTGTCAAGAATGTTATCAACGAGAGGCCTGCGTTTACAGGTATGTTGCTCTCATGCAATGTATGATAGAGTTGAATTGGACTGTTGCAAATGTATCTTTATAAATAAAAATCAATTGTCACATGTATGATGGAGCATCACTTGTAAACGGCTCAACCAATTTGGCTGATTTCTGTTTAACTTATGTTCCTAATGTCAGGACCAAATATGGACATAATATTTTTTTTTGGTAAATTACTGGAAAAAATCGGAAAGGAATTTTTATAAAAATAATTAATATGTGTATAACGATAATAAAGTCGCGGGCGATTACAGCGACCTAGTATATATTAATAAAAATAAATTGCCGAAATGTTTGTACGCGCATCACTTCGCAAAACAAATAAAAAACTAATGACTAGGCAGTATGGCTCAGACCTTAGCCTGTTCCTTCATGGAACAAATAAATATATAAAAAAAGGTAATAAGCAAAACAATAAAAAATCAAGGGACTTCTTGGCGGGAAAGTGAAGCGTCATGTCTGCAGTTTTGTTTTATTTTCTAAAATTTGTGTTTTTTCGAATATTAATGTGAAATAATAGTGGATTATTAACCGTTAAGTGTTTGTGAACGTGCATGAGTGTTGGCAAATGAAACAAAACAGTGCAACATCACTTTTCAAATTCTCTCAAGTAGTCCGCGTGAGACCTCAGTAAAGTCCCACATCTTTACTGAGGACTCAAGGGGTTTGGGGAACATCATTTATCATTCATCTTAATCATCACTCATTATCATCAAGGGAAAAAACAAATAAAAAACTAATGACTAGGCAGTATGGCTCAGACCTTAGCCTGTTCCTTTATGGAACAATATAAAAAAAAAAAAATCAAGTGTCAAGCTCTGCTCTTTTCGCACAAACGTCAAACAAAACAACTCAAGTCAACTTGCAACTTGTGCTTATTACTCCACGATAAAAGATCCTTGAAAAACACAGAGTTTTGTACTAAAAGAGTGTAATTTTATTAGTGTTATTGATAGGAACACATGTTTGGTATGTACAATTTATAGTTAAAGCTTTTTCTGTTAAAATGCTAATTTGCTTAATTTGAAAATATTGGTGACAGATTTTTGTTAAAAAAATGCATTGCAGATGTGATTGCGTGGAACTTTTGAGGTAGGCACTTGCCTATTTACCTATTATTTGTAAAAATAATATCTTCTAAGTAAGTATATATTTTCTCCAGTCGGCTTTTCTGCGAAGCCATGAAAATAGTTACCTGATAAAATGTCAAATACCTACTTAATATTCCAGTATAAACAATAAACACTAAGAAATTAAGGATTAATTATGTGGTGATTAAACTTTTTACTGCCTGCAGCTTAACCTTTATTGCAATTAAAAGCAGGGCTGCCTATTCCAACATTTTAACAACAATAAACATAAGTGCAGGTTTTCGTGTTTTTAAGCCAACCCTGCCATTCTTATTTAGCTAGTAGTTAGTGTAATTATAACTGCAACCCATGATTAATTATTAATAACTGCATAGTACTTGATTTCTTGAGCTATTTCTTGTAACCATTATACTATTAACAACCCATAGTGATTTGAGTAATTCTTGTTGTTTTATTTTTATAAGTATAACTGATCCATAACTAGATACATTTTCATTTCCTATTTCATTTTACTACAAGAATAAAAGATTTATGCAGTATAAGAAGACAAAACAAAAATCCTAATTTAGCCACACAGTACTTAAAAAAAAATTAAAAAATAGTAATTCATCCGTCTATTTGATCAGCTTGTGTCTACCCACTGAGAGCAGGCCTTGTTTGCATATTTGTTTCTGTTTCTATACCTAACATACATTGTGCATGCATCATCCTACTAATATTATAAACGCGAAAGTTTGTAAGTATGGATGGATGTTTGTTACTCTTTCACGTAAAAACTACTGAATGGATTTGGATGAAATTCGGCATATAGGTAGTTAATAACCTGGATTAACACATAGGATACTTTTTATCCCGATATTCCTACAGGAACGGGAACCACGTGGGTGAAACAACGAGCGGCCGCTAGTATACCTACAAGGAGTGGGCACTGCACATCTTTCCATTTACTACAATCCTTACAAAGTTCTTATGTTTCTGTTAAGATGTTCATAAAACAAATAATCCTTGAAAATAATGTAAATGTTAATTTACTTGCTGCTTATAAGTTAGGTACCGATTGATTTAAATAATGAACAGCTGTGTCAATGATATGTATACCTAGGTGATTGCAAAGGTTGCACTGTACAGTAGAGGTTATTAAGAATAGAAAGTTAAGGCTGTCCTCAGAACATTATGTCAGAGTAAGCCATGACATAAACACCCATATTTCAAGACGAGTCCTGTTGACACAAACTCAATTGAGAAATTCTTATGGAAGTTCTAGAGTATTCTCTGCAAATGGTATTCTAAAGTTTCAGTAAAACTGGAAACCATTTGAACTTTGGCCAAAACTAATTATGGCATCCAAGATGCACATTTAGTTTTTTTATTTTTACATTATTTTACTGGTTTCTGTTTGTTCACAGATTCTAAAATGGGTGTATTTTTTCTAAAACAATAATCCATTATATTCATTATGAAAGATATGAGTGTGGACACTGATTCTGATGGGAAGTATGATGATATTCAACACACATTTCCTCCTAGCAGTAGTAAAAACTGGAATGCCAAAATGGACATTTCGATTTTCATCACTGATCAACAGCAAGCAATATCACATAGAAAAATCATAAGGGTAAGATATTGATAATAATTTAGCATCTTATATAATTGCAACTGTTTATTTATTTATTGATGGCATACACTGTTGTTGCTGTGTACCACTGTAACACAAAAAAGACAATGCATCTTTTTTTTAAATTGGACCTAAATAAACAGAACATGGTGTATAATAAATAGTTACCAGTATTAGTGTCATTCAGTAAAGAAAATCAGTTCAGTATGAAATATTTATACTTAAATATTTGTTTCAAGGTGTAGTTCATTAATTAAAAGTGAAGGAAGAATGTTAACTCAGCACTGTGTATTAGTAATATTATTCAGGTTTTTAAAATAGTTTTTTCCTTGTTGTTATTCATGAGATTCACATCTTGTTATGACAAGAAACCATGAATAATTACCAGAAAATATAAAGCAATAGTCTTTGCTTACCCCTTTCTAGTCTGCCCTCTGATAACTTACATTCATATTTCAGTTAGTTGCAGTTTGGCATCACCATGTTATTCTCTATTCGCTTGTAATAATAATAGCTTTTAAGTAGATTATTATGACTACATTTATATAAATTATTGTCGACTATAGCCTTAGTTGGTCCTTTTTAATGTATACTTTTGTTTTCAGCGGTGGAATCGTCTATCACGCCTGCAGCGTTCATTAGTCTATGCTGTTTTAATAATAATTGTGACTTTATTAGTATTATTGTTTTCATCAGGATTTGGTACTGATGATAATAAGGATGATAGTAGCAAAATAATCCAGGTGTGTTAATTAATGTATATATATTATACTTATCATTGTTCTATACGACAATATGTTGTTTGGTTGGCTGCCTTGCCTGCCTTCTGTCTAACTTATAAAGACTGTAGTCTTTCTTAACTATTTAATTAAGTAAGTATTTAAAAAAAGTGAACATATCAGTGGTGTTAGGTGAAACAAGTTAGGTTAAATCAATTTTATGCAATGGGTTAAACTATTGCTAAAATTGCTGAGTAGGTAATAACATGTGTTGCCAATTAGTGATAGATAAGGGGCAGTGGCATTGGTTACTACTGTATTTGATATAAACTGACACAGATTCCAGTATTAAATTTCTGTGAGCCATATCTTATCTACAATTGGAGCCAAATGGCATTTTTTATGTTGTATCAAATGCCGACTAACGATTCGATAACTGTTAATAATTAATAATGAGAGTTAGTGACTGATCTCTTATTTGTTGTAATTTTTTCAAACAAAAATATAAAACTTATGAAGAAAACCAGAAATTATTAATTAAAAGAAAGGTGCAATTTTGCACATAGGCCGCTTTTGGTCTGATATACTGATATAGATAAGATACTATCATTTTATGGTTTTGGTGATTTTATCTTTTTGTAAATCTTAAAATAATCTGATCTAACCAACGCCTCGGTGGCAGAGTGGTCAACGCAGCCGTTCAAATTGCGGGAATTGCAAGAATTGAAACCTACATGGGCTTCAATTCTTGAGGTAGTAATTTTTTCAATGTTCAATATTATCTTAAAACTAGTTATTAAAAAAATTGTAAAACACAATGTCAAAACCAAAACTACTAAGAAACTACCATTAAAGATAGATGTTGTGAATAAGAAGTACTTATTTTGTTTTGTTTTGTATCACTTTGCTTTTGGGAATACTTCAATAACAGTATTATGTTTTAGGACCCTATAAAAAATGTGTCTCTAGTCAACGAACCCGCAGCTATTGTGGTTCAACCTGTGAAGACTGCTGTCGAGAATGTTATCAACGAGAGGCCTGCGTTTACAGGTATGTTGCTCTCATGCAATGTATGATAGAGTTGAATTGGACTGTTGCAATTAATGTATCTTTATAAATAAAAATCAATTGTCACATGTATGATGGAGCATCACTTGTAAACGGCTCAACCAATTTGGCTGATTTCTGTTTAACTTATATTCCTAATGTCAGGACCAAATATGGACATAATATTTTTTTTTGGTAAATTACCGGAAAAAATCGGAAAGGAATTTTTATAAAAATAATTAATATGTGTATAACGATAATAAAGTCGCGGGCGATTACAGCGACCTAGTATATATTAATAAAAATAAATTGCCGAAATGTTTGTACCCGCATCACTTCAGAACGGCTTGACCGATTAGGCTGATTCTTTATTTGTTGGGTTTGTTATTGTCAGAACAAGGTTTGTATGATTTTTTTTTTAAATTTGTCATGGGTGCGGGTTCCATGCGGGCGAAGTCGCGGGTCTTCCGCTAGTATCATAAAATGGTTTAATTTAAATTATCTATCCTGCTTCTGCTGTTTTCTAATGAATTTATATAGTGCAGTTTACGTAATATTTGATTATTTGCGTTAAAAAACGCTCAAATAAACTCGAATATAATGAAACGTTGAAAAAAATGTCTACCTAATGATTGCGGGAACGCGGTTTCGATTCCCGCTTGAGGTAGACATTCTTTTCAACATTTCGTTATCTTTTCGTGCAGTTTAGTTGTAACATGCTTTTAAGAAGCGTTAACGTTACCTTTCTCTGCAAAATGTATTTTGCGTTTTGTTCTCAAACAATGGTGCTTAGCGATAAAGCCAATGATTTTCCAAAGAATGTTGGTGTGCTAGTTATTTTTTACTATTCCACAACGGCGGAATACTTGGCCTTCACCTCCGCTTGTAAGTGACGATAAGGCTGAAAACGGAAGCGCGAATACAGTTTATACAACACCGCAGTAAAAAAGCATATTTAACTACACATTATATACACTGTGTAGTTAAATATGCTTTTTTACATTATATACATTAAGACAGTGCCTTACGATTAATCAAAGAATAAGCTACTAGTAGAGGATCCGAGTATAGAACGACCTTCACCGAGCCGGTTAATAAATGAAAAGTATTTAATATCAAATTTAATATGTTAAAAAATATATCGCGTGTGGGTTGGCTAAGAAATTTCAGTCCAGTATATGATTAATTAAATATAGAAAAAAATTTTTTTTATACTTTTGCACTGGTTTGGTTAATAGATAAATTACATACCAATCGAAAGTATGAAGCCTATAGAATATGCAAACGTTAGGTTGGCTATTTTTTTCCCGTCACAACATTGGGTAGGCAGGTGTCAACAGGTAAGTCAATATTAGTAATTTGCAACCGTCTGGTTAATAAATAAAATTTATGTATAAATAAAGATAATCTCATTATAAACACGGTGGTATAGGGTTGTCTGCGTAAAATCAGTCTTGAGTACCGGTTGTCGAGTTTTAAAAATAAAAATATTTCTGCAAGTGAATATGTGCAACAGCGAGATCCCAGCGTACCATCCCGTGCAATAAAAAAGGACGCAGCATAGCAGCCTGCCTGTAGCTTTTCCATTGAATGAAAGAGAGTGCGCATGCTATTATATAAACAAAAGACCGTATGCTCAATTGCTGGCTCATAAAAAAGTTAACATAGCCTAAATAAATAAATAAATTTTAAAACACTGGCATACATGACCGCTCACACATTATAAAAAAATAAGGTAGGTATTTATGACGTCTTGAGTGTTGTCAGTGAAATCGAAAAGCAATTTTAAGCAGCTTGCCACATCATTCAGAATTTAGAAAACGTGCTACTACTGATTGTTGTTATTTATAAACATCATTATTCTGATTAAAAATGGTTTTAAAAGTGTTTTTGTGTGATTCGGACGACGACGTACTTGATTTTAACGATGTTACTTTTAGAAACTGTTCAATAAAGTTAAATTTTCGTAAAAAGAAAAATTTTAAATACGATGATGTTAAGCTAACCAATGCGTCACTCGATTTTGTAGGTTACCGTACCACGTGTTACAAAAAAGTTACTGCTTTGGGTAAAAAATATAATGAAGAATTTAATAATTTCATTGCCGAGAGTACAGTAAGTGCATAATAATTTAATGAAATAATGACACAAAAGATTGAGTAATTTGAACTTTGAAAAAAAATAAAAAAAATTGTTTCTTCATTTTTTGTCAACTTTATGTGACTTAATGCAACGGACCCTGTATGCGTTAAACTGCAGCCTGAAACCTGCGGTTGGTTTTTACATGATTATTTAAAACCAACAGGGTTTATTGGGGATCAAACACCTTTAACAATAGAAGACATTGTTGAAACAACAGAAAAAGAAAGCGATGACGAAGAATTTACCGAAGTTGAAGACCAAAATTTTACTTTCGATGAATCAGATGCAGAATAATGTACATTAATAAAAAAAATTGCAATTAAAATACCTCTTTATATTCAATTATAATATTTTTTTTGTTTAAAAATGAAACATCCTTATTATTATAATATATTTATTTTTATTAATAACTGAATTTAAAGTATATAGTGCTCCAAAATAATACTCAGCGTTTACAAGTGTATCGCTATCCTTTTTAATTTCACTGACAAATAGCATGCGCACTCTCTTTCATTCAATGGACAAGCTACAGGCAGCTCCTATGCTGCGTCATTTTTTATTGCACGGGATGGTACGCTGGGACCTCACTGTTGCACGTATTCACTCGCAGCAATATTTTGATTTTTAAAACTCGACAACCGGTACTCAAGACTGATTTTTCGCAGACAACCCTATACCACCGTGTTTGTAATGAGATTATCTTTATTTATACATAAATTTTATTTATTTACCAGACGGTTGCAAATTACTAATATTGACTTACCTGTTGACACCTCTGCCTACCCAATGTTGTGACGGGAAAAAAATAGCCAACCTAACGTTTGCATATTCTATAGGCTTCATACTTTCGATTGGTATGTAATTTATCTATTAACCAAACCAGTGCAAAAGTAAAAAAAAAAATTTTTTTTCAATATTTAATTAATCAGATACTGGACTGAAATTTCTCAGCCAAACCCACACGCGATATATTTTTTAACATATTAAATTTGATATAAAATACTTTTCATCCATTAACCGGCTCGGTGAAGGTCGTTCTATACTCGGATCTTAGACTATACGAATAGGTGTTTTGTTTCTGTCATGTAAATGTAATTTCAAATTAGAGTAAAAAAGTCAAAACACGGTATAACTATTCCGACCTTATTATCTGTTTATTTGTAAGGCAAGCACTGTGTGCCTTACAAATAAATAATAATCTAATAATTAGACGACAACCTCCGTGGTCGAGTAGTCAGTGCCGGTTCTGGCGTCTGGTATACGGGTTCTATTCTCAGTTGGAGCAATTTGGAAATAACTGTTTTTATAAATTGTCTTTTGAGTATTTTCTATGTATAATAAGATTAAATTTAACTATGTTCATCCGTTATCCCGTTAACCATTAAAATCATGTTTCAAAGAGAAGCTTAATTGGGCCAGTTTGTCGTGAGCGTGGAAAAGCTATTTATTATGATTTATTAACAATAACATATTTTTTGTTTTTGTTTTTTTTAACTGTCGCGTCGTTACACTTGTATGAAGCTGTGCAGTTTCTTGCGCCCATTCTTCTTAACAGCTAAAATTTTACGTCCTGAATGGACGGTAGGTTGAAAAACATGTTTTGGACGATTTAAAGTGCTTATTAATTAAGTTTATTGAATAAATTACATTTTGAATTTTGACTTTGATTTTTGATTATTAATTGCAGGTCCAGGAAATGCCAGGCAATATGCTGTCGTGCAAAGTTTTAAACACGCCTGGAAGGGTTACAAGGAACACGCTTGGGGCCACGACAACCTGAAACCTGTGTCTGGCATGGCATTTGATTGGTTTTCCCTCGGCCTAACTATAGTTGATGGCTTAGATACAGCTTATATCATGGGCTTGAATGAAGGTATGCGATTTTGATTTGTCTACTCTTTGGAAAGTTTGTAAAAAAAGTGTGTAATGTTGATAAAGTACTCAAATACTTTTATGTTTGAAATATGGATCACTTAAGCCCTTCTTAGAACTAATTAATTAAAAAAACGCTGCGACAATTTACCTGTAACCACGAACCCTGCAAAGGGTTCCAAACGGCAAATAATAGGATACTAATAACATCAAAAAGGTTAAAACCATTTTTTTCTGTTTCAGAATTTGAAGAAGGTAGGCAATGGATAAAAGAGCATTTGGTGTTTACCAAAAATAAGGATGTAAATTTCTTCGAAGTCACCATAAGAGTTCTGGGCGCTTTGCTGACAAATTACCACTTTACCCAAGATGACATGTTTCTTAATAAAGCGGTGCGTATTGTGAATATTTTCTATACTTAGGCATTAGTAAATGCAAGAGGTAATGTTGGTGTAGGAGATATTCTCCGAAACTGCTCGTCCGATTTAAAACAATGTTTTACCCATATGTTGAAGGCCATTCAGGGTGTAAACCATCACGGAATAAAATTATTTACGCAGTCGCAGGCGGTCTGCTAAAGTCAAAGTCAAATTATTTATTCAAAGTAAACCTTTACAGGCACTTATTCACGTCAATACTAATAATAATAAAAAAACAGTTAACTTACTTGTAGTTAAGACTTAACAACTAATCTAACGAGCTATAGTCTGTGCCAGACAAATGCGCATCGCTACCCCCAGTACCACTGCACGCCGAAACCTGAATCGCGTCCATCCGAAATATAAGCCGTGGTCATAAAATTGTGTAAACAAACGTATCCTGGTACGAGACAAAAATAGCGGGCAAGTGACTCTCTCCTAGTGACACATTAGCTAGTCCTTGTGGAAATAAAAATCAATAGCCACTAATGATGTTCACGCATCAATTCAGAATGGCTATTTGGCCAATTCTTTTTTTTTGGTTGTTGTTGGGACAACGTTAGAATTAGAACAAAAGTTTTGAAAATATGTCTCCGGATGCGGTGTTCGCTCGCAGGGGGGTTGCTAGTCTATAATAAAGTTATTGTCGGTTGCTATATAGTATGTATTTTTCTATAATGTTTCTGCCATGCATGTAACTAGAAAACAGTTGATTACATAAATCATTACCTATCTCTAAAGTTTGACGTGCGACAGGAAGCATTTCCTTTAAATTTATCGGGGTTATCTGTAATTATGATAAGTGATAACGTAAATAACAATAATGTTTAACGTAATTACCGGAAGAAACTACCAATTCCGATATTATGGAGTACTATTAGTTATTCTGTGATTATGGTCCTCAATTTTAAAATGTCTTTACTAAGTACATAATAAAGCTTTGTGGTTTCATGCGCGTATTCTTCTTCACAGATAAAAGATAAAATAGCAGTACTCTACATTATTATTTTTAAAGTGTTAATTTCACCTCTGTGTCCACCAACCGAAGGTCGATGGTTCAATTCCCCAGTGTGTTTCGGATTACTCGATGTATAGCCCGGCTTTGTGATCACCAAACCAACCCGCATTCGGCAAGCGTGGTGATTAAGCCAATACTTATCAATTTCATTGACGTATGTTTTTTTTCAGGCTTTGTGCGATCGGCACATTTAGCCAGTGTCAAGTTTTTAATACTTAGTAATTATTATTTTCTTTACATTAAGGGACTCCTGCACGAAATTGTGAAAATTTACAAGTCACTTGTACTAGGCGCTGAATTAGTTAAATACATTAAAAGAACTTACGTAAGTTAGCCTGATTATTGCACAAGGTCACGGCCTTGTTGAAATTTGAAACAAATTGTTTATACAATAACAAACAATACATAAATCTAATGACTCCTAAAAACATTTTTCTTCGACAACTTTCTTAATTTTACGCATGAAACAATAATTCTTACATAAAAATATTTGTATTGATATTCCGCAGGTCACCCCCATCTTAAAAAAGTAAATTTTAATTTTTAACACAAGCACGTGATGGTTTTGTACATTTCGCAGAATAAAAACATTGCTCTAATCAAATTACTAGGTAGAATTGTTCTAATAATTTTAAATGCAATTTGCATTAAAATTGACTTATCGGTTTTTAAAAATTTCGACTTGGAAGTTTGTATGGGAAACCGAAATGGGTAAACCCTCTTAGGTGTTAATTTAGTCGGCAATGCGTGAGTGATTTTTCATGTGCATATTTTTGCCGACAGAAGGGTAGTACATACTTGCATGCTGCCACCATGCTTGTTAGACGAGTCAGTTAGCGAAATGGACTACATAGGTACCTATTTGTCTTGTTGGCCTCCGTGGTCGAGTGGTTAGTAGCACGCTGGGTCTGGCGTCGCGCCATCTCTGAGGTCCCGGGTTCAATTCCCGGTCGGGTCAATTTAGAGAAAAACCGTTTTTCTAAATTGATTTCAGGTCTGGGTGTTTTTTCTATGTTTATGTATATTTATCTGTTATCTTACCATATAAACGAGTTTCTCAAGAATACTTATCTTGGTCTAGATAATAGGCGTGAGCGTAAACAATTTAAATTTAATTTGAATTGGTATTGCATTTTTGTATAAGCACGTAAAATAACAAAAGACCTTATCAAATAGACTCAACGCAAATAGCCTATAATCGTCCCACAAGCGTTCCCACGTGGACAACAGCACAGAGGGAGATAGGGCCATAATAACATCACGCTGGGCCAATGCGTGTGGGTTGGTCAGTTAATTTATGATTAACAAAACTACACGTAATCTAACATCTTTGGCACATAACTTTTTCTGTTGGTTATTATCCCTTTTTTATTGTAAACTAGCGGCCGCTCGCGGTTTCACCCGCGTGGTTCCCTTTCCCGTAGGAATATCGGGATGAAAAGTATCCTATGTGTAAATCCAGGTTATAAACTATCCGTATGCCGAATTTAATTCAAATCCATTCAGTAGTTTTTACGTGAAAGAGTAACAAACATCCATCCTTACTTACAAACTTTCGCTTTTATAATATTAGTAGGATTGTTCGGCTGTTTTTGTTATTTCTACTATGTTTTCCTTTTATATAAGTAATTTATTATGTTTCAATAAATAACTAGTTATTACATACACAGCGTGTCAGGTGGTGAGCCCATCGCCGCTCTATGCTGTTGGATGTATGTGTAGTCTTCGGTTAGTCACCTTTTACGACAGCCAAGGAAAGAGATGGGAGTATTGTTTTAATGAACCGCTACGGGACACGGTTAACAATAATATTATCTTCTTCTCTTTTCTATCGGTTCGCTCTTGGCAGAGTGGTCGTGGTCACTTTTAGTCGTCAAGTTTGGTGGTAGAGTCGGACACAGCACTCCTCACGATCTCCTGCCATCTCTCCCTGTTGGTAGACTGTCTGGCACAGCCTCATACACTGTCCCGGATTTGACTTTGTCAGTCAAGTTTGGTGGTAGAGGCGGACACAGCACTCCTCACGATCTCCTGCCATCTCTCCATGTTGGTAGACTGTCTGGCACAGCCTCATACACTGTTCCGGATTTGACTTTGTCAGTCAAGTTTGGTGGTAGAGGCGGACACAGCACTCCTCACGATCTCCTGCCATCTCTCCCTGTTGGTAGACTGTCTGGCACAGCCTCATACACTGTCCCGGATTTGACTTTGTCAGTCAAGTTTGGTGGTAGAGGCGGACACAGCACTCCTTACGATCTCCTGCCATCTCTCCCTGTTGGTAGACTGTCTGGCACAGCCTCATACACTGTCCCGGATTTGACTTTGTCAGTCAAGTTTGGTGGTAGAGACGGACACAGCACTCCTCACGATCTCCTGCCATCTCTCCCTGTTGGTAGACTGTCTGGCACAGCCTCATACACTGTCCCGGATTTGACTTTGTCAGTACAACGCATAAGTGCCCTGCCACGTGGTCAATATTATAACCTGTAATTATAATTCTTTATTATTATCGTTAATCACAGAAAGACCTGGGCGAGCGTTTAATGGCGGCCTTTTCCTCCCCGTCGGGCGTGCCCTACTCGGACGTGAACCTGAGCGCCCGCACCGCACACGCGCCCGAGTGGTCGCACTACAGCACCACCGCGGAGGTCACCACCGTGCAGCTCGAGTTCCGGGAGCTGTCGCGCGCCGCCGACAACCCCGCCTTTGAGGTAACCACCTGCTCCCCCCCTTCCCTTTAGTTAAGTAGCCAACGCTCCCCGTCTATTCGTTAGCGTTTTCACACTACAGCAACACTGCGGAGGTTACCACCGTGCAGCTCTAGTTTAGGGAGCTGTCGCGCGCCGCCGACAACCCCGCCTTTGAGGTAACCACCTGCTCCCCCCCTTCCCTTTAGTTAAGTAGCCAACGCTCCCTGTCTATTCGTTAGCGTTTTCACACTACAGCAACACTGCGGAGGTTACCACCGTGCAGCTCTAGTTTAGGGAGCTGTCGCGCTCCGCCGACAACCCCGAGGTAACCACCTGTAACTCTATTCAAATGGCGAACCACTATCGCACAGGTAACCACTTTCGTCAAGTAGCAAACCACTATAGCACCACCGCGAAGGTCACCATCATGCAGCTCTAGTTCAGGAAGATGTCGCGCGCCACCGACAACCCCGCCTTTGAAGTAACCACCAAAAACTCAATTTGTTTTTAACATTTCATTGTCTTTTACTGATATTTGAGTCTAATGCTTTACGGAAACAATTTCAAACATTACGAATATGAATAGAAATTGAAAAATTTAGCTTCTCATACTAAGGTAAGGAAAATCTATCCCATTATTTTTCTTCCCTTCATTTATAGAACAAAACCATCAGATCTCTAGAAATTACCTGGCTCGATCTGACCCAGGAAGAGGAGACGATCCACTGGTGCCGCAGCACAGTCTGATATTTGACAAATGTTTACCAATATTTGCTTTAAGTCGTATCTTGTATTATTGCTTTACATTATAGGCGAATGCTCCCGGTAAGGGTGCGCCGTAGTCAGAACCGTCAATTAGCATTAATAGGGTTTACGCATTTTGGTTTCCCATACAATTTTCCAAGTCGACATTTTTAAAGACCAATTAGACAATTTTAATGAAACTTTGCATGCTAAAGTAACATACAGGGATCTAAATAGTTTGTTGAAAGTATTTTTAAAAAAGAGTTTATTTGGCTGAGTTATTGCTATTTAAAGCCCACTATAGAAAGTTTAAAATCGCAATAACTCAGTTAGATAAACGTTTTTTAGAAATGTTTTCCACAAACTATATATCTTACTTCAGCGTGCTGAGTTTTATCAAAATTGGTTTACTGGTTTTAAAAAAATTCAACTTGGAAATTTGTACGGGAAACCGAAATGCGTAAATCCTCATAACGGCTACTTAGTACTTTTATTTGTCATTCCAAAATTATTCTAAGAGCGTAACTGTTAGACATATCTTAGCAATGAAAATTCAAAGGTGCTAAGAGAGAGAGAGAGAGAGAGAGAGAGATAGAGATAAATAGAGAAAGAGAAAGAAGCATTTATTGGCACACAGAAAATAATAAAATAAACATATACATAAAAAAGCTTGTGTTTGCTCAGCTTGTGTTGTTGTGAACGTTGTCGAAAACATATCGCTTAGGGATTATTACCGCTTATTGACGTCTCTTATTGCGGTAGTAAGTATTAAGGTCGAGTTATACATATCAGTGAAGTCACAGTTCCGTCAAAGTGGTCGCTCAATTCAGTATCAGTGTTACAGTGTTGCGTAAGTGATTCAATTCACTCATGTCAGTACCCAGTTCACGGAGCATCAGTGAAAACGTGTCCGTCGTCAAGTATCGTGATTGTAAATACTACGGAGCTAGCATCAACACAGAGCACTGTGTCGTCACTGACACTGACAAGTGGGGATGCGGATGCGTTCATAGAGAATGTATGAAAGAATATTTCGAACTGTGCCGGTAGTGTCGGAACTGTGACTTCACTGATATGTGTGAATTGACCTTTAGGCGTTCTATTCGATCAGTTAGAAAAGCTAAATACACAATTCTATACTAAATCGCAGAGGAATAGTGGCAACTTTGACATACACATTTGACGTAATCAGTGTTTTGGCAGAGTATTTGTGCCTCTAGTTTTTATAAGTGATCGAAGCGCGTGGTCCAATTTTTCATGTAGGTAGTAGGTTTAAAACCATAGGACCTCCAGTAACTTTCTTGCTTCTTCGATCCAGGACTGTGGACGGAAAGATCCAACTGCGCTAAGTGTATCATCTGGTATACACCGCTGTGCTTCTGTCCAATGGATAATACACTTGGCGCTTAACGTGTTAATAAAAAGAAATATATTATAAAGGCGCTACATGATAGTGTTCACATCAAATATATATAGCTTTTTTAAACAATTTTGCGAATAATAATTTAGAGAGCGTTGTTTGTTCATCTAGTTAGTGTATAATATGATCGAAGCATGTGGTCCAATCTTTCATTCTGTAGTAGGTACAATAATCAAAACCAACGTGCCTCCAGTAATTCTCTTGCTTCTTTGACCCAGGATGCCGCCGGCGCTGTGTCCGAGAAGATCCACCAGCTGCCGAAGAAGCATGGTCTAGTCCCGATATTCATCAACCCGAACACCGGCCATTTCCTGCCGCACGCCACCATCACGCTGGGCGCGAGGGGCGACAGCTACTACGAGTATCTGCTGAAGCAGTGGCTGCAGACGGGGAAGACGGTCAACTTGTAAGTACATAGGTACAGTCAAGTACAAATTCACGGTCAACCAATTTTCAGGGACATTTGCTTGCGCTCCATTCCGTGCGCGCGTACTGTTACACGAGAAATGGCAAATATGTTTAAAAAAAAAGAAAGAAACTTATTACTTTAATTATTTATGAAAAGAACGTAGTATTTAACATGAAATAGAATTAAAGACAAATTGGAAATAGAAATATCGATGGGTTCCGACTCATAGCGAGTTCTATGATGGACTGGAGCTTAGGGCCCAGTGTATGGTTGCCACTCGTACTCTAAAATAGAGTATTGTCCTCTTTTCATGTAGGCGTACTTTATCATCTACGACAACAATAAAGTACGCTAAAATACTCTATTTACGTAAAAGACAAATATTTGTTAAATGTCGCAAAGAGCAACAATTAATACGTTTTTAAGGATAAATAAATAAATACTCTTTTTATGCTAGGTATGTACTTATTTTTGTTCTAACAAAATGATAAAATACTTTATCCGTCCTAAAAAAAAAAAGGTGGCAGCCCTAGCCCCGTAGAGATGCTGACTCGGCAGCTATCCCGGTACATTGCAAGGGTATAACAGTACGTACAGTAGCATGCGCGTAGATCGCGTACAAGCGAATATCGCCGAAAAGTAGTCGACCGCCTACATTGTCTATTAACCCCTCAGGCCCCAAGCGGTCACATGAGACCGCACCTACAAAAACACACTTGAATTTGTACCGTGTTTTCATAGACTTACAGACTACTTTAGTATGAACAAGTTTGATTATTTCGGTTCTGTGGTAGGTACATTTTATGCATCTTGATCGCAAAATATCGCATAGTCTATACTCGATTCTGTCAAATTTGATGTTGACAGTTGCGCTAATTTTTGTGTCAGAAAATTTCCACGAGTGAGTGGACAATTTATGAAGTGTACTGGGAGCGCCAACGACAAAGTTTTCCGCATGTTTGGCACCTGTGAGTTAGATTGCGGGGGGTTGGTGTCACTTTGGTGCTGTCTGATACAGATTTTGATACGCTTGTTTACCAAAAACTAGAACCAGTTGTTATCGTGTTCTGACATACATACACATGACTGTTATCCCATCCCATAAAAGGGTTCTTATGAGGCCTGCAGAGGTCCCCCTCACGCAGTAGCAGTCGACCCATTGGGATCTTTTAGTTAGTCAGACTAGCCAATGAGGACTGCGAAATCAATGCACTGGCACAGTCCACGTGTCTCCAAATAACGACTGCACATGTGATCAGCGTGATAGGTGGTAAGCACATCGCCGCTTTATGCTGTTGGATGTATGTGCAGTCTTTAGTCCGTTGGTCGCCTTTTACGACACTTAAGAGGGTTTACGCATTTCGGATTCCCATACAAATTTCCAAGTTGAAATTTTTAAAAATCAGCTAGCCAATTTTGATGAAACTCGGCATGCTGAAGTAAAATATAGAGATCTAAATAGTTTGTTGAAAACATTTTAAAAAAACGTTTATTTAACTGAGTTATTTCGAAATTAAACTTTCTATAGTGGACTTTAAATCGCAATAACTCAGTTAAATAAACGTTTTTTGAAAATGTTTTAAACAAACTATTTAGATCCCTGTATTTTACTTGAGTATGCAAAGTTTCATCAAAATTGGCTTATTGGTTTTTAAAAATTTCAACTTGGAAATTTGTATAGGTATCTGAAATGCGTAAACCCTCCTAAGTGAAAAGAAAAGATGGATTGATAGTAATATTCTTTTAATAAACCCTTACCACACAGCACAACACAATATGTAATCAATAAACATTTGTTTTGAGCAATTGTCACAAAAGCGAGACGTTCATTGCCTTGATTAGAATGCTACATAATTTTAATAATATGCTTTGCGTTCATACATTAAATTTATTAATATTAAGCCAAGCGAGTATCGTGTTTAGGCGTGCGCGACATTATTTGTAAATCAAATTATCTAATAATAAATAACGATTTTTTATTTATTTATTGCTAATGCGCTGTTTGTGTTTATTGATTTCACTGGTACCTAATTGTGTTCTATGATTTCTGCATTCTTCACGCTAGGCTTACGACAAAACCTAGATGCTAATGCTTAACGTGCTTTTAAAAGCACAATTAAATTAAATTAAGATAATAAAATTATACTTGCCAAAGCGCTATTGCGAAAATGCTTGTCACTTTTGTTTGTAAAAAATGTATTTAAATGCGGCCGAAATTAATAATCTATCTGTCTGGCATTATGTCAAATATATAACTCTAGTAGACAAAACAACTGTAAATATACAATTTAAGAATAATGTATAACGCTAACTGCTTAGTATAGCTATCATATACCCATTTACTTTTTTAAGTAAGTACTCGTTTCGGACGACACCGGCATTTGCTCAATTACTTGTATCACGGCTCATATCCACTATTTATAATTTAAATTATTGATGAAAGGAACAAAGAACAGGACAAAAATTGTTTGTCTGCCAAATGTGGCTTTTTAATCCCACTGATTCTTACATTTTATGTATGTCTTAAAAAAAGTGTGTTACTGTGCTGTGTAAAAGAACATTGTTGCGCTAAATCAATTATTATTAATGACTAGCGGTTGCCTGCGACTTCGTTCGCGTAGACTACACGCAGGAACCTTACCGAGATAAAATGCCCTGTACTATGGCCAAATTCGAAAAATATTGTTGTTTGAAAACACATTTTTTTTTGTGCAACTATCTAGTAAGTATCCATCTCAGACCAACAAAAAAAGAAAGACGGAGTTTAACCGCCTATGTGGTCTAGGGCTAATCCACCGGTTTCAGACCCAGAGGTCCCGGGTTCGATTCCCAGCGGGGGGTACATCTTTGTGTGCTCGGTTTGGTTGGTGGTAGGGCTGTTAAGTCCGCCTGGCTAGCTACCACCATCTTATCTGAGTCTGTCGCCATAACAACGATCAAACGATGTTTATAGCATTGTTGTGTTCCGACAGTTTGAAATGAGATAGCCAGTTCCTCAGTTGTTGAGGATTCCGGGTGAAGCGCGCTTCCACGTTCGGCCTTATCTTCACTTACCATCAGGTGAAATGAAGGCCAAACGCTTACCCGTTGTAAAATAAAAAAATTACACGTAGTTTTAGTGAAGCCAAAAATACTGTGCTCATTCATGTAAGTACGCGCTTTCACGCACACAGATGCAACGCAACGCGACCATGCTCATTTTGTTTAGTATTTTCTTTGTTTGTTGGTCTGAGCTCGTACTAAACTAAATAAGCATGGTTGTGTTGCATCTGTGTGCATGAAAGCGCGTAATTACATGAATGAGCACGGTATTTTTGGCTTCACTAAAGTTGCGTTTAATGCTCCGTCTTTGGTCTGAGGTATCACTCTGATTTTTACTTGTTCTTGTGAGAGATTCACGAAAACACAACTAACGATGATGTATTTCTTTCTAAAATCAGTAAAAATCTGAGTGTCACTAGGTATTACACAAATAATTGTCAATTATTTGTTTACGCACATTCTTCATCGAATTTTACTCAAGTATAGTTTCGGGTCACCGTCGATGTGAAAAATTTCATCCAAATCCGTTCAGCCATTCTCAAGTGATGCACTTACAAACGAAAAAACGTTTCGTTTTTGTATAAATAGTTTTTTTATTTATTTATTAATTAACATGGACCACAAACAGGTTTACAATATAAAACTTATTAATATTAAATGCTGCACACAATTTAAAAATTAGTACATTAGTTTTTGTGGAGCTAAACATGAACATACAGTATAAGTTATCCCAAATATCTTAAGCAATTAAGGTATTTCACACATCCGCATAGTTCATGGTGCTAAAAAAAAACAAATAATAACACTAAATAGTGCACTTATGTGCGTGTACAGTCAGTGCACAAAAAAAATGTAACACAAAAAAAGAACAGTGGGTCATTTAAAATTAAGCTATACAATGTCGAGAGTATCGGTTACCAACTTCTTATAATTACTAACATTAACGGTATTGTCTGATTGTTTACAGCTTTTTGGATGATTATATGACGGCGATAGAGGGCGTGCGCGAGTATTTGGCGAAACGCTCGTCACCCAACAAGCGTCTGTTCATTGGTGAGCTGTCCGCGGGATCCGAGGTGAGTGCTGGAAATCATTTTGATAGTTTAATTTGGTATTGGTACCAAAAGTAGCATCAACGTTATCTTATAAACTTCCCACTTCCCACATGATCCGTAAATATTACATGGGGATCGCCACGCTGCACACCGGGGCAAGATATTCTTATAGATGGCATTAAATATGTTTCATTTGATACATTTACATAAACAGGATGTCCCAGAAATCAAATTCAAGCCGAAAAGAAAAATATGAAAAAAAATCTTGGTCTTGTACTTCTCAAATTATAAGGATTTAAAAATAACTCCTAAAAATTGACACCCTGTGATGTGATGTGACCCTAGCAGGCATAGAAGTTTCAAATTTTGAAAACAATTTGTGTTTAGTGTATAAATCAAGGACAAACTAAAATATTTTGCTAATTCGGTCCAGTTTTCTAGTTACAGAAAATGCATAAATGACTTTGTAATCCTATATAAATATATAGGATTACAAAGTTAGATTTGCAGTGAATGAATCACTGTATGATCTTTCAAGTCTTGTGACTACAAATATTAAATTTACCTCAGTTTTTTTTCTGTGATGTAACCATATCATGGCAAAAGTATAACAATAACCTTTCTGTAAATTACAGTTAAAAGTTAATACATATCGGTCTCAGTTTCAAATAAAATATTAGATTTGTGCCCAATATTGATTCAAAATAATTAACCCACTTTAACCGACTGTTCTTTAAAAAAAAATTACTACACTGTTTTGACCAGTAACATTAAAAGATGGCACGTTTAGTCTGGATTGTAAAATGGTATGACACTTACTAATTGCTACATCTTAATTGGAAAAAAAAATAATCAGTTGTTAGATTCCTTTAGTTATGATTTTTATTAAAACAGATTTATAAGGTTTTATAACAAATGTTCGAACTGTTTGCCTTCAGCTGCAATGCAAGCTCTACGTCTCTTTGAAAATGATCGCGTAATAAGACGGGCGTATCTTCTCGAGTTTATGTATTCAACGGCATCCACAATTCTATGGCGAATCTCGTCTAAATCTTGAATAGGTTAAGAGTACACTTTTTTCTTAACGTACTCCAGTAAAAGAAATCTAAGGGGTTTAGTCAGGTGAACGGGCAGGCCACGGAATTGTACTATCCTCGTGGCGCCCCCGCGCCTTTGCATAACCCAAAATATACATGGCGACTCCAGCCCAGAACTTTTTTAACTAACTTTCAATTACCGCTCACGCGCCTTTCAGAAGCCCATATTAAAAAAAAGTCTGTATAGATTTTTGAAATTTTGCGGGATATAGAAATAATTTAGTTTTTAATTTGGACAAAATATTACGGCACAGTTTCCGGTATGCTACCATTGGATGTGATAATTGACAGACCTCATTTTTAAAAAAATGAACGGCGAGATGGCTGGGTCGCGAAGACGTGATAAGTAAATCTTATTTTATCATGATAATCCGTGATTTTCGAGTGTGTATTTATGCAAAAAGTTGCTAATTAATGGGTACCACTTAAATGGAGTCAATTATTATGCATTTTTATAGCTAAAATTCCGCGAAATCTTGGGCTAAAATAATATGACCTTTGTGAAGTCTATTGGGTCGAAGTTAGTATGAAAAAAATCTTAATGATTGTGTTTATGTATGGTTTTTTTGTTTTTATGTTATATTGTTTTGTAAAATATTTAAAATATTACTAACAAAAATGACGCTACTTACCTTTCATTAACAATTTAATATAGTGAGATTAGTATTTTGATTATTGTTTTAGATATTTTCTTATGTTGTCTCTTATAATTGTTTATTATGTACGAGCATTTTGATTCTGTACTTTTGTGGATTAAACGAGTTTTATTAAGAATATAACGATATAATACGATTTTGTTATAATAAGAATTAAAATAAAGAAAGAATGTCATAATATTAGAATATTATGAATAAAACCTAAGACTTGTGATAGAAGACGGATTAGATAAAACCTTTATTACCCTCCTGTGTGTCAAGCGACCTCCAGGAGGTCGCTAACTGTCAGACCCGTATGTGTCAGAGGCCTCCTGGAGGTCGCTTTTTACCCCGTCATATTTAGAGTTGAATTGTGCTCATAAAACTATTGCTATTGCTTTTGTCTTTGTTTTAATGTATAGAGTGGGACAAAGACGGCATTACAACGCCACAGATGTTTAATACGGCGGCGAATGGAGGTTCTGCGCGCGCCTTTTTATGTGGGTTCGACCCGTGTCTGTTATCGCCCGGTACTTACGCGCCACATCTGGCGCATATAAAAATGAATGGCGAGGTTTATTCTGTTTTAAACGTGTATTCCACATTGTAAATATAACAAATAATACTCTTAATAATTGTTACACCTTTTATGCTTTTATTAATAATTAAATTTATTATTTTATATTAAATTGAAGAAAAAAAAAAGTACTTTCACCTTCTTTCATTTTTTTTTGCAATTTATTATAGAATCAAACTATACTTTATTATACATAGCCAGATAGCTTATTTAATAAGGATTCCAGTGATATAAGTTTTTTATATAGTCTCTAGTTATATAAAAAAATCATGGAAATCGTCATTATACCTAGACCGGATATAAACAGGAAGTAAGATAAGATAAGATAATTTATTGCTGTATAAAAACTTAGCCTAGATACAAAAGACTTATGTTAAGAAATTAGGGTTAGTGTATATTATAATAATATGTAATACCTAAGCTAAGCAAACAATATTGCCTGTGTATTAGGTATCTATGCATAAAACTAGGTTAGTGCTTTTTAGACAATAAATCATTTACACATTAGCTAAACTATAAAATATACGGAAATAGAAAGTACAATTATAATATTAAATATTGCTCTACTTAATCAACATTTTTATCACTCGGTGTTCACGATTACGTAATAACTAATAGTAAGTTCTCTGTGTCATCATATGTTTTACCTTTTAACCACTCTTGTACGGTTTTTTTACATTTTACTTTGGTCATGGAGTAAATACATAGAGACAAGTTTATTCTGTTATACAAAAAATTACCCAGGTGACAGAAGAATCTGTGAGAGTTTGATCTTCTAAATGGTTCAGTAGAGCATACAATATCTGCACGTCTTCGGCTGGTTTCGAGCGCAGGGTCATAGAGCATTATTGAGTGCTTTTTAGTAATTGTTAGTAAAATAAACAGCTGGCGTACAGATAGGACATCGCATTTAGTAAGGAGCTCTGCCGTCGGGAAGCGTATTGGTCGGAAAGTGCTGACTTTTAGAACTGCTCTCTGTGCTCTTTCTAAGTTTATCATAATAGTTTTGTGTGCACCGCCCCATGATGTAATACAGTATACAAATAATGACTGACAAAGTGTTAGATATATTGATTTTAGTAGACTAGCACATGCAATGTGACGAAGATTTTTAAAGACATAGATTAACTTTCTAACTCTAGATGTAAGTGCTTCAATATGTGGTTTAAATTTTAAATACTTATCAATTATTACCCCTAGGTATTTAATATTGTCAGTGCTGCTGAGCTTAGGGCAGAAGCAAGTGTCAGGCGAGTCCTTGCACAGATGGGCTGTTATGGAATGTGAGTTTGGGATAGGTTGGGATAGTGAATTATAGGAAAAAGTCATATATTTTGTTTTATCTATGTTAAGTGTCAGTAAGTTACTTCTAAGCCACTGAGTGACTGTATTAAATCCAGATTGAGCTAGTTCGTACGCCTCACTCCAAGTGTCCGCACTGAAGAGCAGAGCTGTGTCGTCGGCGTAAGATATTATTTTTCCGCTTTTAGAAAGGGGAAGGAGGTATAAGTCGTTAATGTATGCGAGAAATAGCAAGGGTCCTATTATGCTCCCTTGAGGAACACCATATTCAACAGTCAATTCGTCACTCATAGTGTCATCTATTATTACACGTTGTGTCCGATTAGAAAGATAATCTTTGATGAGGTTATGTGGAACACCCCTTATACCAAGTTCACATAACTTCTTTAGAAGTATAGATATTGAAATCGTGTCAAATGCTTTTGCGAGATCAAGGAATATGACTAAGCACTTTTTTTGTGAGTCCAGTCGCCTTACAATGTAGTCAGTTAGCTGATGTACTGCATCGTCAGTCGATCTGTCTGCTCTAAAACCGAATTGAGTAGCTGCTAAGAGTTTGTTATTTTCTAAGTATTTTACAAGTCTGTTATAAATGAGTCTTTCTAGGATCTTGGATATTGATGGCAGTATGGCTATGGGACGATAGTTATTCATACAACTAGTATCTCCATTTTCATAAATAGGGCGAATGAGGGCCTTCTTCAATACATTAGGAAAAATTCCTTTCGCAAAGCATAAATTAAAAAGATGTGTAAGCGGGGGAGTAAGTTTATCTTTAAATGTTTTTATGAAAGCACAAGATATTTTATCAATTCCCGTGGCACAGTCATTTCTTAAAGTCATAATAATTTGTTCAATTTCGGTTTCGTCAGTGTCGAATAAGGCAAAAGAGTTTAAAACTGGTAATTTGGAAGGCGGTGCAATACAGGAAGACGGCTGCATGTGACTGAATTTCGCTTTTGCAGCTAGGTTTTTTCCGATGTTTACAAAGAAATTGTTTAATCTGTTTAGGGAATGTGCAGGCGTAGCGGAATTTGCAATGAGTTTATGAACAGGCGGTTCGGTTTTAGTTGTGTAAGTAATGTTTTTAATGACTTTCCATAATTTCTTCTTGTCGTGACCCGCATTTTGAATTTGATTCCTTTCATATTGTCGCTTTAATTTTTTTAATAAATTATTACAATAATTCCGATATCTGTAATAGGTAACTTTATTAATTTCACTTTCTGGGTTTTTATTGAGTGTTCTGTGAAGTTTATCACGATGCTTGATGCAGCGTAAAAGTCCAGGAGTTATCCAAGGTTTCATGATTTTATTACGGCGGGTTAACAAAACAGTGCGTGTATTAAATTGAATAATTTTAGTTAAGGATGATAAAAGGTATTCGGTTGATTTATTAACGTCATCCGAGTTGTAAATAGTAGACAAGTCTAGGTTGTCTAGGTCATGTGTCACTGACTCATATTGCAGCGTCGTACGTTTTACTTTTGCGTAAGACTTATCGTAGCGCTGTTGCAAACACAACAATCAGGAATTATGATCTGTCAAAGTGGATGTTAGTATAAAAGTTTTTAAAGGGATGTTAGTCTTGGCTAAAATATGATCTAAGCAGTTACCTTTTCTAGTAGGATGCAAATGAGTGGGTAAGTAACCTAAACAGGCTGTCTGAGTTAAATATTCCGGTGAATTACGATCTATATTTCCGGGTTTTATATCGATGTTTAAATCGCCCATGACAAATACATTCTTAAATGATGTTAATTGTTCTAAAAGTACACTCAAAGATTGTAGAAAGTTGGAAATATTATGATAAGAGGGAGAACGATATATAGCAACAATAGCGGTGTCATTGTTTATTTTTGCAATTAGACAGTTTGCATCTACTAGGTCAGGTTCGTCAACAGTTACCTTGCTCATATTACTTTTAATGTACAATGTCACACCATCACTTTTTAAAATATTAGTTTTGTTAGTAGTGTATGAGACATATCCAGGTAATTGAGGAATACAAGAAGCAGTGGACAACCAGCACTCAGTCAGTACCATTATGTCAATTTTTACATTGATTTGACTAAGCAACGCTAACATACCATCAAAGTTACAATTAATGCTACGTATGTTTTGTATAATTTTATTATGACTATGCTTAATATTACTTATAAACGACGAACATGTATGTGGCTCACAAACCAAAGAGTCATATTCATATGAAGAGTCTAATTCTTTAATAATATCATGAGTTACATTACCCATCCTTGTGCAGCGATTAAACTGTATGTGCGGCGCTCTAGGCGCCCTCATAGTCAATTGAACTCATGTATCGTGCCTCGGCCATTTTTCTTGCTGGACACTGTTCATCTCCGGTTTTGTGGTGGCTGGGCTTGTTAAAGCGCTGGCACGTAGCACAGTTTGCGGGTTCTTGTTGTTTAGAGTAATACGGAAGTAGCTTGACACATGCGGCAATTTAAAAAAAAAATGGCGACCGACCTCCAGGAGGAAAAAGAACTGAAATAAACACATAAATCTTATAAATTTTGTATATTTTACATCACTCTAATTCCTCTTAGTCTTGTAACTGTGGCCCAATAGCCTTTGAAAATAACAAAAGATAGATACATAATTAAAATTAAAAATATATGCTAATATATTCATAACTATACCCAGAAAGTTTCACTTTAAACCAGTAACTCTAACACGTACAATTTTCAACTTAAAACCTTGGGCGGATATGACTATAACAATTATGTCCTATGAGAAGGACAGTTGGGCCATAGTCTCTGGGCGCCACGAGGCTATTCCGCCTAATCAACCTATCGGGGTATTCTCGATTGAGAAACTCGTACTGTGGGAGCATAATGCGCTGGGCAGTCATCTTGTTGATACCACATGCTGCCGTAAATGTTCAGCGGGACTTCTTCCAATAAATCTGGTAATTGATTCTGTAAGAAGTCCAAATAAGCCTGGGCATTTAAGTTCTCCGGCAGCTCGATTGGACCAATAACATTACCATTCAAAATTCCCGTCCACATGTTTACTTTAAACCGGTACTGCGATCTGTCGCGATTCTATGAAAAATTCTATGATCCAATGAATCAACATTTAAAAAGAACGGTTACATGAACCTCCACAATTTGCATACGGGTAGACCGATCGCAGTACCGGTTTAAAATATAAATGTGGAAAAGATACGCCCGTCTTACCACGCGATCATTTTTAAAGAGATGTAGAGCTTGCATTGCAGCTGAAGCCAAACAGTTCGAACATTTGTTATACTAAAACCTTGTAAATCTGTTTTAATAAAAATCATAAATAAAGGAATCTAACAAATTAATTTAATTTTTTTTATCTCTATTAGGAACTAGCAATTTGTAAGTGTCATACCATTTTAAAATCCAGACTAAACGCGCCATCTTTTAATGTTACTTGCCAAAACAGTGTAGTAGATTTTTTTTAAAGTACAGTCGGTTTAAAGTTGGTAGATGAATCAATTTGTATTTTGAATCAATGTTCGGCACAAATCTAATATTTTATTTAAAAATGAGGCAGATATGTTTTAACTTTTAACTGTAATTTACAGCAGGGTTATTCATGGTTACATCACACAAAAAAACTGACGAAAAGTTAATATTTGTAGTCACAGGAGTTGAATGATCATCACAGGGTATGCATTTTTAGGATTTATTTTTAAATCCTTATAATTTGAGAAGTACTTACATGATTAAGATTTTTTTTCATATTTTTCTAATAACTGACACGACTTGGCCTATTGCCCATTTTCGGCTTTACTTTGATTTCTGGGACATCCTGTATACTCTTACAACAAATTAAATGTTGCTAAAATATTTGTATATAAATATTTGAAATAAAAGGTTCCACAGATTAATGACATAAATTTTCTTAAATAACGCCAAGAAAACAACTTTTATTTATTTATTTTTCTTTATCGGGAAATCGGGTCTTGATCTTATTTTTAAGCATGGATAACAATAACAATAATTGGCTTACAATTTTTTTATATTATCTTATACTTACCAGTGTAAAATGCTGTTGTAATATCCACGCTTAAAAATAACATACTTAGGGATTTAATTAAAAAAATAATAATTAAGAACTTAATTCACAATGTAATTTACTTAAGAAAAATACAAAATAAAAATTCTGTGTAAAAACTACTGTAAATTGTTCAATAAAACCATATAAGTAATTTTATTCGTGAAAATTTATGTAGTCGCTTTCAAAATCGACCCCTTCGCTTGTAATACAGCTACGCCAGCGCTTGACCCAGTCCTCCATACATTTTTTGTAAGCTGATTGAGGTATGGCCTTCAACTCCTCAGCGAATTTTCTTTTATAGATTCAATTGAATCGAAACGCCTTCCTCGAAGTGGTAATTTTCGCCGCGGGAACAGGAAAAAGTCAGACGGAGCCATATCAGGAGAGTACGGCGCTTGCTCGATGATATTCGTCGAGTTTTATATCCCGTTGTCTTTATATAAAAACAGTGGCGCCCGTAGCACGTAAAATGAGCGTGAAATTCAATTTATATTGGGGATTTCTATGGTCTCGATGTACTATCGATTTCATCGGATTCATCATCCGATTCCGCATCTTGTAGAATTCGTATTAGTTCTTCGGAACTTAATTCGTTATCTTCACTCATTTTTTATTTACAATATTACAAATTAACAATAACAAACACCATCTATACTCGAAGCTGCACTATGTCGCACTGACCTTGATGTGCTTACGTCTATGACGTCAAAGGGTATCTACTATTAATTGTTTAATTGTCTACGACGCAAGAAGCGCGGGACAGTATCATCCAATATTGATATCCGTACTTACCAAAGTACGGTAAGTAGTTTGTGTGTATTTAAAGATTCGTGTAAATAACATTAGTATACAGGGTGTAACATTTAAATGGGTCAGTATGGGAAAGTCTGAAACTGTAAGACATACGAAGATCTGTTCTCAGGAACCATGTCATCGATTTTAGTAACAAGAAAAACTGCATTCATACATTTTAATAAAAACTTGTGCTCAGCTCACGAATCGAACCCGGACGTTTTGAAAAATAAAAGTAACACTATTTCTATTTAGATATCGATTGTGTAGTTCTTAAGAGGCCTATTACATCTCGACTGTGATTTTTGCGTAAAATGGCCAATTTTGACGTTATGGATCTCAGAAACAAAAATACATTAACAATTATGACTTATTATTAGTGTAGAATAGCTATTGGAATAGTGCGTAGCGGCCTCGGTTTTTGTAAATTTTGCTTACCTTTTTAATTAAACCTAAAATTGCGGAGAAAGATTTGTATAAAGTGCGCGAAGGCACTTTTTTGAGCTCATCGATTGAACTACTGTTCTAAACAAGTGAAATAAAAAAATTATAATGTTATCTCTTATATAGTCGAATAGTGCGTAGCGGCCTCGGAATTTTTAGATATCATTGATTTTATATAGGAAAAAAATCTTATTCTAAACCAAAAAACTTCGAAAATCGCTATAAGTTAACGGTGAATTTCTCCTATTTACGATAATATTATTGAGCATAATTTATACTAGAGTAATTGTTACTTCATGAGGAATAAAGATTTTATAATGAATTTATTATCCTATTTCGATAAAAACGATAAATACAACTGCAAAATTACTACAAAATGCGATGCGCCGGCCGTCCGAATTCAACTTATGCTCACAGAATGGAGATTTGTAATATTATGCACAAATTTATTATCCTATTTCGGTAAAAACGATAAATACAACTGCAAAATTACTACAAAATGCGATAATGGGCATTTTACGCAAACATCACATTCGAGATGTAATAGGCCTCTTAGGGAGCAAATGTTACTATGAAACATGTCTAAAATGAATTAACAAAGGCGCCCATTCAACGTCAACAACAACGTCACCAACAACCTTATTAACCATACTTGCTTCTTTGCAGTCGTTCAACCCCAAAATGGATCACCTGACGTGCTTCCTCCCCGGCACACTGGCTCTGGGGCACGCCAACGGGCTACCGGACTGGCATATGACGATGGCAGAGGAGCTACTCCACACTTGCTACCTCACATACGCGGCGCACCCGAGCTTCTTGGCGCCGGAGATAACGCATTTCAATATGGTAAGTAAATTAATTACTTAAAAAAAAATAACCGTGTCGCGTAACAGTGAAAGAATACTACCGCCCCTTTATTCCCTTGGGTGTCGTAAAAGGCGACTAACGGACTAAAGACTGCACATACATCCAACAGCACAGAGCGGCGATGGGCTCACCACCTGTTACACAGTCGCAGTCGCAAGTTTGGTGAAAAGTGGACTATGGTAGAGAACTGGTTTATATTATGTCGAATTTTGTTAATTGTAATATTTGATAATAAATTAATTACTTAATGCTAAAATAAAAAAAAAACCTAAATAATGTACTATAGTCTGACCGCTACCGCTGTACCGCGCCTTAGGTATGGGCGGGGAGGGGGAGTTGGGAAAGTAAAGAGCATGAGTTCATGCTCATGAGATTCGTAGTGTCAGACAGATCTTACGATATCGAAGCACAGTTTATTGAAGCTTTATATTTACGACTATAATTACATCCAATCCGTTTTCATCCAATATTATTTTTAGATAAGTACAATTAAAGAACCAATATAAATAAAATAAATCTTTAATTCTTGGGAATATATAATATAAACTTTCTTTGTTTGCTTTTCTTTTGCTTGAAATATTCGGCCACTTTGAAAATGACAGTCTTGATATCTCGAGATAATGCACGACCCATTTTTAGATATTTTATCTCATGTGCGTCTGACACACTAGTTGCCGCCGTGAGCGATGACGGCAGAATGACAAAATGGAGCAACTGTTTCGCCCCCGGCCTCACCGCTCGCATACCCAAGGCGCGGTACAGCGGTAGCGGTCAGACTATAGCTAATAATAATGAAATAGCTAAAACATTTCATAATAAGAAGTATATAATCGTTTTCTTTTTTTTTGAAATATTTTTTTTTACGTGTAAAAATATAACTATTAAGTATTAGGGTGTTTAAATTTTTCAATCATTAGTGAGATGACATTAAAAATTGGATTTGAGTCCTGCCCGCTTCATTTAAACTACTTATTTTACTAATATTATTATAATTACTTACCGTCATAGCACATAAAGTAAACGCGACTTCTTTAAAATATTAATGGTTTATGAAACTATCCATGACTTCTGTTTTTCGCAATTACATCGGCAACGTAATTAATAATTTGACAATCATAATAACTTCATGAATTAAACATATTAAGTAATTAAATTTATCAAATTGATTATTAATAAAACATACTAAGTATTACACACATACTACTACAAACAGAGTTAGATATAATAAGCATAAACTCATTTGCGCGGTTTATTTTATTAGTCGCGTAGCCGGAAAAAAATTACTTACGATAATTTTAAAACTTTTCGTTTTTGCTGAGTGTATAGATTATGTGGATTGCGAGCTACTTTTAAAAAGTTAGAAGTTTTATGACTGTGCTTTAGGTATGGTTTAGGTATTTCATAATATTTCGTGTAACGTAATGTATATAATATTAAAGTTTGAAATGTTGAGTGTTTCATAATAAGAACTATCTTATCTTTGTGTTGTAAAAAGATTAGAAACATAATATATGTGGAACTATGAAAATCACAAATCACTCTTTTTGTCTTTGAATAAAATTTTAAAATTTATGAAATAATATTTAAGACTTTTAGTGGTTAGTGGTATACATGTTGAACAAAGTTTAGAAAGTTAAGTGGTATGCTTCTTTGATAATTTCAATTTCTTTTCGTAACACACGCAATAATAAATTAAAATTGACAGAATCGCTCATACATGGCCTTTGTAATGCTATTTTATACCACACAAAAAATTAGAAATATACATGCTGTGCTTGTTTAAATCACGAATAAAATATTTCGCTAACACACGTTTGTTTATGTGGGACGCGGGCGGGTGCGGGCGCGGCGTTACGGGCAGGCGCGGAGCGAACGCGGAGCATACCTACTTACACTCTATATGACAGATATTCCACTCGTCACGTCAGACGAGTGTGTGCGTGATGGGCGAACATAATACAAGAAGACGTAATGCAGAAAAGTAAACTAAGTACCTTAACCTACTTACTTTACATCTTAGCTGACATCAATACAAACAAAACATTATTAAATGGCAAGTTTTGATTATTCTACAATTATCCGAATTGGATGAATGGGATGAAAACGTAAATACGCAACAATACCATACAATTGACAGAATCGCTCATACATGGCTTTTAAATGCTATTTTATACCACACAAAAAATAGAAACATACATACAGTGCATTTTGTTTAAATCACGAATAAAATATTTCACTAAATACGCGATTAGGCATGAAGGACGTGGGCGGGTGGATTTGGGCATCAACTCGTCACACCAAAATTTTGTTCTAACTGGCCACACCGCCAAAAGCAGTATTATTTGTTTCAACCCGTCACAAGCTTTATTTCTATTAGGACACATTGTAATATTTGTAGCTATTGCTGCTACTTACTAATTACTTACTTACTGCTCTTTAATGATTTCTTGCAGTAAGCCGACGAAATTATCTTATTTGCCCCTGCCCCTTATCTGTGCATAATACCATAGAATACTTACATAATAGTAGAAGTACAGAAGAGTCACTCTGCAAAGTCATTTAAATAAATAGCGACTCATGCTAAGAAACAATAAAATGCAATTCAGGTCGCACACCGCTCCCTTGTCTACAGTTAAATTCACCTAGAAGTTGCCTCTCTTTCTATCGCGTACTCTTATCTCTTTTAATGACTTTTGGGTTGTCTTCTTTTAAATAATAATAGATCTGAATACTTACTTAATTTATTACAAGTTATGGTGTTCATAATGTGTACTTTAATGTGAACAAATTACCATTTTAAATAATCCTAGGCTAGGTATGTCAGTACAGTCAACGCCACATCAGACTACCTACACGGTAATATAATATAATTATATTACTGTACTACCTATACATGTTTACTTTGAGCACCACCGTTGACACTCCGTGTACGTGCTAGCTCGAGCGCTGGCGACCTTGAGCGGAACGTATAAACACTAGGGTTAATACCGAAATGGAATTTAGACTTGTGCCAAAGAAGACGTATGTATATGTTACATAGTATGTTATGTAATGTAAACCTGTTCAAGGACAATAAGTAGGAAAGTGAAAGGTAGGTTGTACGGATGATAGGTAAGAAGTAGGTACAGACGGATAACGTACCTATATTTCTTACGATTTTATATTAAATTCTCGTAGGTAGGTAGTATTAGCAGTTACTCCATTAAGTAAGTAACTACTCGGGCTTGCAGTCCCGGTACTGTGGAGAAAACAGGATTCCCGGTGCTGCGCTAACTATGGTACCGGGAAAACCGGGAAATTTCGGTACTTTTCGGTACTGAATTTTTTTTAACCCAGATGTTACTAACTTTTGATATATGGATCAATAAGCAAAACAAAATATTACACAATTTTTTTATAAAAAAAAATTGTTTTGCTGATTGCTATACTAGCTGTGGCATCACTTTGTCTAATGGAATTGGTTAGAGGTCATCCGAGTTGAATGTTTTAAATTTAAAATAGTCTATATACAATGGATTTTTATCATGACTGTTTTAAGGTGAGTAAATAATATAAATCGTCCAAACTGAGACTGCTGATAATATTTACAATCTAACGTATATTATCCTTTTTTGCCGTCAGTTTATAATCTAACAATGTCGAGTCGTCGGTTTGTAAAGTAACTAATTGATTCATATTATGTGCATAATATGAACCAATCACAGCGCAGTTTTCCAACCATCCCCCGGGGGCTAATTGTCTGACTTCAACATAAATCACTTTCAAGTAGAAGTACATTGTACTTCTACTCCTCCTACTCCTGGAGCCTTACCATCAACTCTTAGAGCAGTAATACGTAATCTAAGTATGCAAATTCTTATACGACTTTTGCATAGTAAGATTAACAGGTTAACTGTCCTAAAAATAGAATAGATAAATCAATAATTGTTATGGCCCATATGTGGGCTGCGGGACTGTGAACCGGTTAAAGTAATACTGCTCGAACGACCCCTGATAGGTCGGTATTACGGTGACATGATTTCGTACAACAGTGAAAACGAAATATAATGACAAACTAAACTAAGACTAAATAATCATTTATATAACATATGGTTACAGGCTAGTACCACCGATGATATGTATACGAAGACAGCGGATGCTCACAGTCTTCTGCGGCCGGAGTTCGTGGAGAGCCTGTGGTATATGTACCAGATTACTGGCAACACCACCTTCCAGGATTGGGGGTGGCATATATATCAGGCAAGTTCTCCTTTTTTATTTTAACCAGACTAAAATGCCGTATTACTTATCACACTAATCATATCTTATCTTATCTTATCGTCTGCTATAACATACTGAAAATATTTTTCATAATCCCTTCTGCCTTTGACATTGGCAACCGCACCAAGTTATAAAAAGTACAGACATAATTATCTATGAAATTCCCGGTCGACCACTTTTCGGCGATATTCGCTTGCACACGATGTACGGTCGGGGTCACCGTCGCTTTACCACTTTGCAGCGATTTTCGTATGAAGCGCACTGACCGCTCAGGTACGTGCCCGTACCAAATAGACGACGCGGCGTGCAAGGAATTTTGACCTTTAGACTGGTAAAGCGACGGAGTCCGCCACTGTACGCACACTGTAGACGACGGACGGCTCCCTTTACGTAAATTTTAAAGTACGTGTTTTTTAAATTTTACGTAATTTGTATGAACCTATTTTGTCTCTGCCTTTCTCTCCGTCTACCGAAGCTACGACCCATCAGCTTCACACACGCTATAACTGTACGTACGCGCAGTCAGAGTGAAGCGCAAGGGAATTTCACCAAAAAGTGATTGACCGGGGGGAGTACATATTATATTGCTTGTGCCCGTACGAGCTTTGTAATCGACTAGTCTGATTGCATATTTTGTCGTATTCTATGAGTGTGCGACTATTGTAAGTAGTACGTTCCTTTAGTTGACGGTTTATTGAATCTTTACAAAAAAACCACATAGTAATAGATTTAAGTAATACCGTTTTTCTCTCTATTTAGAATAACTTACTACTGCAGTATATTTACCTATAGGTAAAGGAACAATATGGGGTCACAATTTAGTACGGCTCCTTGTCCTAACAAAAAACAATTTTACGGTCCCATTCGGAAGAAAGCATCAAACTTGGCAGGAATGTAGCTTTTATATATGTACTTCAATATCGATATAAAAAAACACGTCGGGAAATGATTGCTTCCCCCCTCCCCTCCTCCCCCACCTGTTATGTCCCTTATCGTGTTTTTTATTTATCATAAAAACTGTTACAGCTACGTAAAAACTGTCAAAGAACAACATATTCTTCATTTAATTTTCTACAATATTGTTTTTGTATGTATGTTGATAGGACTCATGGTTTACAAAATAAGCACATGTTAATTAATTTTTTTTTTTTCATATTTGCAAACTTACTGTACTAATTATACCAGAATGGCCGCATCGCTAGAACGAAATCGTATGGAAAACATACGACCTTTTAATATTATTGTTATTGGTATACATCCTTTCTTCCTTCTTAGTCGTCACACTCTTGGCAGAGTGGTCGTCACTTCAGCAGTAGTATAACCCGCCTTACAACGCGTCGCCATTCATCTCTGGCAGCCGCCTTCCTAGTGCACAGATACAAGCTGCTATCCACGGCTGCTTTAACCTGGTCCGTCCATCTCATCGGCGATCTACCGCGCAGTCGGGTGCCCTCAACTCTACCCTGTACTACAAGCCGCTCAATTGAGGCACCACCGCGCCGTGACACATGCCCAAAGAAAAACAGTATGCGAGCTTGGACAATAGAGCAGAGACGCCGCTTGATACCGAGTTCCTGTAGTATAGAGACGTTCGTACGAAATTCTGTTCACGATATATCAAGCATCCGTCTGCAGCACCACATTTCGAGGGCGTCTATCTTCCTCCTCTCACTTTCCTGCACCGTACACGTCTCCGAGGCGTACAAGAATATGGGGAACACGAGTAATCTGACGAGCCGGGTTTTCGTGGCTTTAGTTATGTTGCGGTTTCTCCATATCTTTTTGAGCCTGTCCATCGCAGACCTAGCAATCGCCATACGCCGCTTAATTTTGTCTGCACATCCGCCGTTATTAGTAACCAGCACTCCTAGGTAGGTGTGTGATTGGACCACATCACAGTTCAAAATTTGTGTAGCTTCTGGCGAGTTGTTATTCACACGGTCAACGATCTTCATATTTGTTTTGCTGCGGTTAACCCTCAGTCCAAACTTAAGGCTAACACTTTCCATCTTACGCAGCAGATCTTCCATGTGGCGAACACTGGTGGTAAATAGGGTGGTGTCATCCGCGAATCGCTAGTTTAAGATCTTTAAACCACCGACCGCAACTCCGTCCGTCCAATCCTCCAGAATTAGGGTTGGAAGAAAGAAGATAGTCTTTGGACTTCATTAGGGAGTACGATCAAAGAAACCTCAGCATCTGTAAAGGAGTTGACGAAGAGTTCCTGCCGCAGCTGCATTAAAGGGCGATGCAGGGAAGCCCTGACTTCCTGGCTTCCCTGTTCTGGCCTCTGTAAGTGCGGGGGAGATACCTGCAATTTTAATTAAAATACCAAATTATAAATTAATATCTTTCACTGCACTTGACTGGTAGTTTTAATAACAACTGGTAGTTGCTTGAATCCAGTTACCATACCAATAAATAAAATACCAATAAATGCCAGATTCCGTACTTCGGTAGGCACGCTAAACCATTGGTAAAAACAAAACGTTTGATGCCTCATTAACAAAAATAACTTTAGTAGTTTTTACGCTTCTCTCAAACATCTTTACATAGATACATGCATACATAAATACATACATATGTACATACACACAAACATAGATGTCATAATCATCATTACCTTTCCTTTGCTTCGCTGTGTCCACAAAAAAAAATCTTTTATTACCCAACTACACGGGTAATAAAAGATTTTTTTTGTGGAGTCATACGCGGTGACTATAACTCGGGAACCCATACTTGTACCATAAATTAGGTGTCAAATTGTAGCTCAATGTATAAGGTATTTAACCTTTCTAGTCTATTTTATTATAACTCTTGTAAGCAAGGAAGAAAAAGAAACACTTTTTTTAAATTTTATAGTAATTAAGTAAGTTATCAATCCCATCACTATACATTTAGTATCGTTTTGTAGGTAATTTATCAACGATGATTTAGTCCTAAAAAAGTAAACTCCTCAGTCCTAAATAAAATATAAAAGGGGGGGGGGGGCGTGTTTCTATTATGTAAGCGACATTCCTGCCAAGTTTCATTCTTTCTTCCGGATGGGACCGTATTTCGAGTTAGGGAACCGGTCTAATCAGAATACCCACGTTGTAAAATGACGATATCACCCAAACGTCTTGATATTAAAATGTCATTGTTAGTAAATAGCCATAAACGCTAAACGTCTTAGTAACAAAACGTCTGGATTTTAAAATGTCGTTATTTAAAATACTCTAGTAGCAAATCGTCTGTATAATAAAACGCCATAGTTACTAAATAGACATGGGCGTTGAATGATATAGTAGAAAAACGTCTTGATATTTGAATGCCATAAAGTTACTAAATAGAAATTAACGCTAAATGCTCTTATAGATGCTGAGTTTGTCTATAGATTAATTGTTTGTTTGTGCCTATGAACATCAGCCATTTTTGATATCCTCACTGCTGGGGAACAGGGCCTTCCTTATTGGTGGATAAGGAGGATGGGCCATAACCACCACGCGGGCCCAATGCGGATTGGTGGGTGTTAACGACTGCAAATGCACCCGGGACCAACGGCTTAACGTGCCTTCCTAAGCACTGAGGAGTTCGAGATAATTAATGTTTTGGTCACCCATCCCATGACCGACCCTTGCGAAAGTGAAAAGTCGAAATATGTTCATTGACTATATTAACTCACAATGGATATTATAAACGACCCCAAATAAATAAGCTGCTTTGGCCAACGCCACCGCAGCACCAACAACGCTACAGAAGGTTGGCACCGACATTACAATACTCGTGTGGGGCCAACAAAAGACTCTTATGTCATAATATGTACACGCACAAAAAAGTCAAAGCCCATTGGCAAGAAAAGAAAATTACGAGGGCCCTCTTTGAAGGACAAAAAATGAAAAAATAATATATTACTTTTGATAGAAAGTATAGAAGGAAAATGAAAAAAATTAACGAAAAAAAATCACTGCATGCAATTTTTTAAAACACATCATTTACATTAAGCGTGTCGTATTTGGGGACAATTTTTAAGATTAATTCAAAGTAAGAGGCGGCTTGCACCTAAAGTTGTTTTATCTTTAAAATTTTTATTTTATCAATAATTTCTTTAAAAATGACAAATTTATTTTGTTTAATGCCAAAATAAGTGATTTTTGTTTCAATAAGTATTAAGTAGGTAAGTCCTTTTGTTTGTAGGTAGTTTATAAAATAAAATGTTTTACAGACAAATAAACTTTATATTTCTTTTAATTCTAATAATAAACACATTTGATGACTATGAATAGTGGCAGTCAACCCATCCCATGATAAAGTTGCCAGAATTAATGGTA
Organism: Scoparia ambigualis; assembly: GCA_963921215.1. NCBI lineage: Eukaryota > Metazoa > Arthropoda > Insecta > Lepidoptera > Crambidae > Scoparia > Scoparia ambigualis. The sequence goes on along the minus strand of OY992501.1, from coordinate 19,899,497 downwards.
CTCGTACAGTGAGCGAAATTGTCTTTCGGCTTAAGTACCTACCTTGCTTTCATGTCATCCAGCGAATAGGTCATTCTGATAGAGAGACGGTAGTTGACATACGATTTAAACAGTTCAGACTATTTTCTTTTCCAGACGTTTTTGCAACTATCTCATTCTGTGTTTTTGTCATCTAACTAATTTTACTTCCGGCTAATAAGGTATTCTAAACATACGGACTACGCAATTCCAGAGTTTTGCTACTAGCTCATTCTGCTTTTATGTCATCCGGCTAAGATGACTCTCTGCTGACTGGGTACCTACTCTGCTTTTATGTCATGTAGCTGAATTGTGTTTCGGCGAAAATATCATTCTGATAGAGATGCCAAATATCGTCAGCTTAGATAGAAAACCGCTTAACTACATCAGACCTTATTTTACAGGGGGCAAAAAAAACGATGATGATGTCTTTCTTGAAATTAAGTAAAAATGTGGCTGTGAATTGAAAAACACAATTAAAGTTTGCTTTTTTCGTTCCCATCACATGGAAAATGGACTTAAGAAGATTGCATACAAATTTTTTAAAATTAAAATTGGATTTAGTGACTTTTCTTGGTTATACGACGTTTAAGAAGTGTGATGTTTTGTAAATACAAACATTGTATTGTCACTTTTCTGCTCCCTAAATCAGGTAGTACACGGAACCGAAAAATTATGGACCGATCACGTGCTTACCTAATTTATACAAGCTCCTAACATCCATTCTGAAAACAAATTTAACTCGCACATTGTTGCAAACAATATTTTGGACGTGACTCTGAATGGATGTAGGGTTGGGTCTCGTGGTATGGTACTAAGGAGCTTCTCCTCATTGACAGGACCATATTATACCAGAAGATTCGGCGTGACAAAGGGACTCTCTCCACAGCCTGGATTGACTTTAGGAAGGCCTATGATTCGGTGCCGCATTTACGGTTGATGAGGATTTTAGAGTTATATAAAATTGATATAACTTTAAAATATTTTTTGATGTCATGTTTGCGGCAGTGGACCACGGTCTTGTGTCAAGCAGAATGTCGAGATAGTGTTTCTGCTACGCACGATTTTATAAGGATAGAGCGTGGCATATTCAACAGCGACAGTGTGAGTCCTTTACGGTTTTGCCTTGCTTTGAATTCTCTCAGTACTTTGTTGAGAAATTCAAGGGTAGGCTGTTGACTGCGGGGAGGGGGTGAAGTTATGTCGCATTTGTTGTACATGGATGACCTCAAGTTGTTCGCACCAAACCGCCAATACTTGGTGAAACTGCTAAAAATTACTGAGACTTTCAGCAGTGCCATCAAGATAGTTTGGTGTAGATGAGTGTGCCGTTATGCATGTACAGCATGGGAGAGTAGTAAATTCAACCAATTTACAACTCTCCGAAACGATAAACTTCAGATCTCTCTCTGAAGTTGAAACATATAATATCTGGGTATGTCACAGTCTTTGAGTGTTGAGGACGGGGACATAAAACAGTCATTACGGGAGTACAGTCTTTTATCGGGTGGCAATAAGACGCGTGTTTTTAATAGCTGGGTTATGCCTCTGCTCACATACTCCTTTGACATACTAAGATGGACTCATACCGAATTGGACGCCTTGGATAGAAGAGTCCGTCAAATGCTCACAACTTCCAGAATGCTACACCCGCGCTCATCTGTTATGATGAGGCTGTACATCCCGCGGAGATGTGGAGGTCGCGGCTTTTTAAATGCCAAGGACCTACATCAGCGTGAGGTGTGCAGTCTCAGGGATTATTTCTATAACAGTGAGTGCGGGATGCATTTGGATGTCGCGGCAGTTGATAGACACTTTACGCCGCTCTCCTTGGCAACAGAAAACAAACGTAAACCAGTGGTGCTCTCTCGATCGCAAGGACATATGGAAGGGCAAGGTGCTACACGGGCGCTAGTATCGGGCTCTAGCTGGGCCTGATGCACTGAAGTGGGGGAGTTAAGAAGTTTAACCGTTAGAAAATGGCGCGCTGGCGATAAGCAGTATACGTTTTGTTGTGTGTCGTCAACCCTTTTTTTTGATGGATTTAAGAGAAAAGGAGAAGATTTTTTTTGGGCTTAAAATAGGTGAAAATTGATCAGAGTTCATTTCAGTTGATAAATACTCTAAATATTTAATACTTTCAATCTACACTAATTGCAGATTTTGAGAGATGCCCATTAATATTTTGGAAAAAAAATCATTATTAGAAAAATGCGTCGAAAGGAACGATGTCCGAGTTCTCTTTTTGACAGTTGCGTGACATCTTTAAGTAATGTGACATAAACTGACAGTTGATCGTTGATCCATCCAGCTGTTTGTTCTTTGTTTTCAACAATTTATAATCAATTCCAATTCAGTAATTCTGTTTTGAAGACTTTTGATACCTACCTATTAATTTTAGCTAAAAAGTTGACATCCGCGAAGTCCAAAAGGGCACCGTTTCGGTTCCTAGAGAATTCTGTTTTGATTAATCGCTTTTGATCAAAACTGTCTTTCCTAAACAAAATGTATATATCTTATTATTATTTGGAGGGGGGATGACGCCAGCGAAGTCGGACGGGTGATCCGTCTCCATATCCGGAACCATTTCACTTAGTTTCCTAGGAATACAATACTTACATAAATCAACAATATAGATAGAACTCCAGTACCTACGGCAGCTTTTCTAAACGTGAAATTAAAAGTGACTAGCCGTAGTGGACTCTATGACTTCACAAGCAGTCAATCTTTAGCATTGTTTGCACACAATCCCTACCAGTGGAGATAGCCTGGTAGGGATAGGTGGAAGAGACGAGATCTTCAATGTCGTTTTACTTGATTTTTAGGGAGTTTATTGATGAAGCCATTCATAAAAAGAAGATGTCGGAATTGTTCGCATATCTACAGATTCGCATCTCTTCAGATTCTTGTTTCTTTGGAATCACAGTTATTCAGAGTACAGTTATAGCAAAACGCGAATATGTTAAAAACGAAACATTTAAAACAATATCATACAAACGATAAAATATAATAACACAGATTTACAAACGAGATACCTAATAAAGTTATAAACACAGGAATGGTTTATCTCCTGTTATGCATGCATTTATGAATTATTTCATTTTGCTCCTGATATTTTGTAGACGGCTTTGTAGATACACAGCCTTGAACCGTGTTGCGTAGCGGTGAAAGTATACTACCACCCTCCCTCTTCCCTTGGGTGTCGTAAAAGGCGACTAACGGACTAAAGATTACACATAATTCCAACAGTACAGAGCGGTGATGGGCCCACCACCTGTCACGCTGAGCACATGTGCAGTCACTATTTGGTGAAAAGTGGACTATGGCAGAGGACTGTTTTTGCGGTCCTCATTGCCTAGTCTCTGACTAATCCTTCGGGGATAATAGTTGTGATTATATGTATGTATGTTTAATAAAGAAATGAATAAAAATAATTTTGGCTGGATACCAAGTAATACCTACTACTTATGTTTTTGCGTCACTTGTACAAATGTATAGTGAAATGAGATTTCGAAACGAGAATCAGAGATGTGAATCTGTAGAAATGCATAATGCAAATATATGCAAATAATTTATGTTCTGTAAGCATCACCTGTAGTTACATGGAAGAAAATGCATAAGTATAATTGGGTTTATAACTTAATTAATAAATAAAACAATGTCTTTTTTATTAACTTTCTTTATTCATCCTCCATTACCAAAACACCATCTAAAAATGTAGCAGGTGCCAATATGGAATCTTGATGCCGAGCCCAGCCAAGGTACCAAACTATCGTCATAACGTGAGCACAAGTACCAACTGTTTGTTTGCCTATGATACATGAACAGTAATAGCCACAGATCTGGTCCCACCAATTAGCTTCTCCTGAATTTAATAATATATATGTATAATAAACTGTATTACTATGATGACGGGACCTAATCCTTCCTCTAATTAATAATGTGTCATGTGATGACGATATTACTGGTATGTTTGTTACAGTTACACTGTCATTTACTTCTATTACAAACGTACCATTTGTTCGGATATGTTCCCCATAATAAGACCTGGCCTGCTTAATTTGGTAGGTCCCTAATGCAAACAGAACCAAGTCAGACATTTCCATTACAGGGAACATATCCAATTGAGGTACTTGGCCATCTATTCTTATGAAATTAGCCCTGTGCCTATTTAAATGCAGCTGTTGCACATGATCAGCTAAATGGTTTGGCATATCCAATCTTTCTAAGGCTCTTTGCAAAATAGGCTCAGCGTCAGGCCGGTCGGTTATAACGGGATGAAAATGATTTATTATTGCTGCTGCAATTCTAAAGTCTTGCATTAGATTCTCGCTCATATTATTAAAGTAATTCGCTCTAAATATTTTATAATCCCGTTTAAACCGACCGTTTACAACTTCCACTACCCACCTGCACATTGTCACTAATCTTGATTTATTGGCTTTTATGGTCGAGAGCTGTGAACCTTCGTTTTCTGAACGTGTCTCTGGTTTATATACTGAATATCCTAAAGAATTGAGTAACCCTAAAGCATCTCTAAATCCACGATCTAAAATGAACACATCATTCTGTGTAAAGTAGCTCCTGAGGTCGGAACTCTCATTTTCAAATAATTGTTTTATTATGTCAGCATCAGTAGTGGTTGCTGGGTAAGGTCCATATGCATCTACAATATGACCATCAGTAGCTACAATCAAAAATGGTTTCACTAGATTGCGGAATTTGTGAAGGCTATAGGATTTTTTTTGAAATAAGTAGTTAGACGACTTTTGGACATAAATGTAAGTTCCATCCATGATCACAATAGGGTTGTTCAATTCTGTACCAAATAAACCATGAGGTATAATAAGATTTCTTGCGCTCAATGCTTCACGTGATATATGTCCCACACCCAGATGTAACGGTACATATACAGATGTCAGACAATTTCTTACGTTTTTTACATATGATCGAACTACAGAAGTTGTTATTTGAAAAGTGCTTGCGATCCGAGCGTATGACTCTCCTGTCCTTATTTTTACTAAGTAGAGTGCTAGAGCAGTCTTCTTTCTCTTGCAATTATTGAGTCCATTGTATATCAAATTAAACAATACTAGGAAATTGACAATAGACAAGCCAGTCCAGTAGTGACAAATACTTGGTTCAATGTTTTCTACATTTTCAAAGTTTAAAGAGTCAGTTTTGGACTCGCTCAAAATATTTAACATATCTATGATTTGAGGTGAAGTGAAGTTTGTCATATATTCATAATCATTGAGTACATCCCAGTTGTACACTATACTATGTTGCTCACAAACTCTTGAGTTAGCAGGTATAAAAACTTTGTAGTCAGCCAATATTCTTTTTCTTAAATATTTGGGAACTCTGAATCTCTCCATGTTTATACACTCTGGTACAAAGCAGTGACTTGCAGTATCTGAAGTGCGACTATAGCCGGGAAGAGTTATGGTAGAGATGAGTTCATGATGCAACTCATCTTCTATGTCAGGTTCTTGTAGATCTGCATTGTCAGGATCTTGTTCGTCCCCATGTTCGATAGGAAGGTCATGAACCTCAGCATCTCGTTGAACTCTATAGCGAGCTCGTAGCCAACAAGAATTGCACACTCGAGCATCAACAGGAATCTGTAAAATTGTAAAATATATAAATACATTGTTGTACTATCTTTAATATTAGGTATTGACATTATTTGTCCTTTGTATAGTCATTTGAGGCAAAGATATATTACATACCTGTCGAGGAAATATAGTTCTAGCTATATACACTCTCTCAGGACATCCATCAAGCAATGGTCGAGACAGTCTTCCACTTCTTTGTGCCAGTGATATGCCACAATTGACACATAGTGAATGATGTCCCAATTGCTGTTGAGGTCTATTGTGACCATCAACAACTTCAGCAATCACCAAGTCAAAACACTCCTGGCACAATCTGTCTATGGTTGCCACCTAAAACAAGAAATTATTTACATTATAAACAATCCATTTTGCTTTCTTGAGCAGAAACTATTTACAAATATAATGAACATTTCAAGATCATTGAGTTTAAGTAAGTACCTATATTAAGTTTAAGATTGTTTTAGTAGAATTATTGAAAAACATTTGCCATAAATCTCTATTAAAAGTGTATCATACCTGTCTGGTAGTCCACTCCTCCAGCAATGATACAATATCTGGACTCATGTCAAGTATAACATAAGACTGACGATTGGCATAAAGTCGTATGTTGCAATTAAAACATTGCAGTTGCGCAGTCATTATAAATATCTGAAAAAAAAATTACAGTATAAAACACTGACAAAACACTCATACTTCTATCACCATTGGGTATTGCTGGCAAATGTGGTTATTATAATAGAAATAGTTTCACAACATGGTCAATGATAGTTAAAGTTAATCTCCATAATTATATAAATACATCTTGACTATGAATTACATTTTATTTGACCAGCTATATAATAACCAGTGTAGTTTAGGCCCCACTTAGGTATGGTACAATGTGAAAAACTCACACCCATTTGCATTAAACTTAAGAATCGCCTAAGGCAAATCTTATCCATCATATTATTTTATGACATTTTATTTGACCAGCTATATAATAATCAGTGTAGTTTAGGCCCCACTTAGGTATGGTACAATGTGAAAAACTCACACCCATTTGCATTAAACTTAAGAATCGCCCAAGCCAATTCTTATCTATCATATTATTTTATGACATTTTAACCAGCTATATAATAATCAGTGTAGTTTAGGCCCCACTTAGGTATGGTACAATGTGAAAAACTCACACCCATTTGCATTAAACTTAAGAATCGCCCAAGGCAATTCTTATCTATCATATTATTTTATGACATTCGTTTAATAGAGAATAATAAGCCTTAACGGCTCGATATTGGGCCCGTAAGTTAAGAATAGGCTTAGTGGATTAGATATGAATAGTCTTATGTGATTCTTAAGTTTAGTGCAAATGGGTGTCAGTGTTTCGAAAGCCACAAAGTTCGAAATTGAATCTTTCTGCGAATGGAAAGAATCGCCCAAGGCAATTCTTATCTATCATATTATTTTATGACATTCGTTTAATAGAGAATAATAAGCCTTAACGGCTCGATATTGGGCCCGTAAGTTAAGAATAGGCTTAGTGGATTAGATATGAATAGTCTTATGTGATTCTTAAGTTTAGTGCAAATGGGTGTCAGTGTTTCGAAAGCCACAAAGTTCGAAATTGAATCTTTCTGCGAATGGAAAGAGTTTAACTAACTGCCATACTGTTGTAATCAAACAAAATACTTACATTTGATATAGCACGAGCAGGAGGCGTCGTTGTTGATAATCGTTGAAGAAAAAAGGTGTCCAAAAGAGTAGCGGAGGTCGTCGTATTAAACACCGGGTCAACAAAACACAGTCGAAAGGCAAAAATCGGGTCCAGAAAGCATAGCAGAAGTCGTAAAACAGAAAACAACACGAGAGCGAGAGCACAACGAAACATCACAACAGCACATAGGCGAGGGCGAGATCCGTCTGACGAAACGAAGTTAGTTCACGACATGACAGTGGCATGACAAGACATGCGTCATCTGTCACTGTCAACGAGTTCGATGCGTTTCGCTATTAACATTTACGTTGTGTCGATAATTATTTTTATTGTTTAATAAATAGTTAAATAAATAAAAAGTTCCATTTGTTTTACTACGTAACTTCAGAGGTAGTACAATGTTTTAATATTAAAGCAACCGTAATTCTAGTTGAAAATTAATCAATAACAAAACGCAATGACCACAGTCATTTAAAAATGTCATTAAACATTTTTTATTTTACATATTGCAACATTAGTGATAACTTACCAGGTAATGTATTTTTGAATTTGAATTAAATTAAAATGGGCATCGATTTATTTTTAGAAATATATTGATCGTGTTTCTTATAATTTATTCTTTAATTTAACATATCATTTGCATCTGATCATTGATTTTTTATTTTAAGCCCAGCTCCCATACAAAAAAAACCTTCTCCTTTAAGAGAAAATTTTGATGGAGAAAAAGTCATTTTCGACCAAAAGTGGAGTTAAGAATTTTTCGATCTAAGCTGACGATATGTAGTATTATCAAACATTTTTAGCAAATGCAGTAAGTGCTAACCATACTATAATATTATATGACAGATAAATTCAATATCGTTGATTCATGTCTTCCAAACTTCACATGTATGCAATGATCATGGACGTAATATTCTAACAGGATTGATCACTCTCCAAAAATGTTTTACGAAAAACCACATTAAGCTTATCCAATATGGTGTATTTTGCATCGGCACAAATAGAGAGCTATTTCCAAGTCAAATGAGATAACGCTTAGAGGCCAATTGTCTCGCTCTATGTCAAAATGACAGTAAGCAGATGACATATGACAGATGACATTTTGTCATCGGTGTCAATTCACGTGACATTCATTTTATTACTCAGTAATAAAATTAAGCTGACGGTTTTTTTTTAAATTAAAATACATTATAATACCTTTATTTAATATTGGTATGTTTGAGTAAAAGTGATATTAGTGATAACTGATAAAAAAGTTTCTTACAATTATTATTGCTAGTAAGTAAGCATGTTGTCATGGCAACCGTCGTGCGAACGCGTAATTACATTGTGTTTGGTCCATAAAGTTTATGGTTTGGTCGTAAATTTAGCTTAATTTTGTGCTGTTCATCGAAAATGGTCAAGAAATGTTGCATTAGTGGTTGCCGAAGTGAATCGTATGTTGGTTGTGGTTTATATTTTAACTAAGCCAACAAACAGCATTTATTATGACATTTGTGATCGCTAAGGTGACCATGAGTTAATTTCCTATCGTACATTTTAGTTAGACCCTTTATAAAATTATTGTTGATATTATATGAAATAGATTTTTTTTGGACACGAACACTAAATGTTTATTGTCGTAGTTTCCCAAAAAATGAAGATTTGTAAAAAAGGCTGTTATATACCGGCCATGCTAAGAATAACCAAAACCTCAGTTTTATGCAGCCGCTATTTCAAACCAGGAGTCTTCAACTCTACTCATTCTCGTGCGACATTAAAAACCAACGCTGTCCCATCAATCTTTACAGTAAAGGTTGCTTCACACATATCAGTAAAGCCACAGTTCTGACACAGTGTTTTTCATACATTCTCTAAGAACGCATCCGGCATCCCCACTATTTTGCGTATTTGACATTTTGCGAACCATCCCGTAAAATGATCACGTAACCCTGTATGTATGTATGTATGTAAATACACACACATCACGCTGCTGCATAAACTCATTGTAAAACAATATATTTTGCAGAGCATAGAGAAGCACGCCAAAGTACCAAACGGATACACTTCCCTGGCCAACGTTAAGTCGGAGAAGCCTCTTCAGCGCGACATGATGGAGACCTTCTTCCTGTCAGAGACCCTCAAGTACCTGTACCTACTTTTCAGCGACGACCGGTACGTCATAGATCTCAGCAAGTACGTCATGAACTCTGAGGCACACCCACTGCCGATACATAAAAATTGAAATGCACTTTTAAAGTGTCGCGTTTCATTACATTTTTAAACAGGATTTTACGAGAAACTTTACTAAGTAAAGGCATTCTACGTATACCTTATATCGCGTTGCGACCGCGTTACACCGCCCTTTTAAACATGTGCGTTAATTGCGAATGTCCCGAAGCGTGCGACTGATAACTAACGCCCGAAATTAAATAATTAATAATTAAAAATTAATAAATAATTAAGTCTTTATTTGTTGTTTCGCCTACTAGCGTGAGAGTTTTGACATTATGAAGCTTGTTAAAAATTATTAGGCAAAACAACAGATATACAGGTTATTAATTTCGGCCGTTAATCTATGGGGTAATTAACAGAATTGGACAAAGTCCATTTGACTCGATGTTGCATTTTTTTACATTTTATGCTAGAAATAAGTAGGTATTTACCAGAATAATATATACCAGTGCTTCAGCGAAATTTGTGACGCTGATGATATGTTTTTAAATAATTATATACTATTATACGTTCCATAAATTGAACTTGTGTAAGATCTTTTAACTATAGACAGCGTAGAACAGCAATTGACTATATTTATTGTGAAGCATGATTATATTACTTTTATTAAATTGACATACATGCATATTGATGTTTCTTATGTAATTATAATAGATTTAAATTAACATAAATACATACTAATTTATTAACTATTATCCTCTATTGTGTAAATTACAATACTTATATTAAATGATAAATATAATCCAATTCAAACTTTATCCATATATTATTATTAAATGCCAGTGAAAATATTTTTTAGTTTACCAGTGATTTACTGGTATTAGTTGTTTTTGAAAAATGAGATTTTATTGAGTGAGAAATATATTTTATAAATAATAATTCGCTCATATGTAGCGATAACAATTTAAATGTTTGTGTTTTTAATTAATATTATTTTAATGTTAACACATAAACAACAGTATTCTATGCCATCACGTTGATTATATTATTGTCTAGTTTCTAATGAATGATACACGGAACCACAAAAATAATGTATTTATTATCATTATTGCAATTATTATGTTCAAAACAACATAGGGTGACATGTTTTATCTATAAACGAGAACTTTATTTATGTTTCATACACTTCCACATCCATATCTGAAAGAGTACTTTTAGGTTGTGTCCTAAAATGAGTAATGTATATATACTTACGTATTTTTTAAAATGCGACTAATTAAATTAAGGTAATACTTAAACTATAAGTAATTGGAATCGTTAAACAATGGTACCTAGTTGTTATATATAAAAATATTTAATACTCTATACTTACATCTTTTTTGTACAATATTATCAATTTCATTTAGTAAATATGTATTTTTAATGTACTTACTTTTTTCGAATTAGTACATACTTAATAGGTACGTGATTGTCTGTAAAAACAAAGTTGTATAAAATTTGTGATTTACGTGCTAACAGACAAAGTATAAATTTGTTGATAAAAGTTACACGCAGTTATCGACTTATTCAATTAGAATAAAACAGAAAATCGTCAATAATAGGCTCTAGGAATACTTTATCCCGACTCAGAATAAAGTTTTAATTATTACTTACTTATACACTTCGCGCCGTTATTTATTTATTTTATTTATTTATTACTTATTTAAATTAAATACGTGACATTTTAATTAGCACGCATATGGTTGTTTTTTTGACTAAAATTTAACACTTGATTTTTGAAAATAAATTATCGATGATGATTTTGTTACCTAGATTTTAAATTGATGGTTCTACGAAAAAATGTTTATCTTATTATTTTTAATCATGTGTAAAATAATAATTACAACTATACGAAGGTTAGAGTAATGAGGTGCAAAACAAATAATATACCTCATATTCATCATAATCAGCCCGTGTTAGTCCACTGCTGGGCGCAGCAGCTACATTAAAAATTATTAAATTATTTTACAACACCTACGAAAAGCGCGGTAACTCAAGTATCCAACCTCGGCAACTTGTGCTGAGGTTTCGTAGACATTAGGGATGTGCTAATTAATTGATATAAATGTAACAACTTAAATCTCACAGATTTAAATCATTTAGTGGTAATAACTTAAGGGCCTTACCTGCACGAAATTGTGAAAATTAACGTATTTTTCAGTCACTTGTACTATACGCTGAATTAGTTAAATACATTAAAAGAACTTATGTAAGTTAGCCTGATCCTTGCACAAGGTCATGGCCTTGTTGAAATTTTAAACAAATTCTTTAAACAAAAACAAACAATACAACAATCGAATGATTCCTAAAAACATATTTTTTCGACCACTTTCTTAATTTTACGCATGAAACAATAATTCTTACATGATAATATTTGTATTGATATTCCGATGGGCACCCCTTTTCTTTAAAAAGTAAATTTTAATTTTTAATACAAGCGCAAGATGTTTTTGCACATTTCGCAGAATAAAAACATTGCTCTAATTAAATAACTAGGTTCAAACTTCAAAGCAGAATTGTTCTAATTATAAATATCAATATGATTGATTTTGCTTTGAAGTTCATTAAGAGACTTATGTCAGTTTTTGCGATCGCGCGGCACCCCTTAAATCTGTGGAGCATAATGACAGTGGCATGTACTAAAGAGTCAAGCAATTAGTTAAAAATATGACACTAATATGGCCAACGAACGTTTAATAATGCAAAATTTTAAAAACAGGAATTTTTCTATAGTATTATACGAAACTAAAAACTTCCCTTTTGTTTTCATACAGACTCCCATACCAAAGAATACTATTTATTACATTACTTTCCAGAATTTGATCCTTAATACATTTATTTGTTTTCGACACTATCGTCTAATAATTAATCAATAACTTTTCCACAATCACACCAAATGTATGTAGGTGTAGGCTATATAAAATAAACATTGACAAAGTAGAGACTTCGGTCTCGACTGAATAGTCTCAAAATGAGCATTTTCTAGGTTTTAGCTTCTCGTTTATACTATACAGGGCGTCCCACGAATATGCCACATGGAGGGAAAGTACCTTGAATATTGTAGATGGAACATTTTACTGAAAGAAGACATTATTTGAATTTAAAAAGCAATTTAAATGGCATTCATAGATATTTAAATAATTACATGGTTGAACCGGGAATCGAACCCGTTAAATGAGAAAAATAATCATCTTATAGTTTTATCATACTGATCGAAAGGCTTCATCATAAGGATTATTTTTTGCTAAATAACATAGTGACACAAATAAAAGGAAGACCATGAATTTTAACATTTGATGTGAAATTTTGTTCAGAAAAATGAAAAGCTGACATTGCCGTAAGGACATACAACTGACATTATCTTATGCTATTACTAATAAATGTACCCACTTGAGAAGTACGCCTCATTTCCCTATTATAATTTAAATGCATGATAAAATGATAAAGCGATACGTAATTGTAGGTCACATAACACTTTCATCCCTGGATGGGACAAATGGACAAATAAGATGGCCGCCGAGATCCCCAGATCTAACCCCGTAAGATTTTCTTTAATGGGTTTACAAGAATCAGTATGAAAGTGTCCAGGAGCTACAAGCAGAACTTGGACGTATTATTCTAAATATCCACCACAACAAGATCAAAAAATCGACAGGGAGCGAAATAATCAAAAGAGTATTCAACAGGAAGGGACTCATTTTGAGCATTTGATAAATTGATTAATTTTGTATTAAAAATGTTAAAATTCATGGTCTTCCTTTTATTTGTGACACTATGTTATTTAGCAAAAAATAATCCTTATGATGAAGCCTTTCGATCGGTATGATAAAGCTACAAGATGATTATTTTTCTCATTTAACGGGTTCGATTCCCGGTTCAACCATGTAATTATTTAACTATCTATGAATGCCATTTAAATTGTTTTTTTTTTAATTAAAATAATGTCTTCTTTCAGTAAAATGTTCCATCTACAATATTCAGGGTACTTTCCCTCCATGTGGCATATTCGTGGGACGCCCTGTATATTCAAAATTCTCTACTTTTTCCGTTCCCATTTGAACAATCTCATTAGGCAAAACTAGTTAGGCATATTATAAGTTTGTATGAAACACCTTACCTGGCACTCTTTAGCTGGATGGGAACCCCCTCTGAGTGCATTATAGTGATCTAATATAGTTGTGAAACATTTTGTGTACGCACAATTGGTCTTATTTACTTAATACACTTCATAGTATAAATTAATACAATCTTCTTTGTCTTTTAAAGTTACTTATACTTACTTTTATTTAAAAGTAAGCTTCAAGGCACAACTCTGTATAATATATTTATTTAGCTTTATTTGTATATTGTATTTATTGTGTAATTGTTACTTTTAATACGTACTAAAATATAAGGATTTTGTGTTTTATATAAATACTTCGTGTCATATTTCAGTCGTGCAACAATTGCTAAAGTTACGGGAAATTATTACCTACCTATTGATTTTCGTTATATATTTTTTGTGGTAGGTAATAATATTATTTTTTAAATAAAATCACATTGAGAATGTTAATAATTGTTTTCTTAAAAAATCATTTAACGTTCCAAGTCATGCAACCTTCGATCAACAATACCAACTAGATAACGCGTCACATACAAAATCAAAGCTAAATTCTATCGATGTGAATAAATACTTTTCAAAACAATAAATTACTCCTGTCACTTAAAAATGAAAATACGTCAATAACATTTAGTGGTGAAATCAACCTTAAGGGGCAACAAATAAAGTACTTTTTCCTGTTATTGCCTTGTGAGAAAATAAGAGCTCACTTTTCAAGTGCGCTCTTATTTACCGAGACACATTTTAGCGCTGATCTGACATCTAATTGTATTGTTGATCGAAGCATGCAACTCATATTATATATTATTTTAATGTAAGTAATTGAATGTGTCTTAAATATTGTGTCGATTACGATTATTCTGCAATCAACTTAAATTAATTTGCATACTCTTATGGGAGTGGAACATATAGTACATAATATAATTCTAACAACTGTAACATACTATGTTCTTGGCAAATAAAGAATCATTTCATTTCATAAAAAAACACTAAATTCAGTGTCGGTGCTTCCAAGCGGTTTGCGTGATATTAATGTTTATCTATTACTTACTTTACTTTTGCTGAAAGCATTCTGTCGCACCCACTGTCACATTTAATAAAAATAAGCGTTATTTATAAACATCTTTATACCAATAAATGAAGTCCCTTTAACTTTTAAAATGTATATGTTACGGTAAATGTAATAAGTGTGGTTAATAATAACTGATCATTAATTCACAATTAACTCATGATTTGGTAAATGAAAAGTGATGTCTGATGGTGATCTATCGAGCTATAAACTTCCTACTGCTAGACACATGCCTCCCACATACACAATTATTAATCTTCTTCTAGCCACACACGAACAGCACGTGGGGAGATTGGACCATACCCCATCACGCTGGCCCAATGCGGATTATACGACAACCACCGGGACCAACGGCTTTACGTCCTTTCCAAAGCACTGAGGAGCTCGAGATGTTTTTAATTTAGTCACCCATCCAGCGACCCGGCAATGCGAAAGTTTCTTAGCGACGATCGCAAGTCCGCAAGTCGCAGTAACCGCTGCGCCACCGAGCTTCTCGCTATCCACTTTTACTGGTTGTTAATAATTCCTTACTCTATTTGATAAAATTAATTAAATAAACAAGAAACTTTTCTTTATTGGTCAGTAATTCACATCATGCCTATTAACGTCTCACTGCTGGGCACAGGCCTTCTCACATGGACAACATCATATGGTGACGTTGGGCCATCACCCACTACGCTGGCCCAATGCGAGTTGGTGGGTTTTAACGACTGTCATCTTTCGACGACAACCGGGACCAACGGCTTTACGTGCCTTCCGCAGCACGGAGGAGCTCGGTTGTTTTTTATTTAGTTACCCATCCAGCGACCCATATTTGCGAAAGTCCTCAGGTCAGTATTTAGTAGGTAAAAAAATGATACTACCTACAGTATTTATTGGTAATAATTTTCAGTTAATTATTAATTACCTATACAGCTAAAAGTGTTACGTCAGTCGTCGTGCATGCCAGCCTTAATAACTAAAGCTTGTAACATTACAAGAAAACTGTTATTACTTCATTTAAAAATTACTTGAAGTTTCACTTATCGTTCTGGCTGTACTTATGTGAAAGAAATTACAATCAACGGTGCAATATTGCATTATATTATTAAAATGTTCTTAGCGGCATTAGAGTATTTATAAATAATTATTTGTAAAATATTTGTGGCAACAATGTATTTAATTTAAATACAATAATTTACTTTTATTATTTTTTTAATTATGATATTATTCTATGGATCCTATTGTATGCGCATTCAGATATTATGTGCCGTAGTAGTGTAATTATGGAATTAGGTAAATTAAAATTTATTAAAACTTCAAATACCTACTCACTTATACCAAAAATTTAGTAAATTTTAATTTTAATGAGGTAGCGCCGTGACTGCTTGTTAGTCGGCGAGTTCTTACAATGGTATTTGGGTACAGAGTAGAATTCTTAATATCATTATAAATTTGTATTTAGTTGTCTGGATAATTCTTGATAAGTAATTACTATGGCTACTTTATTATTAAAATTTCTCAACTATCGAAACCAATTCTAAACGCTCTCGTTTATGGTTTAGCATAAAACTGTATTTAAAGCATTAATTACGGCAATAAAGAGTACATATATACTCTTAAAACTATTGAAGTTAGCAATAAAACACATAAAAATCAAATACGGTTATTACACGTTTAATGTCTTTAAACGGTGTTTGTTATGAAAAATAAGGTTAGTCATTTGTTTTATTATTACTATGAAATTCTTCCTTTGATATAATTAGTTACCAAGAAACTAGTTTTAGCACTTATATTTTTAATAATTATTGTAGAAAATGATGAAGACATGTACTATGTAGATAAGTAATACATTTTTAATGAGAAAATTGTTGTATGAAAAAGACAATATAGGTAAGTATTGAACGATCTTTAAATCGGGAACTGAAAAAATTTGTTACATCTGAAATCAAATGTAGTAATGTAAAAATCGTAATTTGTACCTAAATTAAAAATCATGAAAATGTGTATAGGTACTTACTTAAATTTTCTTATTTTGTGTTGCATTAATATTATAATTAAATTGTGAACTCGTCTGAGTAAATGTAAAAATTTAAGGTGTAGGTACCTGTTTGTGTTAAATGTTACATATAACTTATAATACAGAATGAGTCAAACAATGAATAGGCAAGTGGTGTGGTATAACATAAAGTTCATCTAATTAAAATAAGTTGTAGTAACCTGTAAGTAGACCTGAATTATAAATAAAAACTAAAAGAAACCAACTATGAATAAAATTATTTGAAACCTATAATCCTTAGTCATGTATTTTATATACGCATATCTCCGACATTTTTGCATCAATTTAGATAATATTATTTTTGGTGGTCATGCTATGCCATAACTTTAGGCGACTTGACAAATTCTGAACAAAATATCAGATCTTCGCTACGATCCGTGCTTTTTGAGATACAAGATGGGCACCTAACACCCGCTATAACTTTTTTACTGTAGACGAACAAATTCTGAGGGATCCGGTCACTTACGGCCAATTCCCTGTACGACCACTTTGTTAATTCCTACGTCGGCCATTTCCTTGTTAGGGCTTTTCCTACTTCAGCCATTTCCCTGAAAGGCTACTATGCAAATTCCCACTTCGGCCACTTCCCTGAAAGACCACTATGCACATTCCCACTTCGGCCACTTCCTACTTAGGAAATTTCTTCAAATGACTTCTACGTGAATTCCATAGTTCATCCATTTCACTTGAAAAATTTGACAAAAAAACGTGTCGCTAGCGTTGAACCGGTAGTACGAAAAAACCCCAAGCCCAAGATGCAAATAGGTAACTGTAATTTCGTCTAACTGATTTCTCGAAGCCTTATCACATGTTTGTTGTATGTTACTTGGTACTTATTAATAATCATTCCTATTATCCAACCGGAAGCAAGTAGGAAGATTAAATCTAGAGGTTAACTTTGTTCTCCCGGTATTGATTCCCTGCGTATCGACTTCCCCCGGTATCAATTCCCTGTGTATCGACTTTCCCCGGTATCGAATTGCCTCGGTTTCGACTATGAATTGGCTTATAGTGGTTAATGTGGTCATATGGGAAAGTGGCCGCTAGTAGAAGTGGTCGCTCACGGATTGTGGCCGTTCAGGGAATGTGGCTGTAGCCGATAGGATAGTGGCCGTTCAAGGGAAGTAGCCGATCACGGGAAGTAGCAGTAGCTGATCGGATCCGCCACGCCAGGATTTGCCCCACTGTTTAAGTTGTGGTAAGTATAGTGGTTTTTAATCTATTTTATTTTTAGTGATCAGAAACAATCAGGTCATCTTTATTATTATTTTTGACGTTGTTACCTCCACGTTATTTTACGCCTTTATGCAAATTAGGTCCTATTACTGGAATGTCCAGTCGGTTCGTTAGTTCCGTTTCCCTGGACGTCCACTTACCTGAACACCCACTTTCTTAAAATAACTCTGAAAAAACAATATTTGTTAAATTTATCCCTACCAGTGGAGATAGCCTGGTAGGGTTAGGTGGAACAGGCGGGAATAACGTATCCCCACTAAATAAATGCGTCTAAATTTGTTCGTGTGCTTCAAGCTGTAATCCTCATATTTGAAATCTTAATGAAAACGAATATTGACAACGCTAAAAAATAGTCATGAAATAGTCATAAATAGTCGTACATGTAAAAAAAATAGTCCCATTATAGTTTCGGCGTTATAGCCATAGGTTAGTGAGGATTAGGATTACAGCTTGACGTTCAAGCCATATGGCTTGAACGTCAAGCTGAAATCCTCATTTCTGGTGCAAGCAAACGGTAAAATCTTTCGGATTGGTTTAGGTTCCAAAAAATAGTCATGAAATAGTCGCAACGACATGCCAAATCTCAGAAATAGTCCTTAAAAGATTCCAGAGATATAAAGGTACCCTGGTGAGGATTATGGCTTGAACATTTAAAAACTATAAATTTCTCCGTAACGCCTACGATTTTCGGTTTAAAATTTGTACCAAAAAATAGTCATGAAATAGTCGTATAAAGTGATAATAAATTTGAGCTGATTTAATTTCAAAATAAAAAGTTTATACTTTCCCTACATTTCTGTGGATGTACAGTCGTGTTCAAAATTTGTAACTTCATTTGATATGATTGTGAAATATTCCGCTTAATATATAACATTACTTCCAATTAGGCGTTTTCCATGGCAGCTGTTATAATTAAACAAAAAAACCAACATTTATGTATATTTTTTTTTATATAATAGAAGGTGGCAAACGTGCAGGCGTGTCACCTGATGGAGAGTAATCTTCGCTGCCCATGGACACCCGCAACACCAGAGGAATCGCAGATGCGTTGTCGGCCTTTAATTAGGGAATAGGTTTTAGGAAGGAATAGGAATTGTGGGGGGGGGAGGGAAAGGGCCTCCGGGACCCTCACTGGCCGGACGTAACACAACAGCACCAAGTACTATTATTTCACGACGGATATTAGTGAGAGGGTTGTATTACGCCGGGCGAGCCGGCCCAATGCGTGCTGCAACGCAGCGTGGCTCTACCACTCAGTCAGTGTCACTCATTTAGCACCACCCAGGGGTCACGTGTAGAGTCTTAAGGGTAAACCTACGGACGCGAGTAACTTCAACCCCCTTATCCTTATTTATATTTATACCATCGAAAGCTTGTTTTACATAACTTGTTTAAATCTCAGTACATATATGTTTATATCACAGCAATTAGTTTTGATCTTATTTATCATAGTTAGTTCAATATCTGTTGGTGTTGGATTAGTTCATTCAGTTTATGTTTCTAGAAAATTTCAATAGGGATAGTGCATATTCTAAAATCACAAATTCAATAAACGAATCAGACACCAACAATATCAACAACTTTTAATTACTTACATCGAATAAAAGTATAATACTATGTAATAGTATGTTTAAGGTATCACTGATGTTAAAAAGTAACAGAACTTTCCACTCCAAGAGTAGCGTCTGTTGTATCCACAGACGTTATTATACGTCTGTGGTTGTATCAATCCGGGATCGACCAAATAGCGATATATCCTTGTCTCTATCGTTAACGGACGAAACCGGACGGGTGGCTTGTTAATTGTAATCTAAGTCGAAAGTACGTTTTATACTCACAATAACTTCAAAAACGACACCGCGTCTTCGTAAAAGTTCATAAATACATTCATACGATTTCTTAGGCATTTAAAATCCTTCACCAGAGTACCCATCACAAATTATTTCATGATTTCAATATCACTGGACAAAATAGCCATTTTTTTCAAAATTTTGCGAATGCAACAACCAACGACACACGTGATCCTTGACCTGACCTTGACTTACATTCAACTGAACTTGATAATAACATAACAAGCAAAACCAACTTCTGCCCATCGCACTGCGATCGATGCGTTTGAGTAGAGACAAGGATAGCGCTATTTGACCAATCCCGAGAAACAAAAGCGCGCTACTCAAAATGGCGCCATGGACCCAGCTTTTTTGTATTTATAGGTACTTTCTGGTTTTTGTTGGAATTATATATGTTAACATAGTTATTTAATAACAACAAATGTGTGTTACATTAAAGTTTCAAAGAGACAAATAAACTTTTTTAAACTAAATGCTGTTTTTCTTTATAACATGCTTAGGTATAAATAATGTAAAACATCTTAGATACTTTCACCACCCTGTACCTTGCTGCCGCTTTCAATTTCAAAAAGTATTATCTAGAATGCGTTGCCGTTTAAGTTGGAGCCTTTTTGTTTAGGTGGTAAAGTTGCTATTATCATAAAATATTTTGATGTTTATACGTTTCGCTGTGCACTACTAAAAGCGGTCGAATTGAATACCATTCATTGGCATCGAGCTATTATTACTACGTATAGAGAAGACACCGCTCACCACTGCTATGTTCCGTTCAAGTGCGGCCTGCCGGCCGTACTTTCGCTGCAAACGCCTCAGTGATTGCGCGTGATTCGAGCGATTGTGGACCTTGCGGCTGCACCTTAGTGCGCACAAACTTGCTTCGCGGTGTCTTCTCTAGTTTATTGTACCTCAATGTTCATTGGAAAATAAGCTCTTAAATGGATTCCGACATTTTGCAAATTTTCTACTATACATATACATATTTCGTTTTCATTGAGTTTTCAAATATGAGGATTACAGCTTGAAGCACACCCTATTTTCCAATGAATGGTATTGTTATCTATTGTTAAGTTCGACCGCTTTTAGTAGTGCACAACGAAATGAGTGACACTGACTGAGTGGTAGAGCCACGCTGCGTTGCAGCACGCATTGGGCCGGCTCGCCCGGCATAATACCACCCTCTCACTAATATCCGTCGTGAAATAATAGCACTTGGTGCTGTTGTGTTACGTCGGGCCAGTGAGGGTCCCGGAGGCCCTCTCCCCCCCCCCCCCACAATTCCTATTCCTTCTAAAACCTATTCCCTAATTAAAGGCCGACAACGCATCTGCGATTCCTCTGGTGTTGCGGGTGTCCATGGGCGGCAAAGATTCTCCATCAGGTGACCCGCCTGCTCGTTTTCCACCTTCTATTATATAAAAAATGTACATAAATGTTTGTTTTTTTGTTTAATTATAACAGCTGCCATGAAAAACGCCTAATTGGAAGTAATGTTATATATTAAGCAGAATATTTCACAATCATATCAAATGAAGTTACAAATTTTGAACACGACTGTACATCCATAGAAATGTAGGGAAAGTTAAAACTTTTTATTTTGAAATTAAATCAGCTCAAATTTATTATCACTTTATACGACTATTTCATGACTATTTTTTGGTACAAATTTTTAACCGAAAATCGTAGGCGTTACGGAGAAATTTGAAGTTTTCAAATGTTCAAGTCATAATCCTCACCAGGGTACCTTTATATCTCTGGAATCTTTTAAGGACTATTTCTGAAATTTGGCATGTCGTTGCGACTATTTCATGACTATTTTTTGGAACCTAAACCAATCCGAAAGATTTTACCGTTTGCTTGCACCAGAAATGAGGATTACAGCTTGACGTTCAAGCCATAATCCTCACTAACCTATAGCTATAACGCCGAAACTATAATGCGACTATTTTTTTTACATGTACGACTATTTATGACTATTTCATGACTATTTTTTAGCGTTGTCAAAATTCGTTTTCATTAAGATTTCAAATATGAGGATTACAGCTTGAAGCACACATATGTTCCACCTATTTCTACCAGTGGGGACATGTGGAAAAAAAATCCATCTATCCCTACCAGTGGAGATAGCCTGGTAGGGATAGGTGGAACAGGCGGGCCGGGCCTATTTAAATCTTTAATAATAATTTATTTTTAGAAAAGCCTAAGTAACTACCTACATTCAGAGAAAATGACGTTTAGTTATAGACGTCAGTGGACGCTCGGGGAATAGAGGTTCAGAGAAACAGACCTAACAGACCATCCCTAATATGTTTAATTATACATAAGTAGATACATATAATCACGACTATTATCCACGGCGGGTTAGCCGCAATGAGGACTGCAAAAGCAGTCTTCTACCATAGTCCACTTTTCACCAAATATCGTCTGCCAATGTGCTCAGCGTGACAGGTGGTGAGCCCATCGCCGCTATACGCTGTTTAATCCGTTAGTCTCCTTTTAAGTCACCCAAGGAAAGAGAGGGGGTTGGTAGTATTCTTTCACCGCTATGCGACACTGTTATGTACGGTTGTGTTTAATTATGTAATACACTATTAGCTGAAATATTCAAATAAACAACTATTGAAAATACTTCTCTTTTAATAAAGTAAGTACAAAAGTGTACACATTTCTATAAATAATACTAAATACTACATTTCTTACCAAAGTAGAAGCCCTGAACAAAGACAGGTCACTCTTAAAATATATTTAGTCAAAGTATTGTAAAGTTAATATTAATTAATCATACATGTTTAGGGGAAACAGTCTGGCCATACAAAATACCTTAGTAAATTTAAATTGTATTAACAATCTATGACAATATCTTTGTAACATCTCAGTGAGCACCTTTCCACTTAAGTATTTTATTTTTAATTTTATAGTAATTTCATTAACTTCCTAAACATCACTTATCTCTTAAAAGATTTAACCTAAATAATTCTTTAACACAACATGTGATATTTCAGATTAGAATTAGTTTGGAATGTTAAAATTAGTCTTTTTGGGTATATACCCTAGATGGAACTGGTCAATTTCATTCATAAGCTCATTTATTTTTTGACAATCATATTTGTTTTTACATAGGTACCTATTTTTCACCTTAGATTAAATCAAAATAGCGGAAGATACGGCACATCCTTAGAATCGTCAACTGAAAACGGGCATGATGCACAATTACATGCACGCACACTCACACCGCTGTGATTCTGATTTTATGTTGTACGTTATTGAAGGAAAGAGAAACCAATATGTTTTGATGATAGCGTAAGCGAGACAAGCATACTACACTGGTGTGCGTCACAGTCAAGTCCTGCCAGACCTGCGACTGAGTGAAATTAGGCGACGTCAACCTGGTACCCTATCGGTTAAAATATATGAATATGGACATGGGCTTCATTTGACATTTGAAGCCCATAATATGCCCATATAAGGACAAAATATGGGCTTCAAATGTCAAATAAAACCCATGTCCATATCCATATCCATATTTTTTAGCCGATAGTCCCGCTGATTTAAGCGGTCCATGTGCTAGAGGCGAGTCACCTATCTTCCGCTATTTTAATTTAATCTAAGGTTTTCACTATTCTATTATAAAGGCCCTGTTACGTTAAATATTGTAATATCAAAGTTGGTACGAGGGGCGTTCAAAATATTCTCGGTATTGATACGTTACAACCTCTTTTATATATATATTTGTTACTGGCCGCTAAGATTCATCCATTGACATTAAAAAAAAGTAAAATTGGAACCGAGATGTTCTTTTGTTTTTCTGCAATTGCCGAACAAACATGAACACCATGAGCGAATTAACAATTTTAACGAAATTAGAGCACCGATCCGTCATAAAATTCTTGACAAAACAGGGTAAAAATCAAAAAACCATAAAAGAGGAAATGGATTGTGTTTACCGTGAGTCTGCTCCTTCTTTATCTACTATTCAAAAATGGTCAAGCGAATTTAAGCGTGGAAGGGAGAGTATTGAAGATGACCCTAGACCTGGCCGGCCTGTAGTGGCTACCTCACAAGAAAATATTGATAAAGTGGAAAAACTTATATTGGAAGACGGCCGAGTGAAGGTAAAATCTATAGCTCAAGTAACCAATCTCTCTATTGTTACCGTACATGACATTATACATGACCATCTTAATATGTCAAAAGTAAGTGCAAGATGGGTTCCGCGAATGCTGACGCTTCTTCAAAAGGATATGCGTGTGGCTTGCTGTTCAGATTTTATCGACCTGTGTGGTGAAAATCCCGATAAGGTGCTGCAAAAAATAGTTACTGGAGATGAAACCTGGGTTCATCATTATGACCCAGAGAGCAAACAGGAGTCCATGCAGTGGCACATTAAGGGTTCAGCTCATCCCAAGAAGTTCAAGGTAATCCCGTCAGCTGGCAAGGTCATGGCCACAATATTTTGGGATTGTGAAGGAGTTTTGCTTATCGATTATAAAGAAAAAGGTGTAAATATCACAGGACAGTACTACGCTAACGCTATACGTCAATTAAGAGATGCGATCAAAGAAAAGAGGCGAGGAAAGTTAACCAAAGGTGTTCTGCTTCTGCATGACAACGCCCCTGTCCATACTGCTCATATTGCCAAGGCAGCTATTGTTGAATGTGGGTTTGAAACTGTTACTCATCCACCCTATAGTCCGGACTTAGCCCCAAGCGACTTCTTTTTGTTCCCCAATCTTAAAAAGGATCTGCGTGGAAATAAATTTTCTGACGATGAAGCGTTGAAGACGGCCGTGGAGGAGCATTTTTACACCAAAGATAAAAAATATTTTTATGAGGGATTAAAAAAAAAAATTGATCGATCTTATAAGTGTATGAACATAGGGGGGGAGTAAATTGAAAAATAAAAATATCAAACTTTTCGTACTTGTTTGTTTTTATCCACATACCGAGAATATTTTGAACGCCCCTCGTATATGAAAATATTAGATAGAAACAAAAATAGTGAAGAAACTGTAAATAGTAATTATGTGGTATTTAGTAAAAATTTGGATGAATTTTAAACATTATAGCAAAATCCAAAAATATCTGTTTTTCAATTACTTCATTGTAAAAAAAAATATGTGCTTTTTCATATTACTTATTCTAAAAGAGTTCAATTAGGTACTTAGTTGAAAATTTATGTATAAAGTATTCGATCTAAAGCATTTTATTGATAGACAATCACCTGACTCCACACATTCAAGCAGTCAGTCAAGGAGAAAAACAATAAAGAAAGAGAAAATACAGATATAAATTTCAAAGGTTCCTTAATTTACCATCAAAACGAAATAAAAGTTACAATTACGAGGTATAAATGGCAGTAAAAATATAAAGGATTGCTATGATTATGTTACAAAATGTGTAGTCTTATTCTAATGGCGAATTAGGTACTTATATATGGCAACTTACATTAAAACACAGTCACAACACTGTAGTGTGTAGTAAAGGCATTTAATACCGCAATCCTCTTCTTCATTTGTAGATGTTGTGGACCGGGCTTTGTGAGCTGGAGGTGGCCTTAGATACACGCTATCTACTTTGTCACCCTGTTTCTCTTTTTCCCACTTGTGCTCTGGAGACTTATTTGCTACATTATCACTGTTTTCTAGATAATCTTTATCACTCTTGTCATTTTCATTGTTGTCACCAGCAGCTTCCTATAAAAAAACAATAATTAAAAATAATTGTATGTTTAATTTTTTTGTTAAATAACATTTCAAAAATAAGTTAAGCCTAAGAAATAAAAAAAAGAATTCTGTCCCATTGCAGGGCAAAGGCATCATTGAAATCAAGTCATTGCTACAATTTATGGGCTAAAGCCAATAGGCTTAATCACCAAATGACCTGGGAATTGTACACTGGGTATCAAGCTGAGAGCTTGACCACTCGGAAACCGTGGTGTTAATGATACAAAAAAATTTGCAAAAATGTTCTACACTAGTAAACACTAAAATTAAGAAAATTTTTTGAATAATATAAGGAAGTTAGGAAATAAAGGAGAATGAAATGTGAAGCTAGGAATAGTTTTAGATTAATATAATGTAGCCCAAACATTTATAAGGACCAACACAGAAACACGACCAGCTTTCTTTATAGAAGTTCTGGATATTTCAGATCTGAAATTACTCTGCTGGTTAAGCATTCAGATTCATCATATTACAATTATTCAGATTTAAAGAATGGGATACTTATTTCATATATTTACAAAATTATAAGTTTACCCATGTTGCATAGCTGTGAAAGAATACTACTACCCCTTTTTTCCCTGGGGTGTCGTAAAAGGCCACTAGCGGACTAAAGACTGTACATACATCTAACAGCATAGAGCAGCGATGGGCTCACCACCTGTCACACTGAGAACATGTGCAGTCGCTATTTGGTGAAAAGTGGACTATGGTAGAGGACTACTTTTCCTCATTGCCTAGCCTCTGACTAACCCTCCGGGGATAAAAGTCGTGATTTTAAGGTATCTATGTATGTTTATGTTTACCTTGTCTTCTGTGTCATGTCGTATGAATTCTTGTTTCTCTTCTGGAATAGCTGGGCCTGAACTGTCAGGCGGAATGTCAATGTTGGCTGCTGTGATTCCTGTATTTACCGCTACTGACGCGAGCTTGGCTCGCTCAGGTACCAGTAATGTTTCTTCTTCTTTCTTCTTATGTGGTTGGTAATCAGGAGAGTCACCGGACATGCTGAAATAATAAAAGTATTTTTTACCTGACACGTTCAAATAACGAACACGACGATTGAGAAACGATTGCATCACAAATACTAAAGACTGCGGCGAGTACGATCATATTTCATCCCGAGATACTAAACAGTTATGTAGCTAGATGTAAACAATGGACGTACTAAGCAATGCAACACTGCACACTTTGATGGTTGTTGGATTGCTGATAGTAACAAAATTTACCTTGCTAACACCGGCGGTTCTATTTGTTCCCCAGACAAACGTCTCCATGTGCTGATGATTGTTTCAAAATTATTGTTCTCTTGCATGTTGAAGTCAAAAACATCAAGCGACCAAAAAGTTTTGCTTTGTCTTTCAAAATGGTATTTCTGTTTAGAAGTAACTGAATAACAACAGATTTAGAAAGGCCCTAAATAGAATCAAATGCTTTTCATGTAAATAACTATAGGAAAAACCAATATTTAGCAACGTGATGTCACCTTCGCCTCCATGTCTTGTTTAGTTTGTTTACCTACCTTTCTCTAAAAAAAAAGGTTTCGATCACACACAGACACAGTTTAAAAAAGTACTCTGTGATCACAATAGAGAGAGAGATGTTTCAATTCGAGCCTCGGACCAAATATTATTTGGTCCGAGATTCGAGCTTTTAGTTGGTTTGTTTGACGTGACGTGACGTGCGTGACCGACCAGTCCGACCACAGACAAAAATTCTGAACTGGTAACACTTTCTCTGTCAAAAGGCAACAAACTTCTTGGCGGGAAAGTGAAGCGTCATGTCTGTAGTTTTGTCATTCTAAAATTTGTGTTTTGTCGATTATTAATGTGAAATAATGGTGGATTATTAACCGCTAAATGTTCATGAATGTGCATGAGTGTTGGTAAATAAAACAAAACAGTGCAACATCACTTTTCAAATTCTCTCAAGAAGACCGTGTGAGATTTCAGTAAAGTCCCACATCTTTACTGGAACTCAAGGGATTTTGGGGGGAATATCATTCATCACTCATTATCATCTTCTAAGCTTTTAAATGAACTCTATGATTTCGACTGAAGGACTAGTATCCATGGTCAAGACACAAATTATTTAAAAAAAAATCTAAAGGCAACAGACAGACTTCTTGGCGGGAAAGTGAAGCGTTATGTCTGTAGTTTTGCCATATTTTCTAAAATTTCTGTATTGTCGAATATTAATGTGAATTAATGGTGGATTATTAACCGTTAAGTGTTCGTGAACGTGCATGAGTGTTGGCAAATATAACAAAACAGTGCAACATCACTGTTCAAATTCTCTCAAGAAGTCCGTGTGAGATTCAGTAAAGTCCCACAACTTTACTGGAACTCAAGGGATTTGGGGGGAATATCATTTAGCTTTTATAATCATCACTCATTATCATCTTTTATGCAGTGCCGTGCCACGAAGCAAGAGTAGCAAATGCTGCGGCCCCGCGCATTAGGGGGCCCCTCACACCAACGTTTTCTGACCTTATAAAAGTATTATTTATATAGGTATTAGATTTAGTCACAACTCACAATTGCGAAGAAGAAAATATTTGCATCAAAATGATCAACTATAATTTTATTTTTCTATCTGCTGGTCATACCAAAATTCCTGTATTGAAAATGTTGTCGGACACTAGGTGGTCAGCCCGAGCTGATACTACGAAAGCGCTTTTTTGTGGGTTTACTACTATCAAGAAAACTTTAAAAGACATTTACAATGACGTGGATCAGAAAGCAGGGTGCCGCAATCAAGCTTACGGACTAGTTTCAAAGATGAGTAAGTTGGAAACGGGAATAATATGGAATAGAATACTATAGAATGTTTGCAAGCGATTAGTGCTGCGCTGCAATCGGATGATCAAGACCTTAACAATGGGTACACCCTTTATGAATCATTACATGAATACGTTCAAGCAATGCGATCTACATTTTCAGATATTGAGGCAAAAGCCAACGAGCTGACTGGCTGTGAAGCATATCAGCAAGAAACTTCTAGACGCAGGAAGCAAAATACGATAGCGGCTCATCTACGCCAGACGACTTTGTTGAAAATAAAACACCTGGACAACGCTACCGGCTTGAACCCCATCTGAGACCGAAACAACTCACACTCAAAAAAAAATGAAATTCAGGTGTTTATTGTCACCATTGATAACGTACTCACTGCTTCAGGTAAACTTGAGGTTGCATCAGGTATGAGCAGTTATCATAAAATTGCTGGTATTTTCGTAATATTCCAAGAGCAAAAATCTCTTTCATCAAAATAAATTTTGAAAAAACCTGCAACCATAGTAAGTGCTTACGCAGATGATTTGGAGAGCAGTCTGGGCGACGAATTAGTGCAGTTCGCTGCACTGCTCAATTCCAATGTGGCTAGTATTATTGACAGCAGGAATCATGAGGCTCTGGAAATGCAGGTTTACAAGCTGTTGATAAATAATTCTTTACAATCTTGTTTCCCGAACGTTGAAATTGCTTTGCGCATTTATTTGTCTCTCGTGATCACTAACTGCAGTGGTGAATCACAGACGTATCTTATTATACGTCTGTGTGGTGAACGAACTTTCTCAATATTAAAACGTTTTAAAAATGAATTGAAGAACACGATGAGCCAACAACGCCTTAATCACCTCACTTTAATGAATATTGAACATGATTTACTCCGAGAAGTCGATATCAACCACATTATTTATAAATTTGCCCAAATTAAATCAAGAAAAGTTTGTTTGTAACAGTTTTGTTTTATTTAATACCATAAACTCGTTAAGTAACTAAGCTAAAACAGTCTAAGGGCACCTTGATAGAATTTGCTACAGGCCCCGCGCTGGCTTAATCCGGCACTGCTTTTATGCATAATAAATGAACTCTATTATTTCCACTGAAGGACTAGTATCCATGGTGAAGAAACAAATTATAAAACTACTTTAAACTACTGGCTTAGCTACATTTTATTTTTCACTGGCTCACTAGTCACTACTAACACCTCGGAACATTGTTTATCATCATTATTTGTGTATTGTCGAATATTAATGTAAATTAATGGTGGATTATTTACTGTTAAGTGTACGTGAACGTGCATGAGTGTTAGCAAATAAAACAAAACAGTGCAACATCACTTTTCAAATTCTCTCAAGAAGTCCGTGTGAGACCTCAATAAAGTCCCACAGCTTTATTGAGTCTCTCATCTCTCATATCATCCAGATAATATAAAGAAAATAATTGGTAATTACCACAGACATATTATATGTCTGTGGTAATTACTTACTATTAAAAACTTGACACTGGCTAAATGTGCTGATTGCACAAAGCCATTAGATAAGAGAGAACAAAAAACGCTGCGGTCCGAAACACGCTTTTTCCTATCTGTGTTGTTAATACATTGGGCAAAAGCAAAAATGTGTGTATTAGTTTGGTAAAATAAAACAAAT
Organism: Scoparia ambigualis; assembly: GCA_963921215.1. Lineage (NCBI taxonomy): Eukaryota > Metazoa > Arthropoda > Insecta > Lepidoptera > Crambidae > Scoparia > Scoparia ambigualis. Next base: position 19,869,531 of record OY992501.1, on the reverse strand, counting down.
CTGTCATTTTTGCGTCTCCCCTTCCAATCTAAAATTATAATAAATTTTTTATATTAAGTAAGTTGTTATATCAAATGAAATTATACGAAATGAAATTATATTATCTGAACGTTAGACCATAGGTATTTATATCAAACATTACACACCCATTTTTAATCCCTAGGAGGGGGGGGGGGGGGGGGGGCAACGGCCCCTACTGCCCCCTTCTTGGCGACGCACAGTGATCAATTTTGTACTTTTAGATGGACGAAAATAACCTAGAAATGTATGATTTTATTTAATTGGGTTGACTTTTGAATCGAGTCGCCTGAATTTGAAGAAATAAACACTGTGGAGGGGTCTAAGGGGATTTTAAATAAAGGTATATTAACATTTTAGCTGCCGCCGTTGCGTTAAAATATAAAATAAAAACACTTGAAAGTTTTGTCAAAATCGGCTATAACCACGAAAACTTACAAGTTTTTAGGTTATACCATAGTAACAGAACCGAAGCGGGGGGGGCGAAGCCCCCGCCATGAAGAAAGTCTCAAGAGTTAATTAGGTTAGGTTAGGTTAGTATGTTGACCAAAAACGCGCGCGCCGAGCGAGCGAAGCGAGCGTGCCGCGGGAGCGGCCGGCGAAGCGCCAGAAATGACATTTTTGTAAATTTCCATATTTAAAAAAAAATTACTTAACTTAAAAATTACTTGTCTGTGGCAGGAGGGGTAAGTGGGGGGGGGGGGGGGCACTACTTATTCCTCCCCTCCCCTTCCCCCACCAATTATGGCGACCCGATTCAAATTTTTTACTACGATACATAACCTCAAAATACAAAAATTAACAAAACTTAAAAACTACTTGTTGGCGGCAGGGAGGGTAAGTGGGGGAGTAATCCTTCCCCCTCCACCTACCTTCTCCACCCCCACCCCACCCCCGATTCAGATAGACTCGATTCAAAAGTTTTACCATTTAATTTATTGATTATCTCGCTTTATTATGTATAAAGAAACACAAAGCAAATGATTTAAGAAATAAACCTACATCTTCATTTTTCATTTTTCTCTTTAATTGCATAAGTTTCGTCTAGTAACGCTATAACATCGCAGGAAAGGGCACCTTTTCTTCTGAACTTTACTGAGTAAAGACTTGAGACTTGGGGATCCGATGTTACCGATATGATATTAAATAAGTCTCCATTGGTTGCTTTGCGCGACATTTTTCTGGTATTATGTTCGCTGTAATACCGTTACCTAAAAATCATAAACTTTGTTCAAGAAGTGCAAAAATGGGCAAACAAATCTAATTGAATATAACAGCTAAAGGCCTGATAGTCCTAAAAAACTTAAAATATCCATGTTTCTTCCTGTTTCTCTAAACATAATGGCCTCAACAACAAAAAAAGAGGTAAAATCTTGTTTATACTTAAATGATTTTTTTTCTGACCAATGATAACAATGCAGTATGAGCTAATACTTATAATAAATCATAAATACCTATATGAATATGCACCATTTATTTTAAAGCCAACAGTAAACAATTTACTCTAAAATAGACAATCAACTTCACTAGATAAATCTTACGTAAACAGCAATTAATAATGCAGTTTGCGTAGTCGTTATCTTTGAGCACTAATATCTGATCAAACAAACATCGTATTGTAATAATATTGTAGCACGAAGTGGACACATTAGTCCTAAGCACGTAGCGACCTTTTTTTCGAACTACCATCATTTTGAGAAAAATGAATTTTGTCCAGCTAAAACTCATTAATTGATCACAGTGCGACGCCTTCCTCCACAATGTTTTGACTTTGCTAAGTAAAGGAGAAAACTATTGTTTGTACTTACTAATTGTACATCGTAGGTGTCCTGCTGTTGTAGTTTTCATAATTATGCGAACTATATACAATATCTTTTTTTTTGTTGTGTTTTCTCGTTGGTATCCATATAATTCCAAATTTTGTGGTAGGCTTATTAATTTTTGGACTTATGAACGATGGATATGCTTGACTAGGGTCAGTTGAATTTTTACCAGTGAAGCTCAGAGGACTACTATTATTTTTCTTTTCCGATCCAAAGGCGCTGGGTCCTTTTCCACTGGGCAATACAACGTTGGATGCCTTCCCTGTAGATCCCAGCGTGCTAGCTTTCTTAGGCGATTCATTCTTTCCACTATTCCCGAAGGCACTGTTTCGAGTGGTCAACACATTAGTAGTTTTTCCGCTTGTTTCTGGTCCGTAACGTTTTTCGCTTATAAGGTTGCTGCTCTTGCTACTCGATCCCATGTAGTCTTTACCGCTGGATCCGAAGAAGCTGGCGGTCTTCTCACTGCCGGATAGTTTGCCAGTTTTGGCATTTGAGGCCATAAAGTTGCTCCCTTTACTAGTGCCCCCGAGTTGGGAGATTTTTCCGGCAGAAGACGACGACCTTCCGACAGATGACGATGACTTTCCGATCAGACCGGTCCCAACTTTGCCCGTGGGACCGGCCCCGGGTTTTTTGGTTATAGGCGCCAGGATGATGAATCTGAAATAATAAGATAATTAGGAATTAATACAAAAAAAGAACGAAACGGAGGACAAAACGTATGCATAAAAGCATTAAAGACTGCATGTTTCCTATCGTTCGCCTTAGTTTAGCCTTAGTTCAAAAATCTATTCCATACTACGGATGAACAATCAGCTTTATGTAGGTACCCAAGGAACAAAATTTGGTACTTTATAAGTTCTGACAACGTTTTAGAACGTGCTAATTAGTCTAATTGATTTATTAGCGCTATAATGATGTTAAATGAACGTTTACCCCAAATAGGCCATAGTTTTATCACTGATTGATTCTATAAACATAACATAAAGGCTCTCACGGTAATTTAGCTCTGTAGTTGAAACCTAAAAGTGTCGAGGAACGCTTTTTGGTACTGAAATAGTGCTATTTGCAGTATTTATGTCACAAATTTGCACTATAAAAGTAACCAAAACATGTTTTAATTGCTTTTTTGCACCGTAAACAATTCCAGTGATCTTTTTTATCACACTTATTCAATCATTTTATTCGTGTTGTGGTCGTGTCCCTGTGTTCTCCAACAAAAATCTACATATAACTTAAACAATATTATTTGCTATATTTCATTCGCCGATGTAATAAAAAGGAAAAGGACACTACGTATAGCTCTGCCGTAACTTGCACTTGCGAAATTAATTGTATTGATAAAATCATTAATGCCGAATTCAAATTTGACAATGCGCCCTCGTAATTTTCTTATTTTAATTAAATTTGAATTAATAACATAAGTTCTTTTCCCAACTATGGCTGCTATCGTACACATTGGCACCAGCCGTGCTGCTAATGTGCTATCATGGCAGAAAACGGCAGCATTTTGGCTGCAGTTTTAGTACTTTCTTGTCACGATTTAGTATCGTAGCAGAACAAACAAACTCACTTATAGAGCTATTTAGAACTGAAGTTATTTAGCAGCTGCACCAGGAATCGATATGTTACTGCTTTGTTCATTATTCTAGAGATGTCCTTTCCCCTCCTATTCGATCCTATTTCACACCTACATACATTCATTACATTACATACTTACATGTTGTACTTTATAATAAATATTTACATAATACAAATGTATGTAATGCACTGAACTGTAAATGTGTATGTATGAATTTAAAAAAGTACTTAATGAGGGGGGGGGGGGGGGGGTACTGTAGAAGAGTTATTATGATTTTTACAGAACTAGCTCCATAGCGATGTTCAGGGAGCTTGTAAGTAGATATAACGTTAGGTACGTAATGGTTGTGCAAGGTACTTTTATAGTGCAAATTGATCCTGTAATAGTGTTTTCGACACCTACAATACTAGTACTGTAAAAGTTATTTTTACGCATTATTTTTGCAAAATAGATACACAAAACTGTCAATAAGTCGACCTTCAAATCTACACTCGGGCTCCTGTTGAGAGGTTGTCCGAAGCCATTAACATCACTAATAATGACCTGGAACACATCTCGAGTTGGAGTCGACGTCATGGTTTGCAGGTAACCCACAGTAAAACCCAAGCAATTATAATTGGTAGCCAAACCACTGGTATATCTGTCTAGAATTAACTCTAACGCTTTGCCACCGATCGTTTTCAATGGGGTACAGATACCATTACAAAATGTAGTAAATAATCTGGATGTCTGTATCGATAATTCGATAACCGTCTGTCCTGGTACCATCAGGTTTAGAAGGTTAGCAGGAGGGTATTTAGGGCTCACTCAAGCGGTGGAAAAATCTTTTGCCGACCAAAACTAAAAATTTTACTTGCGCAGTCCTTTCTTCTTCCTTTACTGGATTACGCCGACGCGTGTTACCCTGACCGCAGCGTTGTCCTATGTACTAAACTTGAGCGTCTGCAGAACCTATGTATCCGCTTCATTTATGGCTTACTTAAATACGACCATATTTCTTATTGCCGTTCTTAACTGGCTATCTATCTCCCGAAGACGAGACTGCCACGCGTTGTCTCTCCTCTACTCCGTCCATTTCCCTCCACATTGTCCGTGACCTTCCTCTAGTTGCCTGTCCCTTGATGTTCATCCCACTGACTTCGTAGCCAAGTCTTATACTGTACATGCTATCCACCTATGGAACTCCCTGCCAGAGAGTATCAGGCGGGCGAAGAGTCGGGACTCTTTTAACCGACAAACCAAAGAGTACTTTCTCAGGCTGGACTCTTCATCCTAACCTTATACATTGACCTATCAGTCTGTAAATATCACCTCCATATTTATTCCATTTAGTCTATTACAATCTAATTTTCTGTTAATCATTAAATTTATATTTTATTATCATAGTATTTTCCTCCTTAAACGTACTGTGCATTAGCCCGTGATTGTTTATTCAACTATATGGTTTTTTTTCCAAACGTTGCCTGGCAGAAAGTGCTACCCTATCATAAAGGCCGCCTTTTGTCATACTGTTTTTCTTTGTATTGTTTTAAATTGTTTTTATAGTGCAATAAAGTATGTTTCATTCATTCATTTCATTCAGTAAGCTCGTCTATAGTACTAAATAGTACCATAATCGCTTTTACCAGCTTTTACCATATCTATTGCAGTGCAACACTTTATAGCTGGGGAAATAAGCGTCAATTTTGGGCCAAACCTCGCACTTTTCAGACGCCACTTGGTACGATTGTTCCCTAGGTCATTCTAAGCTGATTTAGCCCGGTAGCCACGGAATTGCCTACTGCCGGTGGGCACCAGGGGGGGGGGGGGGGGGGAATTATTTGTCTCCCGCGTTGCAGTCGGTGCATAGTTCCTCTCCACTTATAGCTACTAGGGCAAGTTTGGTATCGTTTTCGTATAATTTAAGGATGAGGAATCCATTTCTGAACCGAATTTTTAAACCCGTCATAGTTAAAAATTTTTTTTTATCAAAAACGTAAAAATGAAACTCTACTATAGCGATACCACATGGAGTTTTGGCCAATAAAAATATGATGATATAACCTATTTAATTGTGAACCTAAAAAGTATTACTCGAATGATTGCTTTTAAAGAAAATGTTCGTCAAATAAAATATTTCATTACTTACGCAACCCTGATTTCACTTGTTCGATGGAATTTGACATGAGATGATTACACTTTCGCATTTAAATCTCACTATAAATCGTCAATATGAAATTATATTTGTAAACAGAAGCTACCACCGTGTTAGGAATGCATATACCGAGAAGAAACTAGTAAAACAAAAACGTAAAAATAAAAACAAATTTTTTTTTGAAAATGCTCTACTACAGCGATATTACGTGGATATTTGGTAAATAAAAAATATGATGTCCTATTAAATCATAAACCGTAAAAGTATTACTTGAATGAATACTACTAAATAAAAAGTTTGGTAAAAAATTTTTTTTTGGTTTTTGATCAGGGTTTTTTTTTTGAGGTTATTTGACTATGAAACACACTTACTTGTTTGGCACTTGCCCAAGGGCGGAGCCCCTCCTATGGAAAGGTCAATGTGCATGTGTATATCTAGGTAAGTTTTGCTCTATCGAAGGCCTTATACTGAATTAAAACTATTTCAACGAGACCTAACACGATTTATTTTGTACTTAATTACTTACATGTCTACTTACTGCTAGACGTTTCGGCCGCGATGCTGCGGCTGTGGTTACAAGCGTGGTCGTGTTAGCCCCTTCGTACACAAGGTTACGCAAATCTTCGATACTCGACGATTTTAGTCTCCAAGCGACTACCGCCATACAAATTGGAGTCGCGGCGGGACAAATGTCGGCGACGCGGTTCGTGTACGAACCTCAATGGATTTGTATGGCGGTAGTCGCTTGGAGACTTAAATCGTCGAGTACCTATCGAAGATTTGCGAAGCCTTGTGTACGAAGGGGCTTAGGTCCCGTTGAAATAGTTTTAATGCAATGCAACGCAATAGTTTAAAGTCTGGGCTTACTGAAGTCTGTATTTATTGTATCTATAGAATAACCATGATCAAGAGCTACTGTAAGGTCCTCGATGAAAGAAATAAGATAAGTCGCAGTGGATTAATGCTCCATGTTGTAATCTAGCAATAATATCTTTAAATAGAAATGCTAAAAGTGGATAAACAAGCGATTCGAAAACCTTTATAAATACAGGTAAGATAGAGATAGGCCTGTAACTACCAACAGAGCCCCTGTCACCACTCTTGAACAGTGGCAAAATGAGCGATTCCTTCCAGGCGCAAGGAAAAACTCCATCCGATAAAGACCTGTTAAAAATTAACGTATGGGGTAATGCCAAGCCTTTTCCGCAATTAGTGACAAAGAAAACCGGAATGCTTTCCGTTCCGGCGCTCTTAGTGAAGTCAAGTCTTTTTAAAGCCCTGTAAACTTCATCCGTAGTAAACAACAAAAAGCTAAGATAGTCACAACAACAGGCAACCGCTGGAGAATGAGGTGATGGATCCGACTTATTGAAGACTGATGCGAAATAATCAGCGAAAAGATTGCAAATATCCGGCCTTTCGATGGAATCGATGTATTTTTACCTTTGCGCTTATTCCTAATAAAAGTCCACACTAGCTTCGGGTTTGACTTTAACGAATCCTTCATACATGAGTATAAAGCATAGGAAGAAGACAACAGTGAATCACACCTTTTTCTAAGGAGTTTGAACGTTAAAACATCACGGGGGTTATTATTGTACCTCCGCATTCTAACACGATATTCATTTTTTTCTTTAGGGGCCCTACTAAAAATGTCTTGAAACGTATTTCAGGATCAAACTCCTTATCATGCCGTAAAATACCTCCAGCATCTCATCAACAGACCATCAACTACAAAGTAACTCCTTCCAATTGATAGTGTGCAAATCTTTAACAAGATTGGTATGACTATACCTTGCCGGCCTTGCGAAAACAAAATCTGGCGTCATTATTGGGTGATAAAGTGTCATTACATATGTAAGGGGTAGAAAAGCTTATTGGAGGGTGCAGCGGGTCCACGATAGACAAGATGTCAGGAATGCCTGCAATATCGGCGACTGCTATGTTGCACAAAATTAAACTCAAGATTTTCCATTGAGTTATGCCGTTATATGTAAAATAATAATGTTTAAAATTATCAAGGGAGAGAAAATCTGTTAACATATTATGTACCTAGTTCGCTGTTCGAGTAACCAAGTAAAAGATCATTACATGCTCCCGCAATCCATGACATAGGTACTGCCTAAATTTAAGTTACCCACTATAAGCGTATCGCCAATCAGTGCATCTAAAACACGGTTACAATTGTCTATATAGTGTTTCTAAATATGTTTTTGAATAGGAGGTGGCAGGTATAGGTACACCGCAAATGTTCCACCTCGCGGAATCGGCCCTGTCACTCCCAACACACACCCACGAGTCCTCACAGTCAGATTCGCATAAATAAAGTCGTACTGAGTCAAGTCGTTTAATGGCAGCGATAAACACCGCTTCACCAATCTTTGAAGGATGGAACCCACTGCTTTGGCGATAACGTTGTATCTATTATCAAGGATCAGAATCAGAAACGCCGTCATTCAACCACGTTTCAGTCAAGAATTACAAATTATATTATTAAAAATACTGACAGTCTTTGTTCACAAACCTTACATTTTGGTAATAAACAATTATGTCATTACAAGCCTTTTAGTGAAAAAAAATAACCTTAGCTCACTGTTTTGAGAGTCTCGATGCGTACATAATTGGATTCCTCGTTCTTTCACAAAAAAATGTTTCCGTCGCGTACGATAAATTTATACTTAGCTCCCTGGCAGTGCGACGAGTCGCCGCATGCAACAATTTAGTTTCCGGAGTCAAGTGCTCTGTTACACAGACTGGGATCTTCTAGTTGCCACCGATACCCAGATGACTGGTGTTAATTTTTTCGCTGGAATTGTTCAGGTACATTGAAAATTTGCCGCCGACTCGAGAAATAACTATAACTCAGCATCTATTGCGAGCTGTCTACCAAGGAGGGCATGTATGGGGTCAAATCTTTACGACCCCCATCAAGACCTGCCATGTCTTTCTAAGAGGGGATGGTACAAATAAGACCAAACTTGGAAGCCTGTTTGGTCCACATTACCCCTCGCTGATAAAGCATGTTTGGAACTGATAAGATGCAAGTGCAAGGTGACCTGCGGAAATAACCGATGTAACTGTACCAAACGACAATTAAAGTGTACAGATTTGTGCGGGTGCGGCGGTTTATGTATAAGTACAATACATGAGGAGCAATAATGACCTAGAATGATTTAGGGAACAATCGTGCCAAGTGGCGTCTTCCGAGACAAAGGTGCAAGGTATAGTCGCTTATTTCCCCTACTATTAATGATTGTTTTGTATAGTCCAGGAAGCGTTCTTAGAGCAAAATTATAGAACGTAAATGCTCATCAATTTTATAGAAGCAAAACGCTCTGTTGGTACAAGCAGTCATTGTGACTGCCAGCGAGAGACTCAATCTCTTCACAGATGTTACAGAGGTAGTTATTATAGTCTCGTCGGCAGGATGCTTGAACTTCAGCGGTCAATTTGTTAATTGCCCTTGTGTCTGCTCCTTCAGCTTTCTTTTTACGTCTCTCTTCAACTAAACTAAGAGTACTGTCAGTCACGCAGTGTTGCCGCTTACGCAGGTCTGCCTTTGGTGTGGACTCTGCTACCGCAGTCTGAATAAGATTGTTGTTGTTGATTGTTGCCTTGTCCTACAGCATGTCCGGTGTGGCCCCGTCATGGTTTACTTCTGACCAGTCTGTCCAGATTTGCTCGATGGTCGTAACAAATTTTGGCATATCAGTAACTTCAATCCTTTTTTGGTTATTAGGAGTTCTTGCAGATGTCAATTTTAGTCTCATTTTCATGATCAGAAGCTCGTGATCTAAACCAAAACAGGCACCTGGTAGTGTATGTGCATTGAGGATGGAGGTGCGCCAACGGGATCTGATCAAGATGTAATCGATCTAATTGCGGTACTTACCACCTGGTGACGTCCAGGTGTACTGTCTGCGAGGGTGGTGCTGAAGCAGACTGTTGGCTATCACCAGACTGTTTTCGTTTGCAAACTTACAAACGCTCTCCTCTTTCATTGCGTATGCCAAGCCTGAAGTTTCCCACTGTATTACTATATTGTCGGGAATTGGCACCAATTTTTGAATTGATGTCACCCATTATTACAAGAAGTTCTCTGTTAGGGAACTTTTCTATGGACTTTTGTAAATCGGCGTAGAAACTCTCAATGACTTCGGGACTAGAAACGCTAGTAGGGGCGTAGCACAGACCAGTGGTCTGTAGAGCGTAGATTTGTATGACGTTCAAGTCAGGTGACGATTTCAGTTTCATACAAATGATGAAATGAAATACAAATGATGAAACACCACTGTGTTTCTAGGCATCACGTTGGATGCCAAGCTTCAGTGGGGCCCACATATAGCTAAATTGTCGAATAGACTTAGCTCTGCGGCTTATGCAGTAATGAAGATCCGTCAGTTAACTGACGTTGATACAGCTAGATTAGTTTATTTCAGTTACTTTGATACTTAGATTAAAACAAAAAGCTAAGCTTTCATAGTGTAATGTCGTACGCCATTTTACTGTGGGGAAATGCTGCCGACATTCAAACTATCTTTGTGCTGCAGAAGAGGGCTATTCGAACAATATATAACCTACAGGCTGGTGACTCTCTCAGAGAGAGATTTAAGGATATAAGTATAATGACAGTTGTATCACAATATATTTATGAAAATCTTGTGTATGTTCATAAAAATATTGAAATGTTTTCAAAAAACAGTGATATTCACAAATTAAATACTAGAAGTAAGAACAAATTAGCAGTGCCTTATACTAGGCTCCATAAAATAAATAATTCTTTTAAGGGTCTGTGTGTACGATTATACAACAAAGTACCAAATTATATTCAGAAATAAGATCTTGATAAATTTAAAATCAAAATCAAAGAAAAACTTTATAAAAAGCTTATTATAAAGTGTCGGATTATACAGAAGACAAAACAGCTTGGGTCTGAAATGCTCCAAGTACCTACTCCAACTCCTATTTATAATTGCCTATAATTAATTTATATAGAGCACCTATTACATTCAAATTCATATTTTGTATTTTGTGACCTGGTAACGACTTATAATATATATTTTTTTGTAAATGTCGTTGCTTCTGTGCGCTGTGGTTTCTTGCGCCCGTTCTTTGCCACAGTTAAAAAATGATGTCCTGAATGGGTGGCAGGTTAAAAAATATTTGGACGTTTCAAAGTACTTATTAATTGAGTTTATTGAATAAATATATTTTGACTATTGATGCCATTGTTCACTGGCTCATAGCCCAACACACTTCTACTGTGATGCTTCGGGACAAGCAAAGCAACTCCGTTTTGGCTAGCACTGTCGTTTCCAGATAAATTAATGGCATGGGCATCGGTGAGGAAATGGCCATGATTCTTCCAGTGGGTTCCACATCGGGTAACTTCTTCTAATATCTTCAGCTTCCCTGGTTCTAGTAAGCCACGCACATTCCATGTTCCCATCTTCTGAATTTTACGCAGCCTAACAGTAATTCCAGTGGCATTATTTCCATGTGAAGCCTGGTCTCCTACTCCTACATGGCCGGTAACCCATTTCTCACTGCTCGCCTCGGACGCGGCGCGGCGCCGGTCGCTAGACAGTTCGCATGGCATTCGTAACTCATGTGCGTTTACTTTCATAACGATATTCTCGGGATAATAGTGGCAGTGGTTTCCCCTAAGCTTCTGCACCAGACTTTTTGGGGCTATTTGGACCCCAAGGCTCCTGCAGCCTCATCTAACCACTGGTTAGGTGTTTGGTTATACCGCCACTGCTCGGTCGCCATTGCCTCCTCCGTTGTCTAGCAGGGAGACCGCGGTACCGGAAGATACCGCCGCGGATGAAGCAAGTTTCCGCGCGTGCAGGTGAGGTTGACATTTGGGGCCGGAAAGATGTTGAATCCGTTCTCCCCCATTACCCCTCAGACTAGCCATTAGTAGCTTTACACTTACGCTATTGTATTTTAGTAGAGTTTTAATAATTTTATTTTGGGATAACTGTAAGTTTTTAAGATTTGATTCAGACGCACATCCCCATTTATTTCACTTCAACAAGATAACTTAAGTACCTAAATGAGTTTTCACTCCTCTTGCTCAAAAAGACCGTCATTGTAGCGTTCCAAAGTGAGGATAAAATAGCTTTTCTTGCACTAGGGGAAAAAGTATTTTTTTTTGTCTGTCAAATGACAATGAGCCTACAAAAACGAAAAAGTTTTTAGTCATAAGTGTAGTAATCATGAATAAACACTTAAATCAACAACTTTTTTGAGATATTTATTTAAAATTTATGGTAAAATTAGTAATCATTCTTAGAAACAACTGCACAGTCTGCACATGTGCTTAGGTGGTGAGCCTTGCTGAGGGTTGGTAGTATTATTTTGATAAGCCCATAGTTGCTCTATGCTATTGGATCTATGTGTAGTCTTTAGTCTGTTAGTCGCCTTTTACGACACGGAAGGGAAGAGAGGGGTTGGTAGTATTATTTTGATGAGCCCATCGCCGCTCTATGCTTTTGGATGTATGTGCAGTCTTTAGTCCGTTAGTCGCCCTTTACGACACCGAAAGGAAGAGAGGGGTTGGTAGTATTAATTTGATGAGCCCATCGCCGCTCTATTTTGTTGGATGTATGCAGTCTTTAGTCCGTTAGTCGCCTTTTACGACACCCAAGGGAAGAGATGGAAACACTGCATATACCTACCTACCTACTATCTAACAGCATAGAGTGGCGATTGGCTCATCTAAATAATATTACCAACCCTTCTCTTCCCTAGGGTGTCATTAAAGCAACTAACGGGTTAATTTTTAATAGAACAAACCAATTCATATTGTATTGGATTGTTTTATTTTCTCGCATTCGTAGTGAAAAGCAGAGTGTAACACACGGCGCTATTCATTTCTATTTACTCCCTCGCTAAAGCTCGGGAGTAAAACTACCTCGTATATAATGGGTCATTTTAGCCCCTTGTATAACAATCTACTATTTTGTGGTTTTTACTAAAGAGTTTTATTTACCAACAAGATAATTTGTAAATATTTTATTTTTACAAAATAAATTTTTGATCTTTTATCTGTGCATTACAAAACCCGAAACACGGGCGGCTTATTGGTGCGAGCGGGCGGCCATGATTGAGCTTCATGTGACGTCACATTTCACAAAATTATCAAAAACTATCTGCCAGTTTCAAGATAAATTTCTATATTAATTGAAATGTGGCGTCACGGATAGGGTTGCCAGGTCCTAAAATAAAAAAGCCGGACTCAGCGCTGTATTAGGCCGGACATGGTGTTTGTGGCTTTCCAAGCCCAACACGCTATTTTAAAGCTGACTTACGCTTTTCAAGCTGCACAACAGTTTAACAATAAAAAATCAGATGAGGATTGAGTTTTTTAATAAATATTATTTATGAATTACACATTCAGTCTTGGCATTTGCACTTACTAGAAACTTGAAAAAAAACCCAAAAATCAACCTGCTATTTGGTGTCTGAACAAGCACCTGCATTAAAATAATTAATTAACAAAAGCAAAAGCAAATTCTATAAAATCTTAAAATCAACACGTCTCTATTTTAAAGTAATCAAAAGTTATAGGTATTTAGCATTTGCAGCTACTTTATCGAGAACATATTTGTCCTTAAAGATCATTTCATAAAATTCTATGCATGTTAATTTCATTGGGTAAGTACTGCGCTGCGCCCTTAGATTAAAACATTTGTTTTAATCTAAGGCTGCGCCACACTGCTCGCATTCGCTTATACCCTCGCCGCACGATGAGACAAAAAAGCCTAACAAAAGCCGGACAGGCCAGACACGTAAATATTTGGCCGGACACGACCATAAAAAGCTAAACCTGGCAACCCTAGTCACGGAGCAATATGTCACGTGATCAACCGTTATCGCACAAAATTTGAAATTAATAAAGAAAAATATGTTTTTTTCAATTAATAAAGCTTTTTCGAGAAAGAAAATATTGTACAGGGTCTATAATAAGCGTTTGCAATTTTTAAAATCCTTTTTCGAAAACTGTCAAGTAGCCAATTATGAGCGCAGGTAGTTGGTATGACATTGTTACTTCTTGATACTATTACCGTATCTACCTACTGCGGTAACAGTAATCACAAATTAATGGTCCAACTGAATTTGGACGTACCGTAAATGACTGGCCGCAATCGCTCTCAGCGCGTCGTTAGTGGTTGCAAGTACACCTATGACATCGTGTTCTGTGGGTTGCAATTACCGTCACGGATCTATTGTGTGTGCCGGCTAATCAAAGGCTATTAAGTCAATAATGTGTTGCATGAAGGTGGTTTAATAATCATGTGGTTTGAAGATATGTGTGCAGGAGCATCTGAAGGTATGGGTTATACAACATTCATCGTTTTATATAAAGCGCTTGACTATAGTTTTCTTTTCCTAAAAAGGACATAGGTAAGTATTTTATACTGACTACATGTTGTTTACCTATTTTATAACTTGCCAAACGTTTATTGGTAAGTAAAGCAGTTTGCAAAGTAGATGTAGAAGCACAGAATAACTACTTAATAGTACTGTAGAAGTACATAACTAATACTTATTTTATACATACGAGTGTATACACAACAAGAAGATGGTAGAAGAAGAAGTATACACGACAACAATGTTTATTGACTGTTTCAAGTTTCGTTTTACACTGTAAGTACGAACTACGTGATAAAGAAATTGCACAAAACCTGAAATAATACTTATTTCAGATCTTTAAAATCGATAGTAGAATCGATTCCAGTAGGTATTTAAAAAAATGGGTAAATTTTTTATAATAAGAACTACTCTATCGTCTTCTTCAACGTTTCACTCACAGTTTGAATGTGAGAGCTCGCAATGCTGCAACATCACTTTCGTAAGTTTCGCAGGCTTAGATTGCGCATACTGTAGATCACAAATTTACAAGAATTGCAAGAAAATACAAAAATGAAAAATCTTCTTGTATCATAGATCCCTATAAAATATTATTCAATAAATTGTTTTTACTAGCGTGGTAACCGTGACGCGTACCGGTGAAAGAATACTACAACCCCCTCTCTTCCCTTGGGTATCGTAAAAGGCGACTATCGGACTAAAGACTGCACGTACAGCCAACAGCATAGAGCGGCGATGGGCTCACCACCTGTCACTCTAAGCACATATGTGCAGACGCTATTTGGTGAAAAGTGGACTGCTATGGTAGAGGACTGCTTTTGCTGTCCTCATTGCCTGGTCTCTGATTAACCCTTCGGGGATAATATTCGTGATATTATGTATATATGTATGTTTTGCCCTTCGTCCGCTTGAAATAGAATTCCACAGAATAAAACAAGAAGTTCCACAGAATACCAGCGCCATGGCATGTAAATGTCACAGCATAAGCTGAGTGGCGACCATTTCGGTTGCAAATAGGGGAAACGGTATAGTTATTGACCCCTATACAGTTATTGGCCATTTCAACTTTGATGTTAAACAGGACGACCTAATAAAAGCGTGTTATAAAACTAGCAAAACCCTGGAAAAATGGTAGATTTGAAACGAGAACAACGGCAACACTTTTATTATGTACCTCTCAAAAACTTTCAACACAATTTGGCTAGGTGGATTTTTTCTTTTTGCAATGTGTGTGTTTTTTGCAGCGGGAACAAAAGTAAGTAAGTTTGTTAAAAGAATCATAAGACTGAACATTTTTTGACGAGATGTTTTGAAAAGTATGTATTGTAGGATCGCGTTTGAAGTTATATAAAACATGTGTAGTTGTTATGCGTTAGAAACATATTTAAGGTGTAATAACCTAATTTTCTTTAATAATTACGAAATTCTGGTGTGGCCAATAACTTAAAATTATAGAGTACGTAATTTTTAGTTATTGGCCTCTTACGCCAAATTACTGTATTTTAATAAAAACACAATTAATAGCGTTATTAATAAATAAAACGTCTTCTGTCATAATATTAAAATCATATGCAATTACCAGAAATTTTAAAACATTATTAACACTTAATGTCCTAGGCCAATAACTGTCTTGTTGGTCAAGCTATCCCATAAAAAAATTAGGCCAATAACTATTTCTATTTAATTTATTTAGCTTAAATTATTTTTGTCTAAATAAGGTTCGTAAGAAGAAATAATGCCAAAGATACCCCGGTATACAAAGGCAGGCTGGACAAGGCATTAGAAAAAATAAAAACCAAAACAATGTCTTTGAGAGCAGTCAGTTTTTGCTCTACACTTTACTACAGTTTAAACTTAAAAATCAAGATTAGATCTGGTTCCTTTTAATACGTGCCGGCGGCGGGCCTCTAGCTGCTGCTGGCGGTATCTAGTTTTTGTAAAAAGTTTTATCATCGTCATTGAATTCCTAATATTTAGCACCAAGAGCTTATTCCAGATGACGATGAGCTTTCTGATGCCACGACTGACACGTTTTGTTAAATGATGATTTTGAACCATCTGAGGATGAAAATCATCATGAAGACATGTTTTAGTCATTACAGAAGTTTTTTTTTTTTTTTAAATTTCTTAAATATTTTACTAGCGGCCCGCCCGCGACTACGTCTGCGTGGATCCCGTACCCGTATATACCGACAAATTTTGTTTCATACAAATCTTGTCCAGAAAATTTCCAGTGTATCCAAGTAGTCCCCTCTAGCCTTTCCCCCTTAAAGGAACAATTGGGATTTTTTTATAAAACCTCCCAGTTGTGACCTCTACCAACGACACGGGTGACAACTGGGACTTTAATTTTTAGATGTCCCAGTCTCCTTCACTTGAGATGTTGCCGTATAATTTTTAAAGTGGGGGAGACTGGGATATTTAAAAATGTAAGTCCCAATTGTCCCCTCCACCAGTAACACGGGGGACAACCGGGAGATTTTTATAAAAAAATCCCAGTTGTCCCCCAAGGGGACGAACGCCAGAGGGGACTACTGGGATACACTGAAAATTTCAAACACAACAAAAAAATAATTAGACCAGATAGCTGCAGCCGAACGGCTGATGATGATGAAAGTGATGCACATACAAACATTTCGGAAATTGATTTAATAAAATATGGATTTTTGATGTGGCCAATAGCTGTATGATCTCATGGCCAATTACTGTGATTTTATGTTTAATGTTTTTATGTTAATTTTATTCATTAAATGCTTAATAAAAGTGTGTGTGTGGGGTGTCATATCTTTAAATATATTAACATAAAACCATATGGCAAATATTTTATTTATTTCTAACTAATATGTTTATTTTTAATTGAAGGTTTCGCTTAACTGGCCAATAACTATACCGTTTCTAAAAGTAACTACTTTTGTTTGACAGCATTTTTTGGATACTTATTTTGCAATTAATAGGTACATATAAACACATAAAATCTACTGTGGTTTAATACTTTACTGTGCCATAATAGTTTAATTTAATATATTTTTATAAAACTATCTTTTTCTTTTTTCCATCCTTTGCTAAAACATAAAAAATGACGGGTTTGATACTCGTGAACACGCCACATAGCGTTGCCCATGGTAAAATAGTTTATCCTCAATGTACACCTGCAACTTTGAGCCTGCAGCTCAATAACTGAATGTATTTAAGTAATAACTAAATCAGCAGCAGTTACTTTATTTTATTTATTTATTTATTTATAGAAACCAACAGCTTATCACAATGTATACTTATTCTGCTAACAATTATCCTGAGTAAAGCCAATTACAGGTTTCTGCATTTACTAATATAAGTATATTAATATATTACCTTTAAGATTTGTGTATCGGAAATAAAATTTTTTGCTTAAAGTTACAAGTAATTTAAAATAACTTAAATTAAATCTCATCAGCCACAAAACTACAAAATCAACCCAGCCATGAGTGTAACAGAGTCATTGAACGCTGCTATATTAATGAAAAATCAAAAACAAAACCTACTAATAAATATTATACAACTACGCATACATACATATTGTTAAATAAACATATAAACACGCCACTTAATTACCTTTTTGTTTGTAATATAGAGGTCATTTTATTTATTCGCTTAGTCAACGCACTTAATTGTTTCAATTATGTTTTTTTTAAAGTGAATTTGGACAGGAAGAAAACATCTTCCTTACTAAAAAGAGTATTATAGGTGTGGGCAATGCGCGTTAGGACAGCATTACTGGAGTACTTGGTGGAATGGCTTGGAACGTGCAACAGAGGAGTGTGACGAGTGCGACGTGAAGGTACACGGTATGCTACTTTAGACACTAATTGTGAACAGTCTACGCGATTTCGAATGATGTCAAACAATAACGACATATCCATGACTTTATGTCTCTCCCCAACGGTAAGTAAATTATGTCGGCGACAACCGTCAAGATAACAGTCACTGGAGCAACGAAGACGATAATTCAGATGTTTGATAAATACTTTTTGAGTACGCTCCAATCGTTTAATATACACCTCATATTGTGGCGTCCAGATCGGACTAGTATATTCTAAAACGCTTCTAACATATGCAAAATATACTATTTTGAAAGCATTTACGTCAGAGAAAGGCTTACATGACCGTATAACGAAACCCAAATTCCGAAAAGCTTTATTAGCTATAGTATCAATATGTTGATCAAAAATCATTTTACTGTCTAGGATAACGCCCAAATCTTTAACCTTATCGGTTTTTTCTATTAAAACGGTATTAAAATAATAATTGTGCGATATTTTATTTCTTTTGCGGGTAAATGATATACACTGGCATTTTTGAGCATTAACAGTTATCTTATTTTTTGAATAGTAGTCGTATAAAGAGTCAAGATCCCTCTGAAGTTTGATACAATCTTGTTCACAATTTATTAAACTAAAAATTTTCTTATCGTCTGCATACATTAAAAACCCAGAAGTCTTAAAGCAACTACCAATATCAAATAAATAAGCATTATAGAAAAGGGGTCCCAAGTGTGAACCTTGAGGGACACCAGTGAGTACATTTACAAAGTCTGACCTAAAACCGCCAATTACTACCGCTTCAGAACGATTATGCAAGTTAGATTTAACCCATTGGAGCAAATCACCACGAATTTCCAAACTGTGCAACTTTCTCAAAAGGATAACGTGATCCACACGATCAAACGCTTTTTCAAAATCAGTGTAGATCACGTCAACCTGCCCCCCACCATCCATATTTTCTAACAAGTAATTAGTGAAACATGATAAGTTTATTAGAGTAGAACGCATTTTAAGAAACCCGTGCTGTTCGTCAGGTATTCTGTTTTTTATTACTGGGTAGATAGCCTTATAAACAATTCTCTCGAAAACTTTGGCAACCGTATTCAAAATAGAGATACCCCTATAATTTTCAATGTTACTTTTGGCGCCTTTTTTGTGTAACGGGACGATATGAGCTTGTTTCCAGATGTTTGGAAAGTACCCTTCATTCAATGATTTATTAAATAAAATGAAAAGAGGCAGGGCCAGTGACTTCGAACAATGACGCCAAAACACGGGCAGCACATTGTCGCTACCTGCGCCTTTATTAATGTCGAGAGCATTTAGAGATGATTCTATGCTACTAACAGATACATTATGTATTCTAGATATACAGTCGCTACTACCATCATTAGATACCAAGTCGTAATGACATTCAACAGAAGGTATACCAAAAACACTTTTAAAAAATGAGTTGAAGGCGTTACTTATATTTTTGCCACTGGCATGATCGCTGCCCTTATAAGTCATTTTGCTAGGATAGCCAGAACCACCACGTAGCGCTTTTAAAAAGGACCAAAAAGCTTTAGGCCGGCTTTTTATTGAGTTTTGTGTGTGAAAAGTAAATTTATAGCCGCTTGGACGCGTTTCTGTCTATCTCTCAATAGGCAAAATTCATCATAATCTAATAAATTTCATGTACGTTTCCATCGCGAATGTACTTTAGCTTTCTCACGAATAATCTTTATAAGGGCGGGACTGAACCAAGTTGGATAAGAACTTTTTTTGGATTTCTTAAAGGGTATATGTTTTTCAATGGCTTCGTAAACATAGTTATAAAAAATATGTGTACCTACCTATCGCACAAAACCAGCTCCCAGTGAATGTCGCTAAAGAACTGATCAATCTGATCATAATTTCCCCTAAAAAAATTACGCTTTAAAGTCGGTGATTCGATCAGTGGCATAACTTTTAAATCAAAGATGTCAAATTCAAAATTTGGATGAGCTGGATCCATTTTAACCAAATAAATTGAAGATTCTCCGAGATTCAAGGGTAAACTGGAAAAAACTAAATCAAGTGTATTCCCAGCATAATTTTTAAAATAATTATATTGAGTCAACCCTAATCAATTTAATTCATCAATCAATGTGGCTCCCGCATCTTGTAACGTTACAGGACCCTTTTTCAGATTAGTCGGATTCTGATTTTTATCCCAAGATATGCAATACAAATTAAAGTCACCGATAAGAATGTAATTTTGATTAGAATTATTATACATACGTTGCGAGATGGAATGAACAATAGAATTTAAATTGTCGATAAAAAAAGCAGAATTATCGTTCGAATGAGGAGGAACATAAGCTACACTAATGTGGAGGTCAGCGGTGGAGTCAAGAACCCGCGCAGGCAATGATATAGTTAACATCTCAGTGGGCGCTGCCGGGTCCGAGCCGCTCAACAAAGCGCAAAGGTCGCGACGCACCATAATCATTACTCCGCCACCCGTTGATTTTTTACAACATGGAAAATCATGATCCCGGCGGAACACGTTATACCTATCGTCACACAATTCCATATCATAAATGCCATCACATAGCCACGTTTCCGTCAATATTATTATGTCGTAGTTTGTTGTGAGAATATTCTGTTTTAACGTTAAACACTTTGTTCGCAAGCCACGGACGTTCTGGTAATATATTTTTAAGTTGTTACTATTTCCTATTAAAACGATTACCTCTTAACGTAAGACACATTAAACAACATCTAAAAACAAAAATAAAACGTATAGGTTTAAAGAAATGGAGATGCATGACTTTAAAGTAGAATCCATTTAAAACGTATTTGTGATTATTTAGCAAGCAGTGATTGTCAGGTAACAAACTCAATAAAAACAATAACGAAATTAGTGGGTACTTCAAAAACTTATCAACATCGATCCAAAGAGTGTGCAATGCAACTCGTGCGCTAAATAAGTGTGCGACAAACAAGAAAACAAGCGTGGCCGTGTCATTAGAACAATTTGTGACATAAAGTAGTAGAGTAGGTGTATTATAATGAACAAATATAAGATAAGATATAATATAATAGTATAAATATCTTACAATAAGTACTTTAACCATTGCCTTAAAAATATTTATAATGTGATTTTTAGATTTGTAAATGTAATAAAACAAAGTTAAATACTGTGATACTGACGATAAACATTTTATATTAATGAGGTTATTAAACATGTTGCAAATGATATTAAATACAGTTATGAAAGTTAATAAACAATTGGTGTTTGTATTCTGTAATAGAACTTTATAATTTGAATTCTTTAATATATAAGCGGGCAAAACGGTAACTAAATACTGTGACAAGTATTTAATATTAATTATATTATAATAAAATATTGAATAAAAATACTTAATGAGTTGTACAATATTGTTGTAAAAATGTGATTTTGTTAGGTAATTACTAATAGGAATGTTATACAGTCCCAGGCAAGTAGCATATAGGAATGATTTTATGATAAACACTATGTGATAAATACATATGTAACAACTATGAATTTCAAAGATTATTTCCAGTTCGCCACCAATAATAAATATATAACAGCGTCCAATGTTACAATTAAAAAATCCGACAAGTATCTCCCAACGAAACTTATTAATAAATTCACACATCGACGACCCGGGCAGAATTACATAAAAAGAGAGCACCCTATTTAAGCGTATCGACATTAGTGAAACTAAGGTGCCACAGTAGTATGCCACAGAGTATGACTGGTAATGAGTTGAAATAAACGTGATGAGATAAAACAATTTTCTTAAATAATATGCAAATTTACGTTTAAACTTGGAAACAAAAACATGAGGTTGTTTAGAGTGAAATATAAAGAAACTATAAGTTACCGTATCTATATAACGACAGGTTAAAACATCTTTTTTAGGTCCTCTTCGTCTTTTATCATGATTGGAACCGATGTATCGCTTTTCCTGACGTAAATTCTTCCATTTTTTGACCAGGTATATTGGTAAAGCTTTGATTTTGCGGTTTCCTTGGTTATTTTCAGGAGTTGTTTATTGAATGGCGTAAGGTGCTCATTTATGTAGATAGGTTTAATGTTTCCCGAAATATCAATATCTTTGGTAGTAACCTTACACTTCTTTGCACGTGAAAGAAAATTGTCTTTTTGAAGGCGTGTTTTCGTTTTGACTATGACAGTTCGTGAGCGGCCTGAAGTTTTAATCTTTGGTGTAACTCTATGAATAGTGATGATGTGTTCGGGTGTTAAATCGGCTCTAATACATTTTGCAATTTTTCGAATATAAACAAACAGATCCTCATCTTTAGTTTCAGGTAATCCAATAATTTCTATGTTAGATAATCTGTCGCGTTGTGCATTATCATTCATTTCATTTTTCAATTTTCGGTTTTCGTTTTTGATCGCGGCCAAATCAGTTTCTATATTTATTACTTGATTAAAATTCAGTTTTAAACTGCTGAAATCCCGTTCGAGATCAATTATTTTCGCAAAATTAAATTCAAGTGATTCTTGAAGGAATGATACATCGGCTTTGACATCATCTTGCTTTTTCTTCAAGTTTGAAACTGTTTCCTTGATCACGGAGTATTCATTGCGAAGACTGTTGATTTCCGATTTCATATCTTGAGTTGATTGAGTTAGTTTTGCCAAGTCGTCTTTAATAATTGTATTAATATTCTCGTTGATTTGGGCCACATTTTTATCCAAGTCTTCTTTCCAAATTTTTAAGGTCGACATTATTTCTTCGGTGAAAGACTTGAACATCACGGCATATTCATCATCATGTTTACGCTTCCTTGTAGATATGTTAAACTCTGTATCTTGAATATTCAACTTGTGAAGATTAGGGTGAGATCCATAGGTTTGATTTGGTGAGCGTGACATAGCGTTTTATACCACTGATAACACTTACTCTGTGGCCACACGTACCTGCAGTGTTGCGGTGTGAAGGAGACGACAACAGCTGTTCGGGGTTCACACTGTGAGTTACGCACAACTGTGATATTAAATTGTTGAAGTCTATATTGAACCTTAACACAAGCAATATACGCGTTAACTAATAAGAATATATAAGTTGGTAATTAGTTGCAACCGAATACACGTCTGTGCGGGATTAGCTCAGCGAGCGAGTTACTTTTTTTGTGACGCATTTCAACTGTTTACCGTCAATTTCACGCTGTCTAATCCTACATGCTACATCTCAACGTTGGTATGTGGATGTCAGCGATATATAGGTAGTGTCTAAGGTTACCATGTAGGAATTTAAAAAGTCCTGACAAAAAGCCTGATATTTCGATAAAAGGCCGGGTATTTTAGTCACAAAATGGAAACATTACACACTTTTCTATGTTTTGTTCTTAGATAAATGAGAAGTTAATAAAGATTAAAACCGTTAACCGTAGACTTTTGATATTACTTAAAATGTAGTTTTGTTTTGGTACCCATATTCCAAAATCCGAACAAATTAAAGATCCAAACAAAATCCGGACTAGAGTCTGAAAATCCGGACATGTCCGGACTAATGCGAAAGGATGGTAACCCTAGGTAGGTACGTTACACTAGATAGGCCGTTCCGAATACGCACTATGTTCCACTCATCTGCGGAGTGTGCGGAGTCGACTCGGCACTTTGCTTTAGTGTGGCTTTGACATTCGCGCGTGCGGAGCGGCGAAAATAATTCTTTATTTCTTTTCAAAGTGTACACCTAGTCGTTTACTACAATACAGTTGTCAAGTAAGTGAAATTAATTGTTTTTCAAGTCACTATTATGTAGTTATATGGTATTATTAGAATAGAAAAGATATTTTTTCAATTATTGTTATTGTTATTACCTGACACTGCGATGTCTGTCTGTTGATTAGACGACATAAATATTTAAGCGCTGCAGCGGCTGCAGCGAACTTTAGGTCTCTCACTCCAGAATTTGAACAAATGGATTGTATGAACGTTCTTGTCTATACTTCATGTACAATTTTATTTGAATGAACAGCTGGTAATTATAGCAGCCAGTAATCAAGCAACAGACGTTGAGTCACGGTTTGCTGTGCAGGTAACCGAATCCCCCACCTCACGTCACGACCAACCATTGTTGGTATAAACCAGATGGAAAATTCACGCCAAAACGAACTTTATCTTCTAATGTTTAGTTCATTTGGGCATACAGTGGTGACCTTACTTAGTTTGGTATGGTGAGTGTACGTCGAAAGGCAATAATAGGGTACCAACCAGTACGTGATGTGGCTAATAGGTACGCAAAGAGGTACGTACTTACCTACTTGGCTTGGATCACAGTGTAAATACCGTACTTGGAATTATATAATATGCTTATATATTTGTTTGTAACTTTGTATAGATACTTGGTTTGGTCGGTGTTAAGTCCGCCTGGCTAGCTACCACGCAATTACCATTTTATTTAAAGTCTGGCGCCATAACAAAAAAATCAACTAGTCTCAGGAAGCTCGAATGGCATTTTTTTTCTAGTAAATATTTTATCCTATATCTATATAGATATATAGGATAAAATATTTACTAGAAAAAAATAATAAAGAATATCAATTAATTTATTTAAGTATATTTATTAATCAATTTATCAATAATAAGGAATCTTAATAGTATTGTTGTGTTCCGAGAGTTTTCAGATAATATAAAGCCAGTTCTTGTTTTCTGAGGTTTAAGCGAGCACTACACAATGAAATGAAACACTTTTTAGGGATTAACTCGCGTTTAAATTACTATTTACATAGTTTTTGATATTATCCTGACCACGGAAAAAAGAAAGTGTTTCATTTCAATATAGCCAGTTCCTCAGTGGAAACGCGCTACCCTCCGCTAATCGTCTATTACCATCGGATGAGATGAAGGCAAAGTGTTTACACGTAGTAGGGTGATATAACCGTGTATTATCCGTATATTATATACTAGCGGCCGCTCGCGGTTTCACCCGCGTGGTTCCCGTTCCCGTGGGAATATCGGGATAAAAAGTATCCTATGTGTTAATCCAGGTTATAAACTATCTGTTTGCTGAATTTCATCAAAATCCATTCAGTTGTTTTTACGTGAAAGAGTAACAAACATTCATCCATACTTACACACTTTCGCGTTTATAATATTAGTAGGATTGTATCCGGTATATTAACCGTGTCACGTAGCGGTAAAAGAATACCTACTACCACCCCTACCCTTGGGTGTCGTGGCGGCTAACGGACTAAAGACTGCACATACATCCATCAGATTAGAGCGGCGATGGGCTCACGCTCACCACCTGTCACGCTGAGCACATGTGCAGTCGCTATTTGGTGAAAAGTGAACTATTGCAGAGGACTGCTTTTGCGGTCCTCATTACCTAGTCTCTGACTAATCCATCGGGGATAATATTCGTGATTATATGTAGGAATGTTTAAGTATTTACGTAGATATAAAAAGAGTTTTTCTTGTTGTAAGTTTCTTTTGACATTAAACGTGTCATGCGAAGGGCATATGGCTGTTGTTGTCAGCACCTTTATTAGTTTCCTTGTGTCACCAGCGACAATGTTGTACACAACGGGACGTGAATTAAGAATTACTGCAACAGTAACTCACTCACACATGAGAACGATAACATAAGTCGTGTCACTTCACTTATCATAAAACTGACTTAAGTATTTGTGAAGTTGACGCGAATCGCTGCGCAATAACATTGGAATTTACTTACATAATATGTAATATATTTTTTATTCTTCTAATTATGTGATGATAGGGCCGATGGTGGAAGCACACGTTACGCGTATTTCTCAACAACTTAGGAAGTGGCTAGGTACCTTATCTCATACTGTCTTAACACAACCATTGCCATCCAGTTGGATTCTGGCAAGGTCAATGGAATCTGGAGGCATATTTGTGTAACTCCAACACCTATAGCAATACCTTTCAAAGAAGTACATTACTTCTCTAGTTTGAATATTCTAAATAGTTCCATGAGGCACAGGAGTTACCAACCATCCTCGTCGCCAATAATAGATATGCGAGCAGGGATTAGTAACACTCTCAGAAGCTTGCAACACACTGTTTAATTCCACCAGTGACAGCACATGATTGGTGTCACACCATGTACACAGATTACATGAACAGTTATGATATCGAGCTTCTATTCAATGAATAATATGGCAAACATAGCTATGAAGCGAGCTTCAATCAATACTTACTTCAAGCCGCGAAAGAAGATCAACCAATTTTTACGACCTGACAAGTGCAACATACCTTCCCCTTCAAGACGCAGGCGTGTACAAACTGGACTGCGACTGTGGGCTTTCATACATCGGGCAACCAAAAAAAAATTTTGGAACCCGCGTTAAAGAATATATATCCGAGACGTCAAGTATAGGGACCCCATCATACAGCTCATGAAAGCCCAGCCCGAACAGCAACACATTGCAAGAAATAAAAATATTGTAGCTTGTATTCTGTAAACCTGATGGCACCCGGTTCAATATAAAAATGAACCCTTTACGTCAGGACTAAAATCAAAACCCTAAAATGTAATAAACGCCAGTTAGATCCGAAAAGAGTGTTTCATTTCAAGTGCTCGCGTAAACCATAGAAAACCACATTCATTTTGTTACATTTTTGAAAAATAATAGACGCACTTTTAGAAAGAGATGCGAATACTTTATATTCGTGAATAGAAGACTGAATCTAAAACAACCACGCGCACACAATTTTCTGTAAGTAAGTAATATTTAAGCAAAAAAGCAACGTTCCATTAATAATATTTCGTCGCACTAGTGGTTGGCATCACAGAACAGAAGCTACACATTTCATTTTATTTACTCATTTTAAATTTTTTAACTAAAACGCAAGCAGGACTATACAACTCTATCAATCACAATTTTTTTTTATGTGACACATACCTACTTGGGTGTGGTTAGATACCATATTCCGGACAATATTTCAATCTATCAATATCCTTCCAATTAATAAAAATTGGTAACTTTTTTTTTATTTTCAAGTAGTATGATCACGATATCGGCTGAAGACATTGAGGTACAATAAAAATAGCTCAATGGCACAATTGCCACAATTCATCATTAGCCTCGCCTGAGGAGCTCGATGGCGGCGCGGCGCTTAGACGTTCGGTTTACGATCGTCGTTCGTTATGCAACTTTCGCAATGCCGAGTCACTAGATGGGTGCCCATATTAAAAAACATCTCGAGCTCCTCCGTGCTTAGGAACGCATGTTAAGCCTTTGGTCCCGGTTTTTGTCGTTAGATGGCAGTCGTTAAAACCCACTAACATGCATTGGGCCACCGTGGTGGGATTGTCACTTACCATTTCCACTATTGAATTGTATGCAAGTATTATAAAATTTAATTCCGAATTTAAAATATTCCGAATTTCAAAATTTCGAATTTCATATTTACGAAAAATTAAAATCATGTATTCAAAATCACAAACGTCAATATTCCGAATATTATATGCTTATCGATTTATCAATTTTCAGATTTTTCTAAGTCGGAACAAACAAAAACACGAAATGTTATTAGACCGAAAAACGGAATTCCTATTTTCATATTTCCGAAAATTCTTTTTTTGTCGTGGCAACAACCGGCAGCTTGTCCATCCTTGCTTGCAATCATAATTCATGTGTTTTTAATACGAATCATATTATGATTATTAAAATAGCATTTTAACCTTAAATTGATTTTAAATATTGTCTTTAAAAGTTAACATGTTGTGTTTTCTGTAATTGTGCTTCAAAAGTCAGTGGCTGAAACGAATCGCTTCAAAACCGACTCCACGTAGTCTTGTCTGCCCAACGCTAGAGTGTAATTTAAACCCGCGTAGGCGCGAAGGGGCCAGACGGCCCGCGAGCTGAGGAGCAGGTGGGTTTAACGCTCGCCGCCGTAGCTGAGAATGGCCGGCTAAGCCAGCCCGCAAGCCGAAGCTGTGGTGGTGAGCGAAAACCATCTGCGACGATAAGCTCGCGTGGGAACGCCGGAGCCTCGCACCGCCCGCCGCCGGAGCCGTGACAGAAGCCATGCCTGATGCATGTTAGCTTGCATGCTGTGTGCTTGCTTGCTTGCTGCATGCTTGCTTATATAAGATAAGCTACTAAATAACCAAAAAAAATGAAAATCGTATCATAATAATTGTGACCTGGAGGTGGTCCCTTTTATTTGGAATTGTAGGAAAACGGATATTTCCTTAAAAGTGATGTAGCTTCTATGATTATTGACCGATCGTCATGGTAATGGTGTTAAAAGATGCGGATGCAAGCGAGCAGTGCATTTGAGTTGGAATTTCGAAAATCGATGAATCGATGAATGAATTTCACTTAGGTTGTAAAAGAAAAGAAAATGTTGTTCTCTGTGTTATGCAGCGTTTAATTTGACTTGTAAGTAATGTATAGTTGTGTAATTTTAAGGAAGTAAGGAAGGGGGTGAAATTCATCGGGCGCCGAATTACACTTAGATCTAAAAGAAAAAGCAAATGCTATTCTCTGTGTTGTGCAGTGTTAACATTCGTGTGATATGATTCGACTTGTAAGTATATAGTTGTGTAATTTTAGAGAAGTACATCTCAATAAAAATTACTAAGTATTCAACTTGTAATGTGTTATTAAAAATATTTTATTTTCTTTTTGTAAATTTTTGTATTCATTTTCAATGCTCCGATTCTTGCGGAGACTGCGAAATCTGTGAATTTTTGTAACAGTACCTAAGGGTAACTACAAGATTGTATGGTAAATGGATTTTTAAATGGAGTCTCACAGCATACAAGATCAACTCAGAGTGACACCGGTTTGTATGTAAACCTTTAAGCGATTCTTTTTCAACTTCAAAATGTAATCTATATCGGCGAAGACCTTGTACCGAGAAGAAGCCACAAGACACTCGGCAAGGGCTGTTTTCTCTTCGGTTTTGTATTACAAATTTCAAGTTAAGTAAAATTCCTAATAGGGCTTGTCGCGCACTTTAGTAGATGTACTTATATGTCGCAGGCAAATTGTATTAAGTATTCGGCATTTTACATATGGCGCCGTCCATTTGCAAACGCTCGCTGTTTTGTAAAATGCCAAAGGCAAATTGATAATCGTATTCATGTGGCCAATAGTCTTATAATTAGGGTAACTAAGATTTAAGAACAAATAAAATAGCTGTCACAAATTATGTCATCATCCGGTATTTATTCACATAAAAAGTAACATACTTTAAAGTCAAAAAAATCGTAAGGT
Organism: Scoparia ambigualis; assembly: GCA_963921215.1. Taxonomy (NCBI): domain Eukaryota; kingdom Metazoa; phylum Arthropoda; class Insecta; order Lepidoptera; family Crambidae; genus Scoparia; species Scoparia ambigualis. Next base: position 19,840,572 of record OY992501.1, on the reverse strand, counting down.
TTGGCTAAGTTATGTTAGATCAGTGATCAAAGCACGAAGCGTGAAGCGGTAGCGGCGGCCAGAAATTAATAGTTTTTTAAGATCCTCTTTGCGTCACTCATATTGTCTTCCCTTACTTCGGGGTCTATATTGTACATAATAAATAAGGAGCGAAGTGATAAGCACCGCTTGGGAAAAGAGCCTATGCAGTCCCACGCGCTCTCCCGAGATTCAGTTCTTATGTCGCAAGGTAGGCAGGACCACGGGCTGGTGGAAGGTTTGTACATAATAACCGTTCATTTTACAATCAAATCTACTTATTCCAGCAATATTATTTTGTATACCAATAATACTCCGCAGGAGACCGACGTACCTACTACCTACGCCAGTTTTCATGGACACTTTGGCATTTTTACGTGTCGGATAACCTCAAAAACTTTTTTCTTGTCCACAATAATTTTCAATTACCACGGCAGGATAAGGAAATTTTATTGTATTCTCTTTAAAGGTATTTAATTGTCGCTCGTTTCTTGCATTATATAATAAGTATCTTCTTTCTATTTCTACTTTCATAGATACTTGCATTGCACGACGCCATTTTTATTGTTTTGATTAGCAGCGCCATAAGTGGTAGAAAACGGAACTAGTTATTACAAACTGACGCGGCATTTTAAAAAAGCTTTCAAATTGGGTTTTGTGCATTATTACAAAATGGCGAGGCATTTTGCAATTTGCCGTCGGCATTTTACAAAGTAGAGAGCGTTTGCAAACTGACGACGACGCCGTTTGTGAAATGCCGAATTGTACAATCTGCCTTCGACATATACAACTAATCGTCCCACTGCTGAGTACTCAAAAATAGAAAAAGTTAACGAAAGCCACTTTTTTTGGTGTTTCGATAGACTCAAATTTAAATTGGAAATCTCATATTTATAACATAAATAGAAAGATTTCTAGTTATAGCTATGCATTATCTTTTCTGGCAGAAAATTCCTGTTTTGAAATTATGCGAACTGCTTATTTTGGTAATGTGTATCCTCTCCTAACGTGCATGATTATTTATTAGGGTAATTCTGTTAATTCACAGAGTACTTTCATACTTAACGACGACGCGATTCTATTTCGGCGTGCAGTGGTACTGGGGGTAGCGATGCGCATTTATCTGGCACAGACTATAGCTCGTATAGATTAGTTGTTAAATCTTAACTATAAGTTAGTTAACTGTTTTTTTATTATTATTAGTATTGACGTCAATAAGTGCCTGTAAAGGTTTACATTGAATAAATAATTTGACTTTGACTACAAAAGAAATGTATACGCATAATTTACAACACGTATTATGATGATACCCTTGTAAAGGTTTACATTGAATAAATAATTTGACTATGACTATAAAAGAAATGTATACGCATAATTTACAACACGTATTATGATGATACCCTAAGGAATGTATTTAGAGAGAAGAAATTACTTACTCTTACTGATATCTATATTCTAGAAATTTCTGTATTCATTAAAAACAACATAGACTTGTTTAACTGTAAATCTTTCCGTAACCAACGTCATAGGTATAGATATAATTTAAATTTACCAATTGTCAATAATAATGTTTATGATAAAAGTACTTTCATACATGGTATTAAAGTGTATAATCATTTACCTACTAATTTAAAATCATTGAATGGTCATATATTTAAATTTAAGTTAAAAACTTGGTTATTTAATAATGATTTCTATACACTAAATGAATAGGTACTTTAGTTTCAAGACTAATTCATTGTTAAATTCACGATAAATTTTGTTAATATAAATGTTAATAATATTTATTTGTGTACATTGCATGCCTGATCATGGGCAAACTGTTAATACTATGTATATATATATTTTTTAAGAACTTGTTACACAGTTTCAGCAATAAAGTAATTCTATTCTATTCTATTCAGGCTTTCCCACATAGACAACGTCACATGACCGTACCCCATCGCGCTCTGGTCCAATCTCTGGATGGATTGTATAAGCAGCAGGATGCAGGGTGTCATTAACATAATTAATTTTCCATTTCATAAGATGACATGTCATTCATTCATAATGTTAAGTTTCTTATAAAAAGTTACACGTTGTATTGAACGACAAAATGTAATTTAATTGTATTCAATTTATTCACAAGAGCAAATTTATCACGCGTATCGTAATCAACGCGCATAGATCCTGATTTGCACGCACGAATGACGAAACTAGAAATCGTATTATTGTACACCCGCCCGCAAGTCAACATAACCAAAACTGTCAAATGTTACTAATCGTTTTTGATCCTTAGATCTAAAAGATAAGGTTCAATGTGTATTGAAGTTTGTCATTTTGTGGTAGGGTGACCTGTGCTGGTGTCTGTACCTGTGTGTTGCACAGTGGTTGCACATCAACTGCGATGATGAACAATACAATATGTAGGCATGTGTGTATAAGCTTCCAAAACATATTTTAACTAGAACGCGTTCTCGGCGATTTATGCGAATTTTTGCCGCGCACCCCCCTCCCTCCAGGCCAGAATCAGAATCAAAAAACTCTTATGTTTCCATTACAAGCTAAGTACGGAAACAGATGAGATTATACAGATAAATAAAAATACATATCTGACTTTCTTGGCTAACTACTAATGAGAAGGATGTGCTTGCTGTTCTAAGCATAGCTATGCATAGCTAACACTATTCAGCTGTGCTGACAGGCAACTTCGCAACGCCCTGGGATAAATACGACGCGCAGTTTGAGTAGCCCTGGACTATAGCCCATATTATATTGTCCCACTGCAGGCAAAGTCCTCCATCATTGCAATCTAATCATCGCTACAATTGATAGTGAGGTTAAGTTGGCCTAATCACCATGCAGACGACGCGCAGTTTGAGAAACCCTGGACTTTAGCCCTTATTATATTGTCCCACTGCAGGCAAAGTCCTCCATCATTGCAATCTAATCATCGCTACAATTGATAGTGAGGTTAAGTTGGCTTAATCACCACGCAGACGACGCGCAGTTTGAGAAGGCCTGGACTATAGCCCATATTATACTGTCCCACTGCAGGCAAAGTCCTCGCTCATTGCAATCTTATCATCGCTACAATTGATAGTGAAGTTAAGTTGGCTTAATCACCACGGTGACGACGCGCAGTTTGCGAAGCCCTGGACTATATAGCCCATAATATATTGTCAAACTGCAGGCAAAGTCCTCCATCATTCCAATCTAATCATCGCCACAATTAATAGTGAGGTTAAATAGGCTTAATCTCAACGCAGACGAGGCGCAGTTTGAGAAGCCCTGGACTATAGCCTATATTATACTTTCCCACTGCAGGCAAAGTCCTCTATCATTGCAATCTAATCATCGCTACAATTGATAGTAAGGTTAAGTTGGCTTGATCACCACGCAGACGACGCGCAGTTTGAGAAGCCCTGGACTATAGCTCATATTATATGTCTCACTGCAGGCAAAGTCCTCCATCATTGTAATCTAATCATCGCTACAATTGATAGTGAGGTTAAGTTGGCTTAATCACCATGGAGAGACGACGCGCAGTTTGAGAAGCCCTGGACTATAGCCCATATTATATGTCTCACTGCAGGCAAAGTCCTCCATAATTGCAATCTAATCATCGCTACAATTGATAGTGAGGTTATGTTGACTCAATCACCACGGAGAGATGACGCGCAGTTTGAGAAGCCCTGGACTATAGCCCATATTATTGTCCCACTGCAGGCAAAATACTCCATCATTGCAGCCTAATCATCGCCACAATTAATAGTGAGGTTAAGTTGGCTTAATCCCCACGCTTGCTAAATGCGGGTCAGTGATCACAAACCCGGGCTATGCATCGAATAATCCGAAACACACTGCGTTACACACCCGAGATTTGAACACTGGATCTTTGGATATCACACAGAGCGTTTTGCAATTTGGTCACCCAGTCAATACATAAAGGTACAAAAGTTCTAATTTGTTCTCTTAATATTACATTCGCAAAACATAACATTTGCAATATAGAATAAAATAGAAACAAATTTATTCAGCATCAAAAAAAGACAATAAAAATTATAATTAACAATATTATGTTCGCAATGTATTATCACAGAATAATATTACTAGATTATTTTCCAAAGCCTTGCGTTTGTGCAACAAGAGTTACCTACATAGAAAGTCTCGGGTTCAAATTATCAGATCAGCCCCCTTACTCTCGAAACCGATCGCTATTGGATCGGATTGGTATTGTAAATTTTCGTATTTTAAATGGCATTGAGTTTTGTATTTTTTGTCAGTCAATATCCACGCAATATGAATCCATATTAGCTCTGGTGTCGTAACTTAGGAGTACGACAATTCACAATACCAATCCGATCCAATAGCGATCGGTTTCAAGAGTAAGGAGGCAGAGCTGAGCGGGCAAATTGAGTTTCGGATATTTTGATGCAGAGCCCGGGTTTGTTTATGACTTAATTGATTTCCATTATGTAGGCGTTTGCCCAGCATTGGGACAATACATAAGCTAATTACCACCACCAGTAGGTACACTTAAATTGTCGCAGGTGACTGTATACGGCAATAATATTAATAAAATTCACTTTGAACAGTGTGCATTCTGTAATTTTTGCTACAACTGCATATATGTAGGTACCATTCGCTGGTAGGTACCTTCTTATTACACGTGTTGTAAATCGTGCTCATAACGGTCTTGAAACACTAATAGGTCTTCATAATAACTACCAGTCTATAGTAATAAATTGTAGAGTAGAAACACATTTTCCACAAACAACTAAGAAACAATCGTTACTTGAGGTGCAAACTTTAAAAATACATACCTATTTACACTTTTATAATCAACCAACTTTACAATGTTTCAAAAATTATTCAGTACTTAACTTGTTTTTTAAATGATCGCACGAAACACTGATCTATTAAAATACTAGTGTTCGGTGCGTCATGTTTTCACAATAAAAACAAAAGAAATATGTACCGTCCCTAAACTGGCAGCTGTTATGCTTTTAAGAATTTTTTCGATCGCTAACAGAATATGTAATTTCTTGTGTAAAACATTGTTATAAGATTATGATTGACGTGTCTATCAGACATTAACTAGCACTAGGTCATAAGCCGGTCATGCATTTATAGATTTATCATGTGTTTTGAAACAATGTTAACGATTTAATAATTAATAAAAATAAATACTTACTTATTATAACAGTCTCCTTATAGTATTTTATATGATACATATACACATATCCAACTTCGTAAGTACGCAAAAGCGCGTTATGTCTCGCGCAGTTGAGCACGTATGCGTGCGCGGCGGAGTTATTCCGTTCGAAAACTGGTGTAGCGACGAGAAGCCGAGTATTGCCAAGCCAGTGCGCCTATTCCGCACTGACATGACATAACGGTCCCCTCTCGATTAGTTTAGCCACGGATAAGAATTGCGATGAGCCGGTGTGCTTTAATTGGACTGTTACTTATTATTTCATATGATAGCTGTGACGAAGCTTCTGTGATCTGTTCGATAACGCAAAAAGAGCTTTAGCCCCTTAGCTTGCTGCATGTTTACTAACAATTTAATTTATGTTGTGTCTTGTATTACGACTGCTGAGCTCTTCAAGAAAGTAAAACGTTGAAATAACGTCAAACCCACGGCTTTCACAAAGTGAAACCCACCCACCAGAGGCCGTGGTTTTTTTTAAAAGTTTTACTACCTTTATGTATAGGTAAGACATTAACAAAAATATACTTATTAAGATGGTTATTTTTATTAAACTCTATAATTTTATTACAGCTAATAAGTCAATAGCGTACACCCAAATGTATGGGTATGAGTTAAACCAACAAAGATGGGTATAGTCTGTACCTATTTATACTATAGAACAAATTTATTAAACTACAGTATACTGTAGTTTATTAAGGGTGGATTCGACCAAACTGGAATAAGACTTACTCCGAGATTAGTCTATACAAATTCAGCGTTTAATCTAGGTATAAGACCTTATTCCAGTTTGGTCGAATTCACTCTTAGTGGCAGACTGATTGTACACTGCTAGCATTCACGTTGCTCAACCGATATAGCACTTTTAGTAACTTTACCACACTCTGGCAACATTGTCCTGGTCACTAACATACGCAAACAAACATGGTTGCGCACCATGAGCAACTTTCGCGGGTATAAATGCAACCGCATATTTTACTTACGTCATCTTAAAGAAATCGAATGAAGGCGCAACAGCTAAGACACGAGTCCTGAGTCATAAACATTGAATCGTCCACTTATAGATAAAAACGGTATCAACAACAATAAACATAAAAGCAATATTTTGAGAATTAATTTGTACAAAATGAAGAGTTGTTATTGGAAAAGCAGTTAATTTTACTCATATCATCGCATGTTAAACAAGTACATTATAACTCAATGATGTCAAACGGGTTTGACATCTGTAGGCTTCGGTCATGTATATAAATAAAAACTTAGAGCATTTAATGCTCTAAGTTTTTATTCTAAAAAGATTAGTAAGTGGCAAGTTAAACCACGATGGTGAATAGGTGAATATAAAACAATAATTTACCATTAAAAATAAACCTGGCAATAAATAATTAGCAAGCAATTTATTTACGTGCTGTTACTACGACCACTTAGGGTGTTACCAGACCAATCGATCGATCGTCGATCGACGGCATCGATCGATGGTAGAATGGATTAGTCGACGTCGATCGATAGTTTCTACCAGACCAATCGATCGATGGTCAATCGACAATCGACCGGTAGCATGGATTGGATGTTAGATCGAGCTGTTTGCTTCACTATTTTTACCCCCCCCCCCAAGATATTTTTGAATGGAGCTAGTTTTCTGTTGTCTATTAAAAAAAACAACCTATAAATTCAAGACAATCTTAAAATGTCATTTGGATAAAATAAGCGTTCTTTTTGCTTTAAAAAACGGTCGCATCCAGATTCTTTTGCGTTTACGTCTCCGTAATAATACTTAGTACGAGCAACATCGTACTGGCCAAGAACAACGAGTCCTCTTCTGAATACATTTCGAAAAAAACTGATGGAATATAGCCAGGGTTAATTGATCAACGTCGACCAACCGTCGATCGATGGGTTCGGTATCCGTCGATCGTTTAAAGCATCGATGAACGTCGACCGACCGTCGTCGATCGATTGGTTAGTCAAATGGTATCCGTCGATCGATTAAAGCTACCAGACCATTCGATCAACTTTGATCGACGTTGATCGATGTCGTCGATCGACGATCGATCGATTGGTCTGGTAACACCCTTAGATTGCCATAATAACGCTTATTGTATCAGTTTAACTACCTCAGCGTCAACCACTCAAAGTAAAAAAAAAGAAGTAAAGTACATCCTATAAACTGTCCCACTGCTGGAAAAAGTGATATACTAGTTTCCTACAGTTGGGCTGTTGTGCTTCGATGTGGACTGTATTAAACGCGATTCTTATGATGACTTCTTTAATCTTCGTAGGTAAGAAGTAGGGGTCCGACACTTACAAAATTTCGCTCTGATAGGCCGTGGCTGATACGCAAGGGTCAAGTTCAATTATAACAATTAAGTCATTGCTACAATTGATGATTGGCTTAGTCACTACACTTTCCAAATGCTGGTTGGCGATTAAAAACCAGAGGGCCTATTCGCATTCTCCGAAACAAAACTTCGGCCGATTTTCGTTTGTTATCTAAAGCTTTCCATTATTTTTTAAATTTCAAACAATGTTATAACCATACTAGCGGCCGCTCGCGGTTTCTTCCGCATGGTTCCCGTTCCCGTGGGAATATCGAGATTAAAAGTATCCTTTGTGTTAATCCAGTTTATCAACTATCTGTATGTCGAATTTCATCCAAATCCATTCAGTAGTTTTTACGTGAAAGAGTAACAATCATCCATCCATACTTACAAACTTTCGCGTTTATAAATTAGTAGGAGTAGTAGGATTAATCTAAAAGCCAAACCTGTTCTGTATAAACGAAATTTCGGAAAGAATGGAAACCGCTGTAAATAGCAAACGAAAATCGGCCGAAAATTCGTTTCGGAGGAAAGAAAGCCCTCTGGGCTGTGCATCGGAAAATGTGAAACACACTTTGCCCGTCCTGGGAATTGGCTTCGGGACCTCCGGATCTTTGGCCGAACGCTTAGCTACTCGGCCAGCGAGGATATGGTAACATTTGGGTTGGTGGCATTACCGCAACCCAAAGTTATGGCCCAATCTCTCCATGTGCCGTTTTCCATATGAGACGGCCTGTGACTGTGACCAGCAGTGGGACCATTATATGAGATGGCCTGTGACGTGACCAGCATATGAGATGGCCTGTGACTGTGACCAGCAGTGGGACCATTATATGAGATGGCCTGTGACTGTGACCAGCAGTGGGACCATTATATGAGATGGCCTGTGACTGTGACCAGCTTGTGAAAGGCTTCGTGCATTAGCATTTTCCACTAAGGAAAAAAGTTTTTTTAAAGTTTTTGTCAGTCAAAGACAATGAGCCTACAAAAACGAAAAAGTCTTTAGGCATAAGTAGAATAATCATGAATAAAGACTCGACTTATGCTGTTTAATTAAATCAACAACTTTTTTGAGATATTTATTTAAAGTTTATGGTAAAATTAGTAATCATCAAACAACTGCACAGTCTGCATATGTGCTTAGGTGATGAGCCTTTAGCCCGTTAGTCGCTTTTACGACACCCAAGGAAAGAGAAGGGGTTGGTAGTATTATTTTGATGACCTCGTCGCCGCTCTATGCTGTTTTTGGTGTATGTGCAGTCTTTAGTCCGTTTGTCGCCTTTTACGACACCCAAAGAAAGAAAAGGGTTGGTAGTATTATTTTGATGAGCCCATCGCTGCTCATGCTGTAGGATATATGTGCAGTCTTTAGTCAGTTAGTCGCCTTTTACTACACCCAAGGGAAGAGATGGAAAGACTTCCTACCTTTCACATACCTTTATAATGAAGAACTAAATTTACAGTCCACACCGCTAAGTGAAGCACAAAATGCTATTGACAGCCTATTACCATCTTAAGTACAAAGAAAAATATATGTTGGCTTACCAATGATTTCTACACTAAAAAACATTGAGGTAGTCCACACCGCTAAGTGAAGCACGAAATGCTATTGACAGCCTATTACCATCTTAAGTACAAAGAAAAATGTATGTTGGCTTACCAATGATTTCTACACTAAAAAACATTGAGGTACAGTACCTCAATGCTAGAAAAACAACAAAACATTTTCAGAAAATGTGTTTTCTTCACTAGTGTGTTGAATAACGTCGTATGATACGCGTGTGCATTGGTAATTACAATCCTCGGCTCAATTAAACCCTCCTCGGTTGTAATGACCAACATAGCACACTTGTATCATAATGTACTATTACAAGCAATACAAAACTGAATGTTTGGCGGGGTTGGTGCAGATTCGCATTGCGTACAATTCTCAATTCGTGTGAATTTTACAGACTATTCAGCCAAATTCGATGACGAATGTTTGTAAACAGACTACTGTCATTTTTTTGTGCAAATATCTAGTTTCTCTCGGATTTTTACTTTTTCTTGAGAGAGATTCACAAGAAAACAGTTAACTATTGTGTCTTTCTTCCAAAAAACAGTAAAAATCCGAGTGTAACTAGATATTTGCACACATTTGTGACAGTAATCTGTTTACAAACATTCGCCATCGAATTTGGTTGGAGTACCTATAGGTTCAAATCAGTAAAATGTACTAGGTACCTATACACTTTAAGCATTGAATAATTATGAAGTATCTGCTACGGTAAACATACAATACAGTTATATCAATGACGGTCAATATGATTTTCTTTTCATAACAATGCTACTTACTGACATTGTAGTTACGGCGACTGACTTACATAAGATGCGGCGGACTTGAAACTAGTTTTATCACTAACTAAACCGAGTAGGTACATACGAGTATAAGTAAATGTAGGTACCTTTATCTCCGCTGGGCCCTCTGGGAGTTCCGGGACGGAAACCGGTGGTAGAAATAAATGATTTGTTTGCACCTGTAACTTGTAAATTAACGTGTAAATTATAAAAGAGTTTATTTTAATTTTTTCTTGTTTTAGAATTAGAGGTTATTCAAATGTCACGGTCACTACCGTAAGTAAGTATTCTATAACAATGCTGTCAAAAGATGTACTTAAGTTAAATCACGGACTAAATAATTACAAGTGTAACACACATTCCTAACAACTGACAGGTTATATCACAGAACAAAAGAGGGAGGGCTACATCCACAAGAAAGAGACAAATAGGAACAACGTAACTAAAACTTACAATACATCTTCACATTAGAAAACATATATTCTTCAGTACAATTTTTTACAATAAACCTTATTAACATGCCTTTACTTATATTACCAAGACTATTAAACAGCTAAATCTTTCAGCTTCTTGTCAAGCGACTCTACTTTTTAGAGTTACTCGGTGGTAGAGCATGTTTGTCAATGACCCAATAAGTCAATTGAGAAGACCTTTTCATTGTTAAAAATAGCATACCGCGTCATATCAATTGCCAGGGTCGACTGTACTGACGGAAGCTGTGACCGCTGGCAGATTCCTCACAACTTTCTGTCAAGGTAATAGACTTACATCTTGACAATAAGAAAAGTTCTGCTAAAACAACTTCAATGCATTGTTAAATGAGAATTAACTAACCATTTGTAAAAATTAAGTAATGTTGATTCATAATAATCCTTATTCCAAAACAAAGTAGGCAAATAAATGAAATATGCTGTTGTTACAAGAATTAGTAATAGAGGTCTCGATTCAATTGAATTATATTAATGAATATTTGTAATGCATTTGCCTTATAACACAGACGACTTCCGTAGTCTAGTGGTTGGGACGCCGCCGGTTCAGGCGTCGCCATCTGGGGTCCTGGGTTCAATTCCAGGTTAGTCATTATTGAGAAATAACTGTTTTTATAATTATCTCGGTGTACCGAGTTTTCTATTCTGTCCAATGTCAATGTCAATTTCGTTTTCATTCATACACAACTTCATCTTAAGTTCCTTTTTCAGGATGTTTATCTGTTACTTAATTTAGACTAGATAAGTAATTGGTGGGTGAGGGAAAGTTATCTATTTATAACTAGTTGTACCCGGCATGTGTTGCACATGCCTCGTTTTTTTGGGTCAGGAACCCTCGCGGTCGTCCCTAGTTCACCCTAACGCATAGAGGACAAACATTGATTTTATTTCCTTTCAATCTTAGAGCATTCAATGCTCTAAGCTTTCAATGCATAGTACCAGAAACCCACGTTACCGGTGCACGCATAGGACCATAATCCAAATTCGCAACTTGTCAGACTTGCAATCGACATGTACGCATACGACCTGAAATTTGAGTTTGTTTGTTTGTTGCGCTCGGATTCACCGTGTCGAGTAGAATAATACCACCCCCTCTCTTCCTTTGGGTGTCGTAAAAGGCGACTAACGGACTAAAGACTGCACATACATCCAACAGCATAGAGTGGCGATGGGCTCACCACCTGTCACACCTAGCATATGTGTAGTCGCTATTTGTTGAAAAGTGGACTATGGCAGAAGACTGCTTTTGCAGTCTTCGTTGTCTGGTCTTTGACTAATCCTTTGGGGATGATAGTCGAGATTATATGTAGGCATATGTATAATGTAACAATAAGTAGAAAAAATATGTTACATTATAAATTAAAAATATTTCGTTATTAAAAAAGAAAAAAAAAATACTTACTTAAAAAATTAAATTACTTACACAATAATAATATCCATACATAAATAATATTTATCAGGTCGTCGTCATACAAAACTAAAACTTAATATGTACCTAGGGTAAATGTATTATTTGTATATTTTGATAAATTTAGGTATATCGATAGATGGGGCTCTGAAAAGGGTTATAATTTAATTTTTCTTTAGAATAATTAAAGCAAAAGAAGTCTCTGTCAAAAGTTATTTATGAACAAAGAAAAGTACCCTATTTCTTTACCCACCCTTAATTTTTATTTGTTTTAATGAAATTAAGAGTGAGTTCCACCCATGTAACTGAACAACTTTCCCCAAGAAACCTATGTGCAAAAAATAAGGGTGTACATAAGTAAGCTATATATTAAGCTTGGATGCAGCATACAACCACTATTATAAGACTAATTACATAGTTATCCATGAAACAATCTTAAAATATCATTGCAGCCAGATATAAATTGTTTATGTCTATAATTATAGCATTAAACATCGACTTCAGTCACTTTACTTTACTTTGGTTACTTTATAAAAATCTATAATATTTTTTAATACGCAAAATGTACTAACGATTGCGATAGTAACCAAAAAAAAACTGCCATATCGTTGTTTTGTATTTAGCTCTCCATAAAAATATGCACGTAAAATAATAAAATACTAACATAATTTTACTACAACAGCGTATTTCATATGTTTCTCATGCTTCAATATTTTATGTAGGTATTATTTTATGTCGTTAATATAAACAGGGCATATGACAGTCAGAGCGAATTCGCGGGAGGAAGCTTTTACATCACTACACATACATATAATCACGACTATTAGCCCCTAAGGGTTAGTCAGAGACTAGGCAATGAGGACCGCAAAAGCAGTCCTCTGCCAATCTCCCATAGTCCGCTTTTCCCCAAATAGCAACTGCACATGTGCTCAACGTGACAGCTGGTAAGCTCATCACCGATAAATGCTGTTGGATGTAAAAGGGATGGTAGTATTCTTACACTGCTACGCGACACTCTTTGAGTTATTAATAATTCAGCTACCTCCGGGGTCTAGTGGCTAAGTCTTAGACCCAGAGCTCGAGGGTTCGATTCCCAGCGGGGATTACCTCTTTGTGTACTTGGTTTGGTTGATGGTAGGCTGTTAAGTCCGCCTGGGTAGGGTGAGTTCCACCCATGAAACTTTTTACCCAAGGTACTAGCATCCGTGCTTCACCCGGAATCGGCAACAACTCCCATACAAAACTGTCCGATCAGCTGACGACAACAGTAGGTCGAATTTTTTTTGTCATTTTTGTACATAGGTTTCCTGGGGAAAGTTTCATGGGTTTCATTAAAATGAATAAAAATTAAGGGTCTATAGGTAGAATTGTTGTGTTTCGACTGTTTAGAGATAAGGTAGCTGTTCCTCGCGTTGTTGACGATTCTGGGTGAAGCGCGCTTCCACCTTTCGGCCTTATCGTCACTTACCATCAGGTGAGATGAAGGCCAAACGTTTATGACGTGGTTGAATAAAAAATAATGGTTATGGAGGAGGTCAATGGCAACTTTAGCAATGCCAGGTCGCTGAATGGGTGACAAAATTAAAAACATTTCGAGCTTATCCGTGCTTCCGTTGGTCCCGATTGTTGTCGTAAGGTGGCTGTCGTTGAAACCTGCCAACCCGCATTGGGCCAGCGTGGTGGGTTTTGGCCCAACCTCCCCACGTGCTATCAACAGTTCCAATTTCCTTACTTTTGGGGCAAATCTGATTCCTCTAGCAACATTACTTGTACACTTGTGTGCGTGTCGGCGAGATAGTACGCGTAACTTACTCCTACATCCATTTTTTTCTTGCCTCACGCCATGACAGGTTTCTAATACGAGACTATCATTCTCTGCGTTAATATTCTATGGTCGCTGCATTCAGCTTTTTTATAGCGTCTAAATCGCCGATCGCCGCTGCTAAAAGTCTGCTCTTATTGCTATTGTACCTATATATTGTATTGTATGAAAACGAAATTAACATTGACATTGGAAAGGAAAGAAAAGTTCCTTTTTCACGTAATATATTATATAATTGCCTGTGAACATTCATTTTTACATAATGTCTGTTTTCCTTCCTTGTTCTTTTATCTCGATTCCTATTTTAGGCTGTTACTGTTAACAAAGAGTACGAATATGAGTAGATTTTTTAAGCAGAAATATGACTAAACGCCGTTTGGTAATTGGCAATTATATCTGTTGTATGTTTGGGCTCACTTAAAGTAATTGTGGTAATTACAGTCTATTCGAAATCATGTATAAGTAGGTACCTAAAATTTTAGTATACATGCTAATATGCCGTACAAATATTTTACGTGTTCTTTTAACAAGGTTTTAAAAAACTGAGCAATGAAGGAGGCCTTTGCCCGGTGCAGCGGGACTGTATTATCAAGTACCTACCTAAGTAGTACTTGTCAAGACGAATCAACAGGGTTAAGCTCGAGGGTTGCGTCGTTTAATTAGTTCTTACTGTACCTCCCGGGATCATGATCGGATCAGCTCTTTGTCATATTAATATTGCATTGTCATCCGTTTTACATCATAATCAGCGTTCATTTTTTTCAAATAATAATGGGTAATTTAATATAAATACTAGCTGACCCGGCGAACTCTGTTCCGCCTTTGAGACAATAAATGAGCATATTTTGGATTTTATTAAGTTAATTTTTTTATTACTGATAAAAAATGTATATAAATAAAATCAAGTATTTTAATGATTCTTTATTGGCCATGTATTTTAGTGCATGGGTTGCACTCTTCAGTGAAGCACCTTGTGATATACGCACGCGACGCAAGAACAATTAACGCAGAGTGACCCGGCGAACTTTGTTCCGCCTTAGAGGCAATAAATGAGCATATTTTAGAATTTATTAAGTTCAATTTTTTATTAAGATAATAAATATAAATTAAAAAAATCAAGTATTTTATTTATTCTTTATTGGCCATGTATTTTAGTGCATGGGTTGCACTCTTCAGTGAAGCACCTTGTGATAGACGACATTTTTTGTTTTATTAACAAGAACATTAACGCAGATGGTCTTCAGACCCGTAAACATACCACTTATAATTGACTATGGATATATAACGTATTTATCCATGGTCAATTATACAATAGCTATAAAATAACATACCAATTCAATAACAACAACAATACGCATAGCTAACGCTGACGCGTTTAGCTGTTAGTTGTGTTTTGTTATTCCATGTCAGTTGCGTTTTGTTATACCATTTTTAACAAATGAACGGCTATGTTTTGACTGATTAATTTTTGGTTTTGCTTTCAGTTGCGATTTGTTATAACACGTTTTATGACAAGTTCCACGGGAACGGGATAAAAAGTATTCTGTGTCCGTCTCCTGGTACTAAGCTACCTTCCCACAATTTTTCAGCCAAATCGGTTTAGTCGTTCTTGAGTTATAAATAGTGTAACTAACACGACTTTCTTTTATTATATACAGCCTCAAGTTTTATTCGTTTTAATGATATTAAGGGTGAGTTCCACCCATGAAACTGAACAACGTTCCCCAAGAAACCTCTGTGCAAAAATTACAAAAAAATTTCGACATCCCATACAAGACTGTCCGATCAGCTGACGACAAACAATAGTATGAGAGATCGAAATATTTTTGTCGTTTTTGCACATAGGTTTCTTGGAGAAAGTTGTTCAGTTTCATGGGTGGAATTCGCCCTTAATTTAATTAAAACGAATAAAAATTGAGGGTGTATAGATAGGTAGGTGTACCGTACCTACCCACCTCGTAACAATTTACACTAGGTGTCATAAAAGAAGGCAAAAAAGGCTGATTGTATCCTTACATATTGCCTGCCATTGACAGTGTCTTAAGCGCATAAGATATTCGAATAACAAATAGAATAATTGCGAAAACGCGATCGTACTTCGATCGACTCGTCGATCGTGAGATACTTGTGTCTCTTGTTATGGCATACAAAATATATAGTATTTCTAAACACCTTTCGAATGCTAATCTTTATTTACTATAAGGTGGGTATGTAAAGCTCCATGTTCTTTATCTTGATAAAAGACAAACAGACACCGAGGTGAAACTAAATAAAAGCTTGTATAAAATTTCGTGTAGAATCAGAGAGCTGCGTAATATAGAGCTGGCAGAACACACTGTTTATTTGAAGGCGTAGAGCAGAAACAAATTGTTTGTTTCATTTAAAGCGGTTTAAATGAAGAATAAATCCTCATAGGTACAAAACAATATTGCTAACCGTTTGCCCTGGCGGCGTATCGCGGAGTAATTGGTAGCTCACGAAGACAAACAGAATTTCAGCCTGTAACCTCGAACCAAACGTTGATCAAATATTTGTCCATACAAGTAGCTAGCTACGCCAGTAGGCATAATTCATTATTAATGTGATTTCAAAAATCAATGTTTTCTTTAGTTGGGATTGTTTTTACAAGTTTTTTTTTGGGTCAAATCTTGTAAGAAAGATTCGAACCACTCCCCAGTTACCTACCTACTGATTGAGCTGAAATTTGCTACGTAACTTCGATGACAATACAATAATAGGCACAATGGAGCTAGTCGGAAGGTGGTCATAGGAACTCTGCAATGAAACAGAATAACCCGTCGTTCGGCTTGCAATCTTGCCCGCTAAGCAACTTTTACAATGCCGGGTCGCTGGATAGGTGACCAAATTGAAAAAAAAAACATCTCGAGCTCCTCCGTGCTTCAAAAGGCACGTTAAACTGTTGGTCTCGGTTGTTGTCGTAAGATGACAGTCGTCAAAACCCACCAACCCGCATTGGGCCAGCGTGGTAGGTTATGGCCCAATATCCCTACGTGCTATTGTTCACGTGGGAGGCCTGTGCTCAGCAGTGGGACGTCTATAGGCTGATGATGATGATGATGATGATGATGATGAAGATCTGAAGGTACAGGGTTGGCAAACCGTCCTCGTTATCGCGCGCGTTTTTGGGCTGCGGTAGCCGTTTTTCATCGGACTCTGTAATTTCATTAATGTAGTAGGTACTCTACTCGCTCCTCAAGCCGTAAAGCAGCAATGTAAAACTATGCTGCATTGCGGCAAAAAATAGGTGTAAGTGTGTTCGCCATCCTATAAGAGCGTAAACAAACCTTCGAACGAGATGTTATCAGACAGCTATATTGCGGTCAACTGTGTAGAAGCAAGTCAACTAACTAATAAAAACAAAACGAAGGAGTAGGTAATATCTATAATCAGTATATTTATCGACCTCCTCAGCTTCAGCTATGCGATTCTCTAAGCGACACATAGACGCTGTGCGCATGGCTGTGTTCTGCTGTCTCTTTCCAACTCTATGAATAAGAAAGAGACAGAGTCAATTCTTAGCGCTGCGGCAGCCGCTGCTACCAAGGCTTTAACTTAGAGAATCGCAGTTCTTTTTCTCTGTATAACAGTAGCGCCATCAAGCCAAATCGCTACTAAACTAAGGCTTGTAATATAAACCCAATGCACTCGCCGCATTAATTAAGCCGCGGTTCCACGGCCTGATTTTTGGCGCGCCCAACCGCGCCAACAGGCCGTGGGAATCAACGCATCCGATGAAGCCTGCCGCGGCGTGCCGTTGCCTGTGCGATCCATCGGCCGCACCACGCCGCGCCGCGCCGTGGCACTCCGCGCCAAGACGCTCCAAGCCGCGACAGGCATTGCCGGTTCCACAGCCCGTTTGCGGACGCGTCGCGAAGGGCGTTGCAATTAAGCGTTCCCACGGCGCAGCGCGGCTTGTTTTCAGACAGGCCGTGGGACCCAGCCATTACGCGCATGCGCAGCAATTTAGCTACTATTTACGCTACAGGTAATGTCTTTTTGGTTGAACATAACCGTATAATAACAATTATACGAATCAATAAAAAGCCACGTTTTAGTCAGGCACCATTTTACAGCCTCTATATACGCCCTGTAATTTCGCTGTATCCCTTCAAACAAGAACACAGCATTGTTAAAAATACCAAAATAAAAAAATTAAAATGCGATATACACAAACTAAATACTAGAAATAAGTATAAACTTGTAATTCCTAAATTTCGACTTCAGAAAGTGTATGGATCATTCATGGCCTCATGGGACAAAGTGTAATAAAATCCCGAACGATGTTATAATTTTGCCCTTTGACAAATTTGAGATACATAATAATATGTTAAGGACAGACTTTTAGAAAAGGGTTATTACACTGTAAGCATTTACATCAATGACAAAAATGCATGGAATTAACATTCCTCTAGTTTCGCACACATATTGTTCTAATGCGTTCATAGTGCCCGAGTAACACTTATAGATTCACTTTTGTTTTTATCTTTTCTTTTATTTTATAATTGTTTTATGATTATTGATTTATAATATGGTAACGACATATTGTTTTGTAAATGTCGTTACTTCTATATAATTATAAAGCTGTGGAGTTTCTTGCGCCCGTTCTTCTCCACAGCTAAAAGACGATCTGAATGGGTGGAGCGAGTGGGTGGGTGCCCATCCATCACTTAGAGAAGTATATTAAATTAAAGTTTAGACGTTTTTATTTTAAGTAGTTATACTGAATAAAGAAATTTTGATTTTGATTTTAATGCTTCTTGGAGGCCGAAAGAAGTATGAGGGTGGTCACCTACAGTAGGGTTCCGGTCGGTGGTAACAAATAAAACAAACATTTCGTTAAAACACTTTTACTACTATATCATAAAAAATAAGAATATTGTAAAACTTACTAATACCTTACTTAATAATTAATTAAGAACACAAAAAATATCATAATCAGTCAATTTCATTTCGATCGTTTACAATAATTAATGTTTCAACTTAAAACAGTTGACTGATTTGTAATGATTTGTAATTTGAATAGTTAAAAAGATCTTAAATAGGAATCAATCAGCCGGTCTCATTAATCAGCTTTACGACATTAAATTTTATTTTAATGTAAACCGTTACATAATACGATCTCCAAATTAAAATTAAAACGTAGATATAATCGGAATGTGGTAAATTCAACCGAATTTGGCCGTGTTTTGTTTGACAATGATCTTCTTACATGGATTGCATATTTGCCGTAGAATGACTAATAAGTAGTCAATATCCTTCTTTAACCTATATTGTAGCAAAAAAGTATATCTAACATGAAATTGTTATTTTAACAGTCTATCATGACATTATAAATACTGTAATACGTATTTTTTACTTATGCAATTTTATTACGCTTTACATACCAGTATATCAGTGCATGCAAAGTTGCCAATACACTGTCAGCAATTGCCGTACGCACGGCGCATCATGTTTGGAACGTATACCTACCTATATTAGTACCATTTTGCCGCGTACAGAACAACATTTTGCCGCGTTAGAACTTGCTGTTTGTAGAGACCGCTTCTACTTTTATAAGACTCCATTCGTGGTCGCGACACAATGTGAAAGCGATTTATTGTAAGATTTAATAACGGAAAATACCGGACCTTTATTTGAAAATAGGCCTTTCTGCGTTTAAAGAAGGTTGTAATTCTAAGTTTTATGAAACAAATATGGCACCAGACCCATTATCTATTATCTCTATAACTACAGCTAAGACTTACTTAAGTAACAGCTCACATTTCTGTATAATACTTAATGTTACAACTAAATTTAAAAGTAACAATGTTATGAAATCAAATATAAAGGTTAGACTTACACAGTTTAAACTTAAGACATATTTGTGACGGAATAAAAGTGTAAGCAAGAACTCTCGTGAAAATATAAAAAAACGGCTATGTAAGCGCAGACCCTATAAAACAATAAAGTGTTGTGTTATGTTGTGAAATAAAACCCAACTTTTTTGTTAACAGATAACCATAGTCATCATTTGCAGGCATGAATGTTGATTACAATTATATCTTCGTTGGCGACAAATAAATATACGGGTTACACGCATAATGACATATTTCGGCCACGCGTAATGACATATACGCAAAACGACATACACGCAAAATGACATATACCTACGCGAAATGACATATGTCTGATTTCGTGTCCGAGCACAGATAATAAATGAAAATAAATGTAGAATTATAGTTGTAATCTTTAATTTAAAATAAATAATATAATAGTTTCATGTTTTTACCCATAGATGAATGATTGGCCTCGCTGCGCTCGTCTAGATACCGCGCTACCTATAAACCACAGCTCCGTAAATGCGGCAACTCGTTATTGTAGTGTGTTTATGACAATATGCCAGGATGCTAGTGTGCGTGAAAAATTTGTTGCCAGCTGCTCAACTGTTACCCGAGTTAATGGGAAAAATATTTTTGCTGTGATGTATTAGTTTGGTTATAAATATATAGAGCTCAGAAAATATTTAAAAATTAACAATTAAAAGCGAATATGTAGCAATATAATTGTTTATATTATTATGTAGGTTAGACGTAGGTTTCTTCTGTAGAAAAATGGTAGGTATGTATAGCAATGATTAGACCTCATTATTTTAGTAGTTTTTTTAATTACTACCAACCTTAAAAAAGGCGACTAACGGACTAAAGACTGCACATACATCCAACAGCATAGAGCAACTATGGGCTCATCAAAATAATACTACCAACCCCTCACTTTTCTTCAATGTCGTAAAAGGGGACTAACGGACTAAAGACTGCACATGCATCCAACAGCATAGAGCGACGATGGGCTCATTAAAATAATACTACCAAACCCTCTCTTCTCTTCGGTGTGGACTAAAGACTGCACATACATACAACAGCATAGAGCGGCGATGGGCTCATCAAAATAATACTACCAACCCCTCTCTTCCCTTTGGTGTCGTAAAAGCGACTAACAGGCTAAAGGCTCACCACCTGCCTTTAGCCCGCTGAAGCGTGGACTGTGTGGGCGTGGTCTGTATTATCCATAGATTCAAATGATTACTAATTTTACCATAAACTTTAATATTATCTATCTCAAAAAAGTTGTTGATCTAAGTAAACAGTAATAAGTCGAGTCTTTATTCTTGATTATTCTACATATGACTAAATACTTTTTCGTTTTTGTAGGCATATCACAGACGTATTACGTCTGCCTACTACTACAATATGCCTCACAGACGTATTACGTCTGTGAGGCATATTGTCATGTGACAGACAAAAATTTAAAAAAAAAATACTTTTTCCCCTAGGGCAAGAAAAACTATTGTAGCCTCGCTTTACAACGCTACAATGACGGTCTTTTTGAGCAAGAGGAGTGAAAATATTATTTTAAACATTGTCTATGAATTTTTTCAAAACGAATACGTCCGTGATTTGGCGGTGGCGGCACTGACACTGAGAGCATTATCAGTGACAAGTGGGGATGCGTTCATAGAGAATGTATGAAAAACACTGTGCCGGTACTGTGTCGGAACTGTGGCTTCACTGATATGTGTGAAGCAACCTTTAACCTATAATATTACCCAAATCATAAGCTATACACCTGTTCTCAGTTTCATTAAAATCCGTCCAGCGGTTTTTGTGATGCGCGTCAAACAAACAGACAGACAAAATTCCAAAAAAGATTCTAATGTTCACGTATCCTTCATCCCCTAGATTATGTTTTTCGCAAATATTTTCAATGTAAGTACAGACACGAAAAGTTTACATTTCAGGAACATAGGTCAAAATTAAAAAAAATAGCTTTTCCGTACTGGAGTCAATCAGCTGATTGCGCATTTTGTATGGGGAAAAATAATAAATTTTCGACCCATGTTCCTTAATGGAAAGTTGTTCAATTTCATCGGTAGAATCCCCTTGACATAGTGTCAGCTAACATTTTTACACCCTAATATAGATCACAAATATAAGTAAACATGAAATAACATACAACTAGGTTAAGTATATAGTAACTTTGTAAGACAAATGAAATAGGTTACCTATATAATAAAATACAATAACAATAAATTCACATAATAAAAATCTCAACCACGGGGACATTATTCTTGTATAAGCGGTAACACTGAATGGCGTTTATTGTTCATATTATTTTATGAAAAAATTTCGAAATTATACGATACTTACTGATTGTATGTGATCCCAGTGTCCTTCATATTTTTAGAAGTATTATTTTTACACAATTTTACTACGCAAACTGGCATTTTAGTTTGAATTAAGCCCAAAATTGAATAAAACATTCGGGACGTACACGTCCCCACAGCTGTCAGTGTGACCGGCTCGGGTACGCCGATTTCGGCGTAGTATTGGTTGCCGCATTTGACAAGTACGACGGAGGTATCTAGTCGAGCGCAGCGAGACCAATCATTAATCTAAGTTTTTACCATTATCGAGCTACTCGGCTGGTTTCACGAAGCAGCTTTACGCCCGCCTCTTCGTATCAGTTTAATATTCTACTTCTTTTTCAATCACTTTTAGAAGACTTATTGGGTATCAAATTCAATTTCAGTAAATGAAACAAACAAAATGTCACTTTACATTGTTTTAAATCAATGGGAGTGCATAAAGCAACATAAATTAATATGCCATCATGCGACAGTCGTAACCATTTTGATTTGACTCAAATACGAAGTTCACTGGCATGTAATTTTAATTTATTGGGTTAATACAACATTGTTGGAACATAATATAACGTCATAATTTAGTTCACTTTTCACAATTTCTAGTAAGAAAATATCGTTTAGACGCTATTGGAAAACAAAAGGTTTTTGTTTTTCTTTTTTTTCTATGTATCCATAACTTTTATTAATCAAAGCTTTTCTATAGAGTGCCTTAAGTCAATTTCCTTCGAACCTTGTCGAACACCTCCCTCGCTACCTTCATATCAGTCTTTCAAGTCTCTGACTTCCGGTGTTCTCTTTTCCCTAACACGATACTTGACTATAAACGATTACAATACGTACGGCGGTTTCCCGTGACCGTTGCGTTCTGTCTACTCTCGTTGACTAACACTTTCTTAGTATAGCACGCAATGAACTAAATATACGCTTGCCGCGACGTAACCCGACCGTGTTCGTGGCCGAAGCCTTAGTCTCCTTGAAGCTAAACTCTCTCCTACAATAACAATATTTTGTCTCTTTCTACCAACATAAGATTTTTCTGATAAAGCTAATATCCAGCAAGGAATTGTTACCTATTTGAAGTTTATTCTTTATGATCTTAATTGCGGCACACAGAAAGGTTCAATACCGTTATGATATCCTTTAGATGAGGTTGCCGCATTGGGTCTCTTTCGTAATGCTGGATCACCTTAAAGGTGATCAAATTAAATTATCCCAAATCCTTTGGAAAGTACGAAATGTTGTTTATGAAGGTTGTTGGTCTAATATGAAGGTTTTGGTTATGGGTGATCTTCTTATGTGTTATTATTATGTGAGAAGTTCGAAATCCATCAGTGTGACGTTTACTACGCTGATGATAAGTAACACGACTCTTTAGTCCACATTAATTATGAACGTTTTATACCTAAGTAAATACCTTATAAACGTTTCATACCTAAGTAACAGCTTAATCGTTGTTCATTAATTACTCAGAGGCTTAACTATAACGTTTCTGAGTGCGACATTAAGACACGGTAATCAATTATAAGCGCACCGAAATTACCGTTTGATTGATGTAATTTGATAATTGTAACTTCGACGATTATACGTTTGCGAGCAATTCTATACCGGGTGTTACTACATGATGTTCGGTAATAGGTATATAACCTCGTAACTGGGCTATCCTATTCAGTGCAAAGAACAACTATTTATAAAAGTAACTCAGATAATGTAACAAAAAACAAATAGTTTTATACAAAACTGCAACAAGAAAGCAAACAAGGTGTGTTTCTATCTTGCAATACAAATAAGTACCTACTAATTTTTGTTAACGTGATTGAATAGTAAATTATAATTCGCACTCATGGACTTAATTTCGCACTCGCGTCTGTAGCATGACGCTTTAGATCACGTATAAAAAATAAACAATACCCATAGATATAAATGTTTATATCTATGACAATACCATACTAAATCGTAGCGGAATAGTGACAGTTTTGATATTACATAATTTTGACGTAGATAAATGTGTTTTGGCCACACAATAATAACTAAAGCATAGGAGTCCAAATAAGACTTGTATAGTTGTACTATTTTTTCAAATGGGCCATAAACATTGAAAGAAAAGAGACAAAATAAATTGACAAAAACGTCAAATGTCCAGCGAAAATAAAAAAAAACCGGTTACCATTTATGATACTGAATTCAAAAGCGACTTAAACACATGTAATTCGAATGGTGACCAAACGGAGTGCCCACTCAAATGTCATAGCACTCCTTCTATGCATTAGTTATTATTCTGAGGTTTTTGCCCATAGAATAATAACTAAAGCCATGGACTTAAGTCCATGACTAAAGCATAGAAGGAGTCCAAATGAGACTCGTATAGCTATTGTTCTATTTTTTTTAAATGGGCCATAAACATTGAAAGAAAAAAGACAAAATAAGTTGCTAAAAACGTCAAATGTAAAGCGAAAAAATATATATCTACTGGATACCCGGTCGCCATTTATGATACCGAATTCAAAAGCGATCTACAAAATGTCATTCGGAGGGTTGTCAAACGGAGTGCACACTCAAATGTGTTATCACTCCTTGCTTTACTTATTAATGGCCTCAGAAATAACTAAAGCATATTAAACTACGGTTTTGGCAGAATATCAATTTTTGAAAGAGCACTTCGCCTTATTGACACCTTGCACATTACTAAACGGAATGAGTACCAACCTATACATCTCGATAGCTATTCTTTTTGGTTAGACATTTTGAAAGCGTTGATTGCTTAGAGAATTAAACCAATTGATTGTGTTTAAGTAGTTTTTAGTATGATCGAAGCATGACGCACGTAAAACATGACTGTAGATTGTCAGTAGGTGCAAACCGCAGCTTGAACACCTGCACCTTGGTACCTATCAATCAATGAATTGTTTACTACGCCGTAAGCTAAGAATAGACGTACCTAAAACTACACAGCAACCTTTTAGAACCATATAATATAGTATTATATTTTTAGAACCATAGTTTAATAAATAAATAAATGTATTGTCTTTTATTGAAATGTTGACTATTACTAGGGGTAGGTAGGTATTTTATTTTTTGAACTGTTTATTTTGATGGGTTTCACCTTCGGCTTTCATTATATGTTTCAAATCACTTAACTCAAATATTTTATTAATTTAATTAACGGTTTATTCAATCTCTCCGAAAACCTACAAGAACACACCCTTTACGACTGTAGCTTGGGGGTCAATGTACCACTTACCTTACTTATCTGTCTTTACTTGTCATGTTTCAATAACCGAGGCTTCGAGGCATAGTCGAGGAACTTCTCTTGTATTTATTTTTCTTGTAACAGCTTCTATGAAAAGTTATGACATAAATATTAAAGTACCTAAATCTGTGAAAATATAAACACTATTCCAGCACATTTGTCGTATTCTAGTGATATTCTAACTACCTTTAGCACACTTCTCATATAGCACCAAACAACTGGTGAAAATTAATGTAATGTATGGTAATACAACGAGGTTAATCTAGAATCAAGTCATATCTATAATTTTTCAGCTGTAGATCCTGCTGCTAAAATTACAGTCCCTAGTTTTCAAGGCGTCTCTAGTGAGACTATCTTAAAAGATAATTTAATAACATCAAGCGAGAGAAAAATATTAGTTTGCAGTTGGTAAAATTTATAGGATACATTATTCTTTTTGTGGTTCATTTGGAAGATCAGTCGCACGAATCGCGGAAGAGTTCAAATACTACCTGAGTCAAGTCAACTTCTCTGTTGTTTTGAGTTTTGTTAATTTCTAAATTAAAACAAATAACTTATTTTACGCCATACATATTTGTTGTTGTTAGGTTTTAAAAACTATCTTGCATTATCTATAATGAAATGTTATTAACATGATTGCATTAATACACAAAAGTGCAGGGAACAAACAGGTTATGAAATATTTCGATTACAAATATTTGGTCGCTGTATGTAATACAAATTCTTAAGTCTAGTTTAAAATTAAGCTATTAGTCCTTACTAGGTAATTTATTCTAGAAATGCATTTTCGATTTTGTTCCTTATTATTGTTGGTCTAAAATAAATTGTTTCACAAACATGAGTATCTAAAGACAGAAAAAGAATACTAAACAGAATTAGAAGAAAAATAATACCCGCAACTTATAGAATACTCAAAGACACCAATATTATATAAAAGTCAGATCATATATATTGAAAAATGCCACAGTTTTCAACTAAACTCGGAAATCGTGAAGTTGAATACAGTCAGACAACATTACACAGCTAGTTTACTCTTACACCTACTTATTGAAAATCTCACGAAATAATAATACTTTCGGAATTAAAGTGAGACTTAAGGGTTATCCATAATTAAGATTACACAATTGCACTACTAAATACGAGTATTAGGCGCGCTGCTCAAAAAGTATTATACCAATAACATTACAATAAGGGCCAATTTTTCAATTGTCAGATAAATCTTATTTGTCTGTTAAAAAATTACACAACCATTTAAAATTTATTGTCATATCGCAAGCCTTTTTCTTTCTTTACTGCATCGTAATGCTTTATCAGACGGATAAGTTTTTTCCGATGATGGAAAAATCAGCCCTTAAAATCATACTTTAACCATAGTAACAACTACAACTGTTCTATAAGATGGAATTTTTCGGTGAATAGCCCGGGTTTGGGACCATCACCCGCATTGCACTATGCTTGACGGAGTGCTTATGCTAATAACTCACTTATATTTAATTAATACCTTACCAATAACTTACAATTCAAGCGTCAAAAAATATAGCGGATATACCTACGTGACATAGTTTCATAATTGCTTGATCTATCGAACACAGAAATTGGTGAAATTTCATTGTGTACCAATAGGTTTTAGGAGATAAAGGAAATAAAAATGTCAAGGATAAAATGTTTACTAGAAAAAAAAACAACCAGTCTCAGGAAGCTCGAGTGCGATACGAACCCACGACCCTTGGATTGCCGGTCCACTGCTCCCACTCTAGCGTCTGAGACTGGTTGATTTTTTTTTCTAGTAAACATTTTATCCTTAATCTATATAGCATTGCGAATGCAAAATTTCAGTAATAAAAAAAATGTCGAGCTTTGATTTTAGAAATTTCTAATCTTGTTCCAATTCCAAGCTAATCGCCCAAAATAAGTACTTACGAAATTGCAAAATTAATCGTCCTGTTCAAATTTCGTATGAGCACTAGAAATATTAATTTTCAATGTGTTCAAGCGTTATAAAGCCGTCAAGAAACTAGTACACAATTTTAGCGTTTAAGCTAACAGAAAATACAACTCAGATAATTTAAAGCAAATTTGCGACAAAGGTAATGCAAAGTTGCTCGTTTCCGTGTTCTGTTTCTTAGCACTCTTCAAGATTGATGGCAAAACGAACAGATCTCTATAATATCTTGATGCCGAAGACGAAGTAAGCCATCTAAATTCGTTCATCGTAATAGAACCGTAGCATCGCATTCCGGTCACGCAAACGTGTCAATTCCAGATAATTTGTGACACGACTTCTGCTTTTAGACTGCTAATAGTCACCTTCTAAGCGGAATCGATTGTATCGACAAGCCTCGTACAAATTCAATAACGGATCGTAAAATATGATCGTTTGGATGTAATAGCCGCTTTATTAGTCTAAGCTTATCTCATGTTATCTAGTATGGGGCCTGCCGAGATCTCCTCTCGCAGTAGCACATCGAACAAACCACAGGGATCTTCTATGTAATCTTGTCAAAAGTACTGTCATAAGCTTGGCAATGTCTTTGAAAGCGCCGATCAAAGGAGTTCCAACATTTTTCTGGCAAGAGAGTAAGTAACAGGCGTTGCATGGACTCAGTTATATCTCCATATGCCCTGCACAAGCTGTCTGTTGCTAGTTGCATTCTGTGAAGCATTTGTTTATTTCCACACTCTGTGCTCTAGCAGTGTAATAAATAAATGAAACGAGTCGTTGGCAGCCTGTATGCTTTACCGACACGCAGGAAATGAAAAGATAGATCAAACTAGGTATTTTTTGTAATACAAAAAATATCCGCGATTTGTATTAAACTATCTATCTCTAAGGGTGGATTCGACCAAACTGGAATAAGGTCTTATACCTAGATTAAAAGTCGAATTTGTATAGACTAATCTCGGAGTAAGTCTTATTATAGTTTGGTCGAATCCAGCCTAAGACAGAGAGTCAGGTGCAATGCCACTTTAGATATCTTGGTTCAGCGTCGCTCTTTCAAATATATCATCTTTATTTACTCTTACTTTGTAGGTAAGTCAAGGGAACCTTATTTAATGTAGAGGTTAACCTATGAATTCACAGTTTAAATTAGCTCGAGAAGAATACGGTGATACGTTTAAAAAAATACTCAAAATAAAACGACACATATTTGTTTAAAGGTTGCACTTAATTTTAGTTGTTTTCACTTGAAATTTATTTTTATTATATGCTAAGGAGCCAATGTGTTGCTACGACCCAATAAACGATGACTTTTATACGTATTAGTTTAAAATAGCGCCATTTATTAAAGAGTTAAGTAGATACATTATCTGTGAAAAGGCCAGACAGCGTCCCTCGATCTTAATGGAAAACGAGATTCTTTATCCTCTTTAAGCTAGAAGAGGCTTAGATGGCGAACGACCTCATGGAGCTCTACAAAGTTTTGCGAATTGTATGTTACAGAGTGTAGCAAGAACTCAGATCAAAGGTTAGAATGATGGGCGGACGGTACCGATAAATGGTTTAATTTTCCTATTATTTAACTATCCTAAGATCTGACCCAAAAACATTTTTTTTAAATTTTACTGTGTCGGAAAAGAATTAACTTCGAAATCACGGGAAAAAACTAGTTTTAAACGGCTATTGTTTTTTAGCTATTTATTTTTTATTGGCATAAGTATATATTTGAGAGGCCTATTAAATCTCGACTGTGATTTTAGCGTAAAATGCCCATTTTTGCATTTTGTTGTAATTTTGCAGTTGTATTTATCGTTTTTATCGAAATAGAATAATAAATTTATGCTTAATATTACAAATGTCCACTCTGCGGGAATAAGCCGAGTTTGGACGGCCGGCGCATCGCATTTTAAAGTAATTTTGCAGTTGTTTATCGTTTTTATCGAAATAGGATAATAAATTCATTATAAAATCTTTATTCATCATGAAGTAACGATTATTCTGGTGTAAATTTTAGTCAATAATATTATCGTAGATACGAGATATTCACAGTTACCTTAAAGCGATTTGTATGGTTTAGAATAAGATTTTTTTTCTATATAAAATCAATGATATCTAAAAATTCAGAGGCCACTAAGCACTATACGACTATACATTCCTTAATATGTCCCTCGGTTTAAATACCGTGCTGTATATACTAGGTACACGGCTCACAAGAACACAGAGGCGGTAAAAGAAACTTTGTACTTACGTGATTATTGCACATTTCCATGGCAGGGTGTAATCGTTAAGTGTGCACAGGCGATTATTCCGGAACTATGAGAGATATCAAAAAACTTAAAGGGATAACGAAAGTACGTTATCTAATGAGTAAAATGGCATCAATAACTTTTTAAAAATCAAACGAGAAGTCTCCAAAATTTTGACATTAAACACTCCCATACATTTAGTATGAGATTAGTAGAAAGGTTTTTGTTTCCTTGTTTTAAGTGGTCTAGTATTCATTTTACCTTATCATATTTTATGATTACGTATGATATCATAATTATGATTTATTCAAAATTTCGACCCGCGATCAAGATTTTGAATTTAGAACGAATAACAAAAAGTTCCTTTTTTTGGTATTTTTGTAGTGCGATGCTTTTCAGCGAGTTCAAATTAATGCGATATTAAAACAAGATTTATTATTAGTTTGAAGTGGTAAGATACCTTATTAATCTACACGTGTATCTACTTGAAAATTAACCTGTATAAGAGATAACATTCTAATTTTTTATTTCATTTGTTTAGAACAGTAGTTCAGTCTATGAGCTCAAAAAGTGCCTTCGCGCATTTTTCAAAAATCTTTCTCTTCAATTTTGGGTTTAACTGAAAAGTTAAGCAAAATTTACAAAAAGCGACACCGCTACGCACTATTGCAATAGCTATTCTACACTATTCAATAAGTCAAAATTGTTAATAGATTTTTGTTTTCTGAAATTCATAACGCCAAACCAAAATTGGCCACTTTACGCAAAAATCACAGTCGGTTGTGATAGGCCTCTTAACACAATCAATGATTACTATTTGAGCAGCGCGCGTACCAGCCAGTCATTATAGCAATGTGTGTTTGTTCGCTATAGTCTTTTTCCTAGTGAAACGTATCGGCATGAAGCGCCTCTTCTTCTTGGTGCCCAGCTGCAGTATGAAGTTCCTGACCTCTGCCCAGGTAGCGGCGTCGGCGTCGTCTACTCCTGAGATGAACCCGCTCTCGGGGCGCGATAGGGTCGGCGCGTGAGTCGGCAGCAGGGAGAACCATCGGTCGATCTTGGCGCTTGATGACAGCTGTGACAACAAAGACAAAAGAACATTATAATTTTGGTTCAAATAACAATTAAATGGGATACTACTTAATTTTTTTTTATTCTTCAACGTGTAAGCGCTTGCTCCTGATGGTAAGTGACGATAAGGCCGAAGATGGAAGCGTGCATCACCCGGAATCCTCAACCACTGAGGAACTACTTTACGAATAAGTGCTTTAGAAGCCACGTAAAGTTGTTGGTCCCGGTTGCCGTCGTAAGAAGGCAGTCGTTGAAACCCACCAACCCGCAATGGGCCAGCGTTGTGGTTCGTGGCCCAATCTAACCATGCGATGGTGTCCGCATGTGGGAAAGCCTGCGCCCTGGGGGGCGATTCTCGCGCAAAAGACATGATGTCGAATTAGAGATATGTCGAAATAAAATAGCGGATGTCGATTGAAGCAGAATTTTCGTATTCTCGAAATGTCACGTTAGAGAAATGTCTATGCCCAGCGCTCGACTTGCAACGAGTGGTCGATAGCGTTAGAGATCGAATGTCGCACAGTCTCATCTTTGTTTTGCATTCATTTTAAAGGAATTATTACGATTTATATTATTTTAAAATGTCGGGAGAAGAACTTTTATGAATTTAGTCATGGAGAACATGGTGGAATTGGCGGAAAACGCTGCGGAGAATTCTCGTCGCTAAGCTGTATGGAGAGAGGAGCTATACGAAGAATGACAATTTGTTTAGAAAAACTTAAGACTAGGTATCAAATTAATGATCTCGTCATCAAAAATTTCATTATCATTTTAGAACCTCCTATTAAACCAAAGACGCAATAAATTAAAACGAAGGTAAATTTATACATACCAACATACTTCCAGACATATAATTACAATCACGACTAATTATCCCCGAAGGGTTAGTAAGAGACTAGGCAATGAGAACCGCAAAAGCAGTCCTATACCATAGTCCACTTTTCACCAAATAGCGACTGCACATGTGCTCAGCGTGACAGGTGGTGAGCACATCGCCGCTCTATGCTGTTGAAAGTATGTGTAGTCTTGAGTCTGTTAGTCGCCTTTTACGACATCCAAGGGAATAGTGGGGGTGGTAGTATTCTTTCACCGCTACCCGACACGGTTCAAATCGCTAAAATTCTGTGTTTTCTAACCTCAAATCATGTATTTTGTGACACATTATCTTTATTCATAAAACTGTTAAGTAGGTAATGATAATATAGGTACGATAAACAAAGAAAATACCTCGCAAATAATTAATTTAAAAACAATGCACTTTTGTTTGATTTTGCTTGATGTTGATTGACAGCAGCGTTTCATATCAAGCTGTAATTTTGATAGTTTAATATTTATAATATTATGCCAAGAAAATATGAAGAAAAAAAATTGTTGTAAAAAATGTTAGTAAAAAAAATTGTACATACTCGTATTTGATGGTAAAACTATTGTTCCTTAAATTACATAGAGCAAAAACCACTTAATTAATAATATAAATACATATCTCGACTATACTTTTACATAATCGAAAAAAAAAGGAACATGTCATGATAGACATTTCAAAGTCTTTCCACATGGCATCTCTATCGAATGCGAGAATAGCATTTTTAGGAACAATAGAGATTTCAGTGACATTTTCGTTCGACATTGCATAGGTGACATTTTGTCGCATTCGAGATTATGTCGCACCGCACGAGAATCGCCCTCCTGCCCTGCAGTAGGACGTTTGGCTGGGTGACTGTTGATGACGATGACTACTTTACGAATAATACTGATTTGGCGAACACCTACACATACACACTTGGGGTTCGATTTTCATATTTTACAATGTTTAAAATCGTGGTCGTTTTTACTACAAAAGAATGTCAGGATTAACCAGCTGAGACACGATTCATAATCATCAGCCTATTAACGTCCCACTGCTGGGCACAGGCCTCGTATATGCGTGGACAATAGCACGTAGGGATATCGGGCCATAATCCACCACGCTGGCCCAATGCGGGTTAGTGGATGGAGACACGATTGTAGTACTCCAAAGAAAAATAGGATCTAGGCCGTGTTCTTCAATTTCTGGTTCTCTTCTTCCCTGTGTATATTCCCTAAATGTTATTCGTCTATGTCGCGGTTTGCCTAACCTTCGTTTGTAATTTGTATAATGTCCAAAATTGTGTATTTTTTAATGAATGTCATTAGAGATACGACCAAAAACATTACATAGTCCTATTGTTTTGCATCACTAAAAAACTGAAACCCAACCTAAGTAGGTGTTATGAATACTTTACCTACACCTATTGGAAATTTTGCTGCAGACACGATTTTAATGATTTAGGTAGACTTTAGAATGCTGTCTGTGTTGCACACAGAACTTTAAAAGCTGCAGCAGAGCCGATGCACGGAATACTTAATGACAGTGTGCTGCGCGGCAAATCGTCTCGCCGCGACGTAGCTTTGGTCAAATTTACTGTCGCGCCTTGTTAGATATTACCTACTACGAGTATTTCCCGGACAGAATGAGAATATCAAAACCTTGTACCTATCTAATTGTAACAAAAATTATTTACTAAACAGAAATTAGAATAGCAAACTTTGTAAACTTTGGGGGTTAAAGTTACTCTCGTCCGTAGGTTTACCCTTGAGACCCTACACGTGACCTCTGGGTGGTACTAAATGAGTGACACTGACTGAGTGGTAGAGCCACGCTGCGTTGCAGCACGCATTGGGCCGGCTCGGCCTGGCGTAATACTTAATAATACTCTCACGAATATCCGGCTTGAAATAATGGCACTTGCTGTTGTGTTTCGTCCAGCCAACGAGGGTTCCGGAGGCCCATCCCCTCCTTCTCTCGCAGTTCCTATTCATTCCTTAAACCTATCCCTTCTTTAAAGGACAGCAACGCGCCGGCGTTTCCTCTGGTTTTGCGGGTGTCCATATGGGCGGCGGTGATTACTCTCAGGTGGTGGGTTAAATAAAAAAAAACACAACAAATGAGTTTGTCTCAATTACTTTTATGAATAAGGTAAGAACTGCATTACACTGATTTGTCCATGAGACGTAAAAAAGTCGAACTAAAAGTGTTTCGAGAGCAAATAGCAACCCAAAAAGGAATGCGTTCACTGGCTCACACTACTCTACACTACTGGCAACAGATCAGTAATAAATACGATTATTTTCAATAAGTACTACCTAAGCTGTGGTGAGCTGTGTAGTGGTGGCCCATTTTAAAATAAAACTACCAAACCCATCTCTTCTACTAAGCGTTCGTAAAAGGCGACTAATGCCTTGATCACACGTACCGTGAAAACGGGTTGAGACAGTGCTCTCGGCCGAGTACTCGGTACTTATAAACATAGCTCCGAGTGCTCAGCCAAGCCCTCGGCATAACAAAACGGCGAGACAGTAGCTCGGCTCCCGTTCTACTGACTCGTACTAGGCCGAGTGCTGTCTCGCCGCTCTACTCGGTACATGTGCTTAAGGCATAACGGACTAAAGACTGTTTATACATCCAACACCCTAGTCACCTGTCACGCAAAAAAGAAATAATTTTAATTGTAAAAATACTAGATAGTAAAGAAATGTAATAATTAGGAATTAAGATAAAAGAAAATAATGTTTAAAGTAGGGAAAACTGTATTAGTATATAAGAAATATTGTAAAATAATATAAGTAAAAAAATGTAAATTGTATTAAGAAATCTATGTATATAAAAATTAAAAAATATAAAAAAAGAAAAGAAAAGTAAAAGAGAGTTGAGAGAGAGAGAAAAAAGTCACCTGTCACGCTGAGCACATGTGCAGTTGACATTTGGTGAAACGAGGACTTTGGCAGTGCACCGCTTTTGCGGTCCCTGACAAACTCTTCGGGGATAACAGTAGCAAATGTATGTTTGTGGTACAAATAAAAAAAATACTTCAGTGACAGTTAAGTACAGTTAGTTTTTTGGGGGTTAAAGTTACACGCGTCCGTAGGTTTACCCTTGAGACCCTACACGTGACCCCGTGGGTGGTGGTAAATGAGTAACACTGACTGAGTGGTAGAGCCACGCTGCGTTGCAGCACGCATTGGGCCGGCTCGCCCGGCGTAATACTTATCACCCTCTCACGAATATCCGGCTTGAAATAATTGTAGCATTGCGGCACTTGGTGCTGTTGTGTTTCGTCCGGCCAGTGATGGTTCCGGAGGCCCATTCCCACCCCTCTCACAATTCCTATTTCTTCCTTAACCCTATTCCTTCCTTAAAGGACGGCACGCGTCTGCGGTTCCTCTGGTTTTGCTAAAGAAAAAAAGTTAACGAAAAAGAATAAGCTGAGAATGGGATACACCATATTCACTTATGATACATAATCTGTTTCATGCTTCGGAAAACACAATTTATTTTTGATCCAAGCTTCAATCATCACAAATGCCTGCTTCCATGACTGACATGTTGTCCCTGTTATCCCCATTACACAAGGTAAAAAACGTATGATATAAACCTACATGTCGACAAAATTCACGTTTAAATATTTTGTGTTTAAAATTTAAAAATAAAGAAAACCTAAAGCCATCTCGAACCCAATATTACACTTCTTGGCGGGAAAATGAAGCGTCATGGCTGCAGTTTTGTATTATTTTCTATAATTTATGTTTTGTCAAATATTAATGTAAAATAATGGTGGATTATTAACTGTTCGTGAACGTGCATGAGTTTTAGCAAATAAAACAAAACAGTGCAACATCACTTTTCAAATTCTCTCAAGAAGTCCGTGTAAGACCTCAATAAAGTCCCACAGCTTTATTGAGTCTCGAAGATTTGGTGGAAAATCATTTACCATTATACGTTCATTATCACTCATTATCATTATCATTATCATTATCCACTTAATGTAAAGAAAATAATAATTACTATTAAAAACTTGACACTGGCTAAATGTGCTGATCGCACAAAGCCATTATTTAAGAGAAAAAAAAACCTAATATTAGGTTGGGAAAAAAGTCTCTTCGCCTATAGTATACTAAAAACTTGTAACAAAATCTATTTGTATCTGGACGGTTAAGAGGGTTTACGCCATTCTGTTTCCCATACAAACTTCCAAGTCGAAATTTTTAAAAACCAATGAGCCAATTTTGATGGAACTTTGCAAGCTGAAGTAAAACACAGGGATCTAAATTGTTTGTTGAAAACATTTAAAAAAAATGTTTATTTTGCTGAGTTATTGCGATTTTTAACTTTCTATAGTGGACTTTAAATCGCAATAACTCAGCTAGAAAAACGTTTTTTAAAAATGAGTTCAACAAACTACACACATCAAAAGTGTCTAGGGATCAAGCATTTTTATGCGGATTTCTTGAGATTGAGATGTGGCTTTGTAATAGATTTATGATTTTATAAATTTATATGGATCCTCTTTGGTGCATTTCATAATTTGAAACAGGAACTTTCAATCAATTTCTAGTAAAAGATGAAAATCAGCTGTCAATATTTTCCCTATAAAAACATACAACGCATTGAAGACATTATTAGTGCTACTGTTTCCCTACTACTGATTAAAACCAACGTTATTATGGAGCGGCGACGTCATTTAAGCAGGGAAGAAATGCTCAGAGCCGTGGGAATGATAGAAGCTGGTTCCCGGCAACGTACTGTGGCTTTAGCTCTGAATACAAGTCAGAGTGTTATCAGTCGACTTTGGACACGTTACCGAAGCACTGGTACCGTGGCTGAGCGCCATGGAGGACGGTATCGCTGCACCACACGGAGACAAGACCGATACATTCAAATCACAACTCGAAGAGCTCCAACAATAACCGCCATGATGTTAGCCGTGAGGCTTCATCACTCTTCAGGGAACTTAATTAGCGACCAAACAGTCAGAAACCGCTTGTATGAAGTGAACCTTCATTCCCGAAGACCGCTAAGGGTACCACCTATAGCAATGCACAATCGTAGGATTCGATATCAATGGGCTCTTGAACACAGAAATTGGGCAGAAGAACAATGGCGTTTCGTGTGCTTTTCTGATGAGTCTCGTTTTGGTATGAGACCGGATACAAGACGTATACGACACTGGAGAACCCCTGGACGCCAACAGCGATTAAAATCCTGCCAGGAAGTCCATCCTTATAGTGGTGGAACCATCATGGTATGGACGGGTATTTGGATCGGCGGAAGAACTGAGTTGATTTGGATCAGAGGCAACCTCAACGCTCAAATGTATGCTGAGACGATTGTATCAGACGTCATCGTTCCTCTACAAGTGCAAATCGGTCCCTTATTTCAGTTAATGCATGATAATGCACGACCGCACACCGCAAGAGTTGTAAGACAGACTCTCGCCGCAGCTAACATCAATGTCATGCCCTGGCCTGCTCAGTCGCCAGACTTGAACCCGATTGAGCATGCATGGGATATGCTACAGAGAAGAGCTCTGCCGAATATGGAGGGTATCCAGTCGCAAGAATACCTTTTTTGTGATTTGGATGAACTCATTTTGAGTATGCCAAACCGATGTTCTTGTGTTGTTAGTGTTCGCGGTAGAAACACGGATTATTAATTGTTTAAGTTACCCAATAAAATTTTAAAGAAAACTGTTATTTCAGTCTTTTTTTCGAACTTTAATGTTAGTGGTTCAAATGTCAAAAATCCCTTTATTAGGAAAATGGCAAATTTCTTTATTAATGCAAAGGTGACTTGGTTTATCGTTACTGTAGACAAACGAAAACACTTTATTTGATGAATCCTTAAAGAAAGTTTTAATTAATATCAATCAGGAGAAAAGTTATTGCAAAAATATATGTTGATCCCTAGACACTTTTGATGTGTGTATTTAGGTCTCTGTGTTTTAGTTCAGCATGCAAAGTTTCATCAAAATTGTCTCATTGGTTTTTAAAAATTTCGACTTGGAAGTTTGTATGGAAAACCGAAATGCGTAAACCCTCTTAAGGTATCATCAAAAGTTTAAATTTTAAAGAAGATAATTCCAAATTCAAATTAGAAAAATGTGTGATTCTCATTTGTTTTTCTTACTGATAAGATGAGTGAATCTAATGAAGAAATTCGATACATTTTAAAATTTTACTACAAGAAAGGTAAAAATGCAACGCAAGCCGCGAAAAAAAATGGAGATGTTTATGGACCTAGTGCAGTGTCTGTGAGAGTAGCACAAATTTGGTTTATGTGTCTACATCGAGCGGGATCACCTGTCTGGGAGACGTATGAGTGATGCAGGGAATTAGATCTGGATTTGTTCTACTAAATTATGCTGAAGACATAATTTGTTCCGTATACACAACGGAAATATATGCTTTTCTAACCGGCCTCCAGCCAGCGGGATTTTTACCAAAGTTACGTCTGATGAAGTATAAATTGTTAGTAACTTTTAGATCTGTAATTGGTCTGTTCACCAAAACAAAAAACATTCTTCTAACGTCCTTACTTCAGCCACAATCAAGCTGCAAGGAAACCTCCAGTCAGCAGACTTATTCTCTTACTAGGCATTATTTTCGTAACTTTTACACTAAATTAGGGACCTGATTCCATTGCTATAGAAATTTTAAGGCTTCTGATCAAAATACCGCGTCAAGTGGTTTTGGCAGC
Organism: Scoparia ambigualis; assembly: GCA_963921215.1. Classification (NCBI taxonomy): domain Eukaryota; kingdom Metazoa; phylum Arthropoda; class Insecta; order Lepidoptera; family Crambidae; genus Scoparia; species Scoparia ambigualis. The sequence continues at coordinate 19,802,735 of OY992501.1, read as the reverse complement.
CCTCTCGTGATGTTAACCTGACACTGCCTAAAGAATTCTGAAGAGACCGAAACAGGTGGAAATCTAAAGGTGCAAGGTCAGGACTATACGGCGAATACATTAACACCTCCCAGCCAAACTCTCTTAATTTTTGCTAAATGGCTAAAGATGTGTGAGGTCTAGCGTTATCATGATGAAAAACCACACCCCTTCTGTTGATTAATTCCGGCCGCTTTCTGTCAACTTCTTGCTTTAATCTCATCAGTTGTGCGCAGTAGAGTTCAGAATCGATGATCCTGCCTGGTGGTAACAGCTCATAATGAATACAGCCCTTCTAATCCCATCACACACACAGCATCACCTTGTTGCGAGTTAACCCGGGTTTCGCCACAGTCTATGAAGCCTGACCGGCCTTTGACCACGACCTTTTTCGCATGTTCTTCTCGTACGTGGATCCACTTTTCATCACCAGTTAACAGCTTCTTCAAAAATGGTTCGGTTTCAATACATCGTAATAAGAATCACAAATGAGTACACGGTTCATTAGGTTTCTTTCAGTGAGCTCGTGAGGTACCCAAATATCGAGCTTTTTTGTGTACCCATTTTTTTTCAAATGCGCCATAACTGTTTTGTGGTCAATTCCCAATTCTTCAGCTACGTCGTAACTACTGATATGCAGATCTTGCTCCACTTTTTCAAAAATGGCATTTAATTTATCCGTAATAGGGCGCTATTCGATTATATATAAAAAGCTCGATATTTGGGTACCTCACGAGCTCACTGAAAGAAACCTAATGAACCGTGTACTCATTTGTGATTCTTCATCATGATAACGCTAGACCTCACACATATTTAGCCACTCAGCAAAAATTAAGAGTGTTTGGCTGGGCGGTGTTAATGCATCCGCCGTATAGACCTGACCTTGCACCTTTAGATTTTCACCTGTTTCGGTCTCTTCAGAATTCTGACAAGATGGCAAAATGATATCGAACAAAATGGCACCTACAAACTTTAGTTAAATCATAGACAAAAAAGAGTCCTTGGTTAAATGTAAATAAACTACATTAAAAATTTGTTTTGAATTTTCTTAAAAAACGTGAAGAAACTTTTTCCCCAACTACTTACATATTTATGACTACAGAGCAATGATATTATAAACTATAGATACGTTAAGTTCATAGTAATTTGCGTTTAAAATCTGTTCCAAACAATCCAAAACTACACACACTGACAAGTAGATACGCAACGCGGCAAGACCGGCTCTCCACATCTCTTTCTCTCACTCTCATAGCGCTCTAGCGTCAAAACTAGATTGCTATCTCTTTCTTCACCTGAACATGGCGTCTTTGCGTCAGTTAATAGATTGTTCGGAAAAATAATTGAAATATACTAAATAATCTATATTTGCATATTCATATGTGGTAAGCGAACCCTTGTATTTTGTTTACTTTAGAGTCATAATTGGTGCATTTTTGAAACACATACGATGGCATTTTTGATTTATTTTGGTAAGGACACGAGAACTACGGTGCGACACGCTCGTGATTGTGCTCGACGCAGACTAAACACAAGACGTCCCAATTAGGACGTATTTGAGTCTTCACATCGCGCGCGCCTAAAACATATCTGTTGTATATAATATCATTGCTACAGAGCAATTTAAATAGTTCAATGTGACGTCCGTAAGTCAGTTACAGTTACATAATTATAAATTGGTATTTAGTCGTTTGTTCTCAGAAGTTTGACTAGACAGTTCTAATATCGTTGTTCTTAACCAAGGATAAGTAGTACCTAATTATCCTAGTTTAAGAACATGCGTGAATCTTAAAATTCATAAAAAAGATATTGACGTTATATGCAGATTGAAATTAGTAGGTATAGGTACCTATTAACTCTCACTAGTTCGATATTAGAACTATTTAGTCGAATTACTGAGAACAAGTACATATAAATATATGTATATATATTTGTTTAAAGTTTCTTTTAATAATAATCAATTACTTTTACAGAGTTTTGACAAGATTAGGTATATACCTACTTAATATTCTCGGATTTGTTTCTTAAATGCGTTCACCAAATTGTTTTTTGAGAATAAAGTTTCTTTAAAACGGTGAATATCAGATTTCTAGACTAGACTGTAGGTACATAATATTTGTACTTACGTATAACTCAATAAGTTAATTTAATGAATCATAAACCAGTTTCATGTCTAATATTACAATTTAATAACTAATACTTACTATTTTATTTCCAAAGGCGCTTCGAAAACGGCCTCGCTTTCTGTTGCCGACACCATCAACAAAAACGCGATTTGCAGTGAGTTCAGACAACAGATAGTGTCTACATGTTTGCGCCGTGCCCTATGTAAGCATGTTAAAAACAAGGGTAGCTTTTTTGTTAGCTTTTGCTAACTTTTCATCAAAAAATGTTGCGTTTGGCTTTTTGGAATAGGGAGGGATTGCTACATCGGAAACTTCCCCCAGAGGCTTCTTATTGGTTGCCATTAAAACATATGCAATAAAATAGATAAAATAATACGGATGGAATAGGTGGCAAGGGTAGGTCAGAGCAAATATCCCCTTTAAACTATATTGAGATAGACAGTTTTGGTTGCCGTTGGCCATGCACGGGGCGTGGTTGCAGTTGGCCATGCACGGGGCGTGCGCCGTCTGGGCCCGGACGGGGCCCGGACGGCGCCACTGATTTGAGATGTTGCATACATTTTAAGAAGCAGTTCATATTACACCGTGCATGATCTGTGTCTTATACTTTAACGAGATAATATTATGCAGCCTATCGACTAACCCACCTGAGAGTCGAAACTATAGGATACCTAGTAGTTTTCTTGTTTGTTAGTTTTCCAGTATCAAAGAAGTGTGAAATCAAAGAGGGAAAAAAAAGTTTGTTTCTATATAGCATAGCCATGCTACAAATGTAACGGCCGGCAATTTTCTTGAAGCAGTTGTTGCAGAATTAAAACTAGCTTTCTTTATTGCTTACTAAAGCTATCTACTATCCAAACTTTTTATTTTTATAATTGTCAGGACTTACTAAAAATCAACTTTTTCGTGAACACAGTTTGTAACTGTAAAATTACTAAAAGTATAATTTATAGGTTTGTATTGTAGTGACGTTACGGATGGAGCAAAGTGCATTTAGTCCAAAAAAGTAACTACAACCGAATAACCTATCGAGTACCTAGGTGTTCTAAAACAATATTTTAATACCAAAAAGGTCAGTGAGCAAAGTCATCTCATCGCTCTTGAGACTTTGTTGACTAGACACTTCGTCTCCCTACAATACCAAACGTTGCCCCTAGCAGTTTTCTTTTTGCGAGCACGGATCTTTTATCGACCGATAAAGTGACATTAAACGATAAAATTTGACAGTTCTAGTACTGCCGATGTCAATTTGTCGTCGTCTAATGTCACTTTATCGATCGATAAAAGATCCGATGATGTCAGGTGATGTTAGCGCCAAAGGTGTCGAATTTATCCAATGATTTATCTGTGTCCGGGTATGTGATCAACCCTCATTTGACCTGCGTTCTAATGAGCTTGGGAAAAGTATTTTTTATATATATTTACATTTTAACTTAAAATATGACATTAAATTTTTTCTGTAGCCCTTCAAAATACTTCACAATAGTTTTTGAAAGATTCATAAAAATGACCACGCGCTATTGTTTTTGTGACAATCAAAATACGCGCGAAACCCGCGGCGTGACGTCATCGGATTCCATTCCCTCACACGGGTGGCGCGACTCGCGCGACTTCGTTTTATTAATATGTCTGCTCTGAACCAGCGCAGTTATGCCACAGATTACTTAATAATAAATTGTGCAAATAGTTAAGTAATGTAAATGTAATCGGACGCCGGGTGCGGGCGGCGAGAGCGGCGGCGGGGGCTATCTAGGGACACGAAAAAAGTATCGATACTTTGTGGTATCGAGTTCTTTCCCTTTCGGTACTCGATACTTTGTATTCGATACTTTTACTCAATGAGTACTTTTTGGCAAGTATCGTATCCAATAAATCTTTGTTATACTGAAGACATAAAACATAGGTTTAGTTGACCTACCTACGCTGATGAAAAGGCTGTATGGGCTAGATCTCTTTACCTTTCTCAAAAGGGACAAATAAACCGAAAAAAAACATTCTAAAACATATCATTTACATTCTTGATCCTACATTCAAGAATATCCATTTTCAGGATGCCAGACCTTGTGCAAGGGCGATTTCTATGCTAAGACGATTTATTACTACTACTCCTAGTATCGCTAGTGAACCTGATAGTGATTCTTTTGTCGAAACCAATTATGACTTCTGGAGTCACCATAAGAAGTTGGCTCATACGAAGCAGAACAAAAACACAGGTTCTTATTACAGCTAGAAAAAAAAGATGAAGTGAGCCACTACTTGTCTGCACAGGTGTCACCTCTTTCAACCGATCCATTAAAACAATGGGAAGACATGAAAGTGGTTTTTCCCAAATTGTTCAAGCTCGCCCAAGAGTATTTAGCAATACCAGCAACATCGGTCCCCTCCGAACGTTTATTTTCAAAGGCAGGCAGTACAATAACAAAAATAAGAAACCGGTTAGCGCCAAAACAGCTAGATAAACTTTTATTTTTAAGTGATCGTACAGGGAAAGAGAGGGACATTTAATAATGTTTTAAAAAAAAAAACAACGTTGATTTATTTATTTAATTATTTTATATTACATTTTTTATTATTGTAATAAGTACCTACTATTTGCTTGACCAATTTGTGTGCGCATTCAATGCGCATTAGGCACAGACCTAAGGAAGGCGATTCTTTTAAAAAAAATAATGATTTTTAAATTGATTCGAATCGCAATCTTATAAATCGATTCACAAAAAAATCGAGTCCTAAAAGATCGATCTCTTTAAAATCAATTTATTTTAGAGTTTGTATTCACAATATTGCTTTAATTTATTAAAAAGAAGCGAAGCAAACTAAGCACACAGCCATGTCGTGAGTTTTTAAGTAATTTAGCGGAAAACTATCTGTATATCATTTAATGGTCCTTAACAAAACTGAAAAAATCGAGTTTCGATTTTCTATGTTGAAATATCGATTCACTGGTTTTTTTTTATAATAAGCCCGGCAAATGACCCCACTCCACCTGATGTTAAGTGGAAATGAAGTCCAGGCGCGAGGACAACTGGTGCAGCGTAAGAGACGTAGCATCAGTCACCCTCACTCTGCCGGCCCACAAAGTGCTTCTTCACGCCTCGTTTGAAGAACCCTTTGTCATAGGTAGGAGGGAATAGTGTGCTGGTAGACTATTCCATCTTTTGGAAGTGCGGCAAAGAAACGAGTCACCAAATTGGATGGACCAATTCAGTACTACATATCGACCTAAAAAAATCGTTTTTTTTTGGTCTAGTGAAATCGATTATTCTATTAAACGATCTTAGATCGCCATCCCTAGATAGGCCCTAAAAAAGTACTCGATACCTTGAAGTATCGATACTTTTGTTTGATACTTATACGAGTACGATACTTTTTTTTCGATACTACTCATGAGTACAGTATCGATACTTTCTATTCGATATCGTGTCCCTAGGGCTATCGGATACGATGACGTCACGTCACGTCAGTCGAGTGCCAGCGAACTAAGCGAAGTAGTAAAGAAAAAATATTCTGTGGTAGTAGTGTTTTATGCAATTATTTATGTACAATAACTTTGTTAATACTTCTCGTATAGAAGTGAAATAAAAACTAGGTATTGGTTTTAGAATAACGACTTCTATAATGGTATAAAGTAAAAATGAACTTTTTTTTCATTTTTCCCAAGTCCCGATAACTTCATTTTATTTACGGGAAGCTTATGGCCAGTTGTGGGTCTGTATCTTACTTACACTCATTTACAATTTATGTAAGCTTAAATCAATTGTATTTCCTAGCTGAACTCTAGGCAACTAACATTATGATTAAACCAATCAGAAGTGTTGGCAGCAATTTATTTGGTTGTTCCACTTGTTGTACTATACGTGCAAACAAACAGAAAGAAAGAAGACACGTGTATAGGACGTATATAGAGAACTCGCGCTTTAAGGGTTACATGTCCAAACTTATTTAATAGTACATGTATGTAGATAGTTATTCATCCATCCCAGAAATCGAGTCTCGACGATTTGTAATAATTTATATCTGTTGTCAACAAACTAAACTCTGCTATGGATATCAAGTTTTTTGAAGGACGTCATTTCGGTCAAGAAAAACAAGAAAAATATTTTAGGCCATAAATACTTTATAAACATTATTAATTTGTTATCAAGAGTTACATTGAGTCTTCATCGCGTAAACAACTAAACCTGTCTATCTAATAAAGCATTGAAGCCTTCCATATAGAATTGTTATATTTTTATTACAGTTTGTATGTACCAGGTAACTATTTTATTGGTGTAGATATAGTTATTCGGTTCGTAACTACGCACTCAAGACACATTGGGATATTATCTAGCGGTGTGGGGTATTTATCGTTACAGATAAAATAACAGATAATTAAATGTAACTGTTATGCCCTGTTACGAGCCGTACGAAGTAACTGTTCTTCAAAGGAACAGGCGAAACAGAGACTGTTCTCGCCTGTTCCTGTTCCTTGGAACAAGCGCTTCTAATGTCTGTTACGCCTGTTCTTGGAACAGGCGTTTCTTTACTCTAACTTTTGGGCTACATATTTAAAGAAAAGAGACATTCCGTGTTATTTTTACCTGTTATATAAATCGACCATACAGAACTAATAGTAAGAACTCACAGAGTAAATGTACTCGGCCTAGGAAACAAAGGATTAATGTTTCTTAAAGTTAATATAAACAAATTGTGTGATTAACTGTAACCAAAGTTAATCTTTCAGATTAACTTTAACCAGAGAGAGAGATGTATTTTTTTTTGTACATTCCAATTTAAAACTACATTTTAGTCTATTGAAGGACCATTTGACTTCGTAAATTACTCGTGTTATCTGTTCCTGACAGTTTGTTTATGGCTTCCATGTGTTGAATTATTTATCCCTATTCAGGGAAATGGAAAGGTCTATAGCCCATACTCCCGACGTCTTCCGTTTCTGCAACATTCTTTGATGTAAGTATTTAGGTACAATGCTTGAAAAATTTTCAGCGAAGCAAAATTTTTAACTCTATAATTTTCACAATGCGGGTACCTACATTTTATGGCTTCCTATTTCGGCTTTTCGCGCTTTTTAGCGTTCTAGAGTGCGCCCAAAATAAGTCTGCGCGTGACAGAAAAGGAACTAAGTGTGTCGTAAGTGTAGTGCACTCCTTGTTGCACGTATGACTGGCTCGACAACGCACGGTATGCGCAGACGACACGTTCACTCTCACTCTCACCAATGACTCGCGCTGTCCTCCGTGCGCCCCGGCACACCCCGTGGGCACGAGATAGTGTATATAGCTGTGGTCATAGTCACAAACACTACATCCCTTTCTTATAAAAAACTTTATTAATCATTTATTACAAAAAATCAACAAGCAAATCACACAGCTATTAGATGAAAATCTATTACTAATCGATTTCAGGGTTTCCAGTGCTCTCCTTGATCGCCTTGAACAGTTTTCCATTGCCCTTCTATGTAACACTTCTGTCTAACCACAAATTCTAAATCCTAAATGCTGTGCAAAGATAAGACAGGCTTAAAACATACAATGATTGGTTGGAGTACTTACGTAGTGATTTGATCTGGAGGTGCTAAATATTTTCCTTTAATTAAATAATGTTTAATTAAAGGAAAAATCATATAAAAGAAAAGATAATATATCACTTAAAAATTTTGACGCTCGGGGCGAGCGTTATTGCCCTGATTTCTCTATGGTCTGGTTTATCACACATTATTTTTGAAACATTTACACTAAATTAATCAAATTTGAACTATTAACGACTATAATTTTACTTAAATTAACTATTCGTACATCTTAAGTCAAAATTGAAAGTATAGAATTTGAAACCTATTCAGGGGTAGAATACAAAATAGAGTCTGGTACCTAATCCCGAATGACAAAAGCCCGAATAACAAATGCCCAAACACTAAATAAAGCCCGAAGAATCACTTGCTCGAACGTTTAATATCTCGATGGTTCATAAGCCCGAAAACTCAAAAGCCCGAAACACAAATGCCCGAACACTATTCGCTGAAGAATCATTAGCCCTAATGCTTAAAATCCCTATCGTTCATAAGCCCGAAAACTCTTTAAATAGATAATATCAAAATAAACGACACAGTACCTTGTTTCTTTTGGTGAACTGTGGACATCCCGGGCGCTGGCCTTTAAAACGTCTCTGACCACATTTTCGTAAATAGCTTAAATTTGATTAATTTAGTGTAAAAGTTACAAAAATAATGCCCTAAGAGAAAAAGCCCGCTGACTGGAGGTTTCTTTGCAGGTTGATTGTGGCTGAAGTAAGGACGTTAGAAGAATGTTTTTTGTTTTGTTAAACATACCAATTACAGACCTAAAAGGTAAAACTAATTTATACTTCATCAGACGTAACTTTGGTAAATATCCCGCTGTCTGGAGGTCGGTTAAAAAAGCTTATATTTCCGTTGTTTATACGGAACAAGTTATGTCTTCAGCATAATTCAGTAGGTAGAACAAATCCAGATCTAATTCCCTGCATCACTCATAAGTCTCCCAGACAGGTGATCCCGCTGGGTGCAGACACATGCATTTTATAAGTACGACGGATGTATCTAGTCGAGCGTAGCGAGACCAATCATTCATCTAAGCATAATGTCATATTTTAATTTTCCCGAGGGCCGTGCCTTAATAAGTCTATTACTAGTCCTAAGAGCCACAAAAAGACACCGAATAGTTTTGAATATCGTGATAGCGGTACGAATTTCTCTTGTATGTTTGACTTAACCACTTCGATAGCGCCATTCAGTAAACGTACAAACACATTTATGAAACACAGACGGTACCAGAATGGCGAACACAGTCACTGACGCGACCATGAAGTACACCTACTTATATGGATGGGCGCGATGGTAACGAAAGAAGTAGTGTGCAATTAAACATATTTTAGTTGTGTTTAATAAGGTATATAATGAAATTGTGAATAGCTAAGAGGATAATCTCGACAAATTCAACATACCTACGTGCAGTATCGTTGTATCGCGGTGATTTACAGACAAACTTATAATGGGGGAAAATTTAATAAGAAAGCTTTTTAATTCGATTAGCTTCTTATTTTTAAAATATATTGTTTGTAACAAATAATGAAGGTCTGAATATCATAATTTTTTTGATAAAAATCTACATTAACGCTAGCGAAGCAGATGGAAATAAAATGCTAAGAAACCACAAAATTATGAACCAACCAACTAAGTCTTGTGTGCGGTTTAAACCATCCAAATATTTAGGAAGAGCGACATAACATAACTTCGTGGCGCAATAGTTTCCAAACTTATTCTGTTTGTTACGTACGCTCACTACGGCTCGCATTCCATTCGTACGGATAACTTACTACATAACAAGCAGTTGGGGTATACGGTATAGGTACCTATTTTATTATGTCAGATATCGTATTTCGTGGTTGGCTTATGAATACTTGATCCACTATAAGGAAGTGATGATAAGGCCAAATCTGGAAGCGCGCTTCACCCGGAGTCTTCGACCACGGAGGAATTGGCTATATGTATGTCTAAACTGCCGGAACACGTCTTAAAAAACTATAAGTAATGACATTTAGTATAAGAAAAAAAAATAATGTAAGGAAATCATTAATGGTGATGATGTTCGATACCTAGCGGGGAACACATCTTTGTGTTGTGTAGGTTTACTTGGCTTGGTTGGTGATGTCCTTCCGTGCATCCGGGAATCGGGTCTAGACCATTTGTTATAATATCTTACTGTTTTCGGCATACCTAACTTAGCAATCATCATCAGCTTACCCTTTAACTGGCACAGCATTAAATATTTTTTAATATATTACAACTGAATAAGGTTCAAATTATGTTGGCATCTATATTGCGATTACCAGTTACGGGGTTAAAAGTTCCACTGCTGTAGGCCTAGGCCTATCATACCATATCTCGTGTTGCGCATGCTGCACGCGCAACACGAGATATGTCACGGACGATATTCTCGCTTCCTTCGATGGCGAGAACGACAAACTATCTCGGTTACAGTTGTCAAAACTCGATAAAATTATGTTGCATGTTAGGGTTTGTAGACAAAAATACCACAGACAAGCAAACATTACTATTATGTCTATTTTTGACATATCGTGTATAGACATAACACGAGAAAACGGGTCGAGAACATATTCTCGTGTATTTAACTAGGCCTACTGGACACAGGCTTTCCCACATGGAAGACATCTGGGGAGAATGTGCCATCATAACCAGTGGTCGGAGTAGGTATATTGAATTAAGGTCACTGACATCAAACGTATATGTTAATATGGATACTCCTCCGAGTTTCCGGATTATTATGATAAAAATACCGAAACATCGAAATTATTACATGAAACTAGTTAAAAATGTATCAATACTCTCAACGCTATGCTGCTAGTGGCGCTGGTCTCCATCTCTAATGTTGGCCGTATCCATTGTCTCAATCTCGCAAAAGAAAAGAAATCACGTCTTAAATTATTATTAGTGATTTTTTTTTGTTAATCTTTAAATATCTTGGAAACGGTGCGTCCTACGCTAAAATGGACGAAATTTTGTCCCCCCTTTATAAAACCCCCGTCTAACGCTAACCAACCATCACGATGGTACAATTATTAATAATTGTCGCTTTTTAATAATTATTTAGGGTAAGTAACGATTAACTAGTTTAGGAAATGTAGTTTATAGATTTGTTGGGCTTATTTCCCCTTTGGAACTCATTGACTCACTTGGCCGCACATTTGGTCGTTGATTGTAGAGGTTAAGTCACTCTCACACAGGCCGGTCAACGGATAGGTGACCAAAGCTTTATTGTTTCGACCTGTTGGCTAATGTTGAGCCGGCTCTTTGGCCTAAATAAAAGTGTAAGGCCTAAGTAAAAAATCAAAATGTAGAACTTGTAACCGATGAGGATTAAAAATAATTATTTTTAATAAAACTGTAATAATGATTATTTGTATTAACAATAAACAATTTTGTTTGCTTACATATGGTTTTTTATTTTATTACTCTATTTACCAAATTTTTGGAAACTCCGGTACATTCCGGAAGAAATGCATGTCCATGTTATGATATCATGACGCAAGTATCTAAAATCAATATACCTACTCCGACCACTGATCATAACATTGTATCTAAATTTAAATTGTTTTCATATATTATGTTATTAGCTTTAGATTTTTAGCACATGCTGTGGCTTCCTTTAAGTAAGATTTGTGTTTAGCTATAAGTTTTGATTGTTATTTGTTCTTATAATGTATTGATAAAAGTCTTGTTGGAAGTCCCTAATAAATAAATAAATAAATAAACAAATAAATAAATAACTAACCCAACACGCTGGCCCAATGCGGGTTGGCGTGGTTGATTGACAGTGGAAACTATTGTTATGTTGTGTTGTTGTGTACTATGTATGTAGGTACTGCATTTTTTGCTTACTCAACTTGAATTATCATTTATTTACAATTGTTGTAAAGATGCCCCATTTTGTCTTGGCAGTATTATAATTTTTTATTCTGCGCTGCGTAGACACTATTGACTGCTCTTCCAGTGAGCAACTGAGACAACTTGATTTTAGGCTTTTGTTATAATTTTTCATTAGCGTATTGCGAAGAAACGAAAAAACTGTTCTTGTGTAAAATAACAAGGAGGAGCTCGATGGCTCGGCGGCTAGCGCGATCGGTTTGCGATCTTGTCGCTGCCGATGGATTGGTGACCAAATTAAAAAAAACATCTCAAGCTCCTCCGTGCTTCGGAAGGCACGTTAAGTCGTTGGCCCCGGTTGTTGTCGTAAGATGACATTCGTTAAAACCCACCAACCCGCATTGGGCCAGCGTGGTGGGTTACAGCCTTAGATTAAAACAAAAAGGGAAGATACGGCATTAGCGTCTCGTGAGTAAGCCGCTAAAATTAGGCCTAAAGGCACAATTTCACTTCAGTCGCAATTTGCCGAGCGTTCTGGCTACATCGTGCTATTGCGGACATTCTGCTGTGATAAAAAGAGAAAGACGCTACTCCGCAGTGGCGTCGGCGAGCGTCGGAATCGGTCGTACGTACTCATCTGTTGCGAAGCGACCGAGACGTCAACGCGCTACTCGCTGACTCCCTCGCGCTGACGTTAAAACTTACTGCTCTGTCTCGCTCGCTCGATTTACACTTTTATAGGTGTGCGTGTGTGAGTGTTTGCATATGTAGTTGAGTAGGACTATATTTTGATTGACTACACGTAGGAGCGCGCTATTTGTTCACGTGACGGGACGTTTTTAGGCTGATGATGATCGTGCTGCGTAGTGCCGTTTGACGTGGACCAGGAGCCCTGCTGTCACCTCTTAGAACAGTATAGCTCTAATGTAACTAAGCAAAATTCGCATAGGAATTTGCATTTTTTTTTAATGGCAACGGGTAAGCGCGTGGCCTTCATCTCACCTGATGGTAAGTGACGATAAGGCCGAAGGTAGAAGCGCGCTTCACCCGGAATCCTCAACCACGGAGGAACTGGCTATCTTATCTCAAACTGCCGGAACACAACAATGCTATAAACATCGTTGTTATGGCGACAGACTTAGATAAGATGGTGGTAGCTAGCCTGGCGGACTTAACAGCCCTACCACCAACCAAACCGAGCACACAAAGATGTACCCCCCGCTTTGAATCGAACCCGGGACCTCTGCTGTAAGAGGTGATACCCTAAGAGTTGTTGGCCCCAGACCAAATAAATAAGAAAAATCTTCCTAGTGAATTCTCTAGATAGCATTAGGTATAAAAAAAACTTTCATTTAAAATTGTACAGAATAATCTTCGAAGACTTAGAGCACCAATTACAGCTCAGTGTTCGGTAACAAGAGGGCTAAAGGAAAGGCCCCTCCGCTCGGGTTAGCTCCAGAGCTCGAGGTCACAGAAGGCCACCGTAATCTAGGTTTGGTCTCGTGTTACATTTTAATGATGGTCGACCGTCTCTATTGTCAAGGAATATTGTATTCTACTGGAATCCAACAGAGTCGCAATCTTGTCTGTGTTTTCAGATATAAAATTCGATATCTTAACTGTGTTAAACAGGTAACATGAACCGTGGAAGCTACTATGGTTTCTCGACTAAATGCCTGCATATAACAAATAATAGTATGTTTAGTTACAAACATATGCATGTGTATTGAAATATTGAATGATGAACGGTAAGCAATTCATCAAACTGAAATATTTTTACGATTTAAAGTAGATACGAAAATGTAGTAAAATAACTATAATAATATATATCTCGACGTTTCTTCAGGGCATTGTTTGATTAACATCGATGCGGTATCATTCGAGTAGTGTAGGTAATTGCTTCGTAGCATCAGTAACATACATCGCAGTTATGTTCATTCGAAGTGTTCTGCTTTCGTTGTAACGTGCAACGTAAAAATATGGCATCGATTGTTTGTTGCTTTGTAGTATCGTTATTAGTAGTCTGTTAATCGCAGTCACGTAGGACACTCTTGCTTGACCCGATTTTGCAAACCAAACTTAGAAATAATAAAAACCGTAGCTGATAAAAAAAATCAGTAGAAAAAACAGAAAAGACTCTCAAAAAACTCTTCTTGTGTCAAATAACAAGGAGGAGCTCGATGGCGCAGCGGCTAGCGCGTTCGGCTTGCGATCTTGCCCGCCAAGTAACTTTCGCAGTGCCGGGTCGCTGGATGGGTGACCAAATTAAAAATATCTCGTGCTCCTCCGTGCTTCGGAAGGCACGTTAAGCCGTTGTCCCGCTTTTTGTCGTAAGATGACAGTCGTTAAAACCCACCAACCCGCATTGGGCAAGCGTGGTGAGTTATGGCCAAATATCCCCACGTGCTATTGTCCACGTGGGAGGCCTGTCCACAGCAGTGGGACGTTTATAGGCTGATGATGATTGTGTCAAATAACATCGAGAACATCCTGACATCGATAGGGAGTTTAGTGAGATTATGTAATTATGATTTAAGCTATCCACTTCTGTAAAAGTAACATTCTCAATTGTGGAACGACCTTTGTCATTATTATGCTTTACAGGAAAATAGGGGAATATTGTAATAGTACATTATGATATAAGTGCGGTAAGATGAAAATTACAGCCGAGGCGATATTGCCAGCCCGAGCCGTAGGCGAGGGCTACAAGAAAGCAGAGGCTGTAATTATCAAAGCGCACGTATGCCATACGACGTTTTATAACATATTTGCGAGGAAAACACATTTTCCGAAATAGACTGCGTTTTTTGTTATTTTTCTAGTGCATGAATCTTTGGTAAGCCAACATATATTTTTCTTTGTCCAACAGCATAGAGCGTAGATGGGCTTATCAAAATAATACCACCAACCCCTCTCTTCCCTTGGGTGTCGTAAAAGGCGACTAACGGACTAAAGACTGCACATACATCCAACAGCATAGAGCGGCAATGGGCTCATCAAAATAATACTATCAACCCCCTTTCTTCCCTTGGTTGTCGTAAAAGGCGACTAACGGACTAAAGACTGCATATACATCCAACAGCTTAGATCGGCGATAAGCTCATCAAAATAATACTACAAACTTCTCTCTTCCCTTCGGTGTCGTAAAAGGCGACTAACGGACTAAAGACTGCACATACATCCAACAGCATAGAGCGGCGATGGGCTCATCAAAATAATAACTACCAACCCCTATCTTTCCTTGGGTGTCGTAAAAGCTACTAACGGGCTAAAGGCCTATGTTGTCTATAGATTCAAATGATTACTAATTTTTAAATTACATTACCGCACTAGTGCGAAACTTATTACATTACGATACTGAAATCGGTGTAATAAGAGCTTCTTTACGAGCAAATGTGTTATAAAAAACAAAACATGGACACAAGAAATATTTCGGAAAGAACCGGAATATACTTTTATAATATCACTGTTTTTCAAAATTACGCAGAGTACTTGCTTGATGGGTTAGCTCATTTTTTTATGTAAAGGTAGCAATAACGAGTTAGCCGGTCAACTGATGGAAAGCAACATCTTCCGCTGCCTATTGACACCTGCAATACCAGACGGGCCTTTGAATAAAGAGTAAGCTCCTTTATTGAAGATCCCAAAGGTAAAATCGTCTTTGTAGTGCCTTTACATGACCATTCATTCAAGTAAGACAACCGTGATATGGTGTGCCGCAAAGCTTATATTATTATATGGATAGCACATGACTATAATAATCATAGGTTTTTAGTATCTTAGCACTTCATCGCAACAATTCTTTGCTTCGCTGATCTGGGATTAGAGCAAAGTAGGTGTTACTGATAAATTGAATTGTTCAACAATACACAACCTTCGTAAACTTTGATCGTTGTTTGTATGAATAATCGAACGAAGTATGTAAGTATGAAAGTTTTCTTGCTTTGTTCCTGAATCACACTAAAACGGTTGAGTAGAAATTTGGTGTACTGGAGAGCGATTTTTGATGCTTAGGTACCTATTCTTTTTGCAGTAATGCCCTTTATTTTTAAACCATTTGATTATGTATATAAAATTAAAAATAAGGGAAATAATACAACATCCAATATCACATTTCTATGCTTTAATCATAATTTGATGCTATTTCATTATTATAATGTGTATGCGTCTATGGGTTTACACCAATAAAGACAGTTAAAAACATTGATACGGTTGATTGGAATCTAACTAGGTAAGTACATTGTTATTTGGTTATACAATCGTTATATCTATTGTATATTCGTAATAAACTATTGCTACGGAACATTGACATAGTTTAATTGAGTATGTAACAGTGATTACGGTATCAAATAAAATACTTAAACTAGCTAAACACAGTCAAAGTATAACAATAGTTAAAATATAGTTTTCAGTAGCCAAATAAAATTAGCCCATGTTTTATTTTATTAAATATAAAATTTCTGTATTTATTACACCGACGAGCAATATTTTGGGGTTATACATCAGTTCAACTCACTTGAATAATAAAAGTATGTTCAGTTTAATGTACGTAGTAAAATTCAAACATGATGATGCTTTATTGTGATCACAAGTCATAACTTATAACTAGATTTCATACATCGCCGTCGCAGGGGAATAATACCGATGTAATACCAAAGGCAACATAATAATTGTAAATCTTTTATTGTAAATATTTTTGTGTTCTTTTGGAACCGTTCGTTATGTCATTTAAAGGTTTTTCTTCTCAAAAGATCGAAATACGGATATACTTACTTATATTTTGGTAGGTACCTATGTAATGAGAAATTATGAGGTAGCGCAAAAAAAAAATTCAGATCTACTTCATCGAAAACACTAGAAATCACTGAAAATTACTTTAGAAAAAAAGTTACAACAAAATAATGCAAATCCATTGCTTCCGAACTTATTATCAAATTACAACAGTATTATTCCCTTTTGAAGTAACATTTTCCTGGGCGTTAACATAAACAATGATACAAATCTAAAAATAGCAAGATACAATTCTGAATAAGTTACAGATAAAAACATACCTAATACAATAAAGTTTTATTTGTTGCCGGTAAAAAATAAATTAAAGTTTTATAATGTATAGTAATAATTTTAATAATCATAGCTTAATACATTCTTCTAATGAAATTGGATCTTTGCGGATGCTATACTTGCCCGCAGGTGCATAACAAAAATGAAAAATATTATTATTAAAATATCATGAAAAGAAAACATAATATTTTTAAAATTAAAACAGAGCTCATTCTACGTTTTCAATATTTAACTATTTGTAGTCGACAGGTGAAATGAGACGTAGGTAGGTCCTTACATTCTATTTTTCTTTATTAATCTATTTAAACATTGTGTATATTGTTATGAAGATTATGAACTATTTGTCTTGAATATGACATAATATGTTGTCCAATACATGAGATTAAATGTAGATACTACCATTACGATATTACTGGTCAATTACATCATAGATTAATTTGACACATAGGAAAAGTTCGATCTGCTTGTACGAATAATAGACAAATATTCACTTTTGGACCGTAGTGATAGATATAAGTATTTCTACGTATTCTAAACAGTAATATAATAATTATGGTGTACAGTCTGGAATCGAGTTAAAAGTCCAGTATATTTACCTTAAAATATACCTATTATTGTTGATTAAATATTGCATTGCATGACAAAATGGAGTACCTATCTTGTAAGATAGTTTAAGTTGAAACCGCTAGTTGCAAACAATCCTAAGATGTTAACGCAGTAAAACTGCATACCTATTTACTTAAACTATCGTAGAATTTTATTATATTGAGTACTATGATATTATAGACAATACATTCATTACAGATATCAGAATCTATAAAAAGCTTACGGTTTTGAGTCACAGAAACTCAATAGTCAGTAGTTTATTTCCATTTCTTGTGTACAGCAAGAGTCCCGTAAGGGCACAGCAAATATTAATCAATAAATCATTCAGGTCAAAATAATAATAATAGTAAATTACAGTAACAGTAGGTAAACTTAGACCAATAAATTCATTGGCAGGTCGATATTGAATCATTTGCTAATTAAAAATATTTTGGCGGCTTATACATGGCTGTGACGGCATCACGTCAGTCCTTTTTAGTAATTTTTAGTTAAGTACATACTATTTTTTGGCATTATCAACACTTTGGTAAAATTTATTTAGGTAATATAAACGTGCCTTACACGCCCACGTAAGTACTAGATTTTAATTAATTAAGTAGATAACCATAGGAAGATATTGTAAATAAACGTGATATGTACTGTTACTCTATTTGACGACATTTTTTGTTACAACATTATTTTTATTCATTATCACCATTACCACGCTCAAATATAGGTGATGTAACATGAAATAACAAACGTCAGAGCAACTATAATGTAGAATTGAAATTAATTGAATACTCACAAAAAATAACAATCGATTGACTAGACGTATCGGTTTTTTGCTACATTTTATGTAGTAGAACTTAAATAGGTACTGTCTAAAAATAAATAACAACAAAGGGATAATAACATTTCGGTAAGCATTCATACATCCGAGCCGTAAACCGTGATAGCCGAAACGGCAAGAAGTTAAGCCACTTGAAGAAAACTAAATCCCTCAGGATAACGCCCTATTATTAGAATTTTTATGGCTCATAGAGAGCATGAATATTGCTGGGGTTGTATCTACTTAGAGTAGTCATCAAAGCGATATACGGCTCATAAAACTAAACTCTTCTTTTAGTTTTGATATGAAATGATATGCGATTGTAACATAATGCATTAAAAACAAGGATTATCTGATATGTAAACGTATTGAATAATATGTAAGTAGTTCTTAGCCTAATTTTATGGACGTCGTCGTCTTTTTGTGACGCGTCTTAATTTGGCACCTTCGTAAAAGTCTCTATCTTTATAGTACCTAATTTAATTTTGATAAAAAACTAGTTTGAACCAAGAAAGAGGTGGATTTAATTAGAAGAATGAGTATTAAGAAAAATAATGAGTAGGTCTTTAATTTTAATCCACCATTTAGAGTCAAAATGTACAAATAGCCAGGGAGATCAGTTTACGAGTAAGAAATAATAATACGCCTCATAAGACATCGGATAGAATAATAAAAAAAGTAGGTGTAAAGCATTAGAACAACATAATTTATAGTAAATAAATTCGTCTACTTAGTGGTGTGCCTTGTCCACTGAGATCGCAAGGCAGTCATCATTTCGCTACGATTCGGCACCTTCTCGCTGGTGGTGCGAGTGATTGGAGCCGCTGGAGCAAGGCGGTCCGGCACTTTCAAGGTCACCCCTGAGCATCCTTCTTCTTCATTTGGCAACTCCACCACGTCAGCGGTACTCCCCGAGGGGCTGACGGGTACAATAAGCCTTACGCGACCGTCTTCTCCTGTGGCGGTCAGAGTTCCATTGTGCGACAGTGGCATAATGAAAGGCAGTCCATCATCAGAGCTGAACGCATCCGGAGTGGAATCTTTAGACGAAGAGTCTTGGCTGTTACTGCTCAAAGAGTTCTCTGAGTGCCCCAAGCTCATCGCTTGTGCCATTGCGCCTAACTCGTCGGTGGATGTACTCTTCTCGCTGTACCATCCATGGCTCAGTAGATTGGCAATGTCAGTGTGACTGTAGTGATTTGTGAGCAGTGGTATATTAGGGAAAGCGTTGCAGTTCTGGAAGTACTGTTGGCTTTTCGGCTCTGGAATAATGTTGGTGAGTCCACCCATGTCTTGAAACTTTGAGATCAAATAGTCCTGTATCTGTTCATTCGTCATCCCACCGAACGATGGTGCGGAGGTGGCGCCGTGTATCATGGTAGGGGTCGTGCAGAAAGGAGAAAATGAGTTGTTATTTTTCTCAATGTTTTTAGTGGTTTTGGTATTCTGCGTTATCAGATTGAAGATCTGATCATTGCTGATATCCTGGTGGTTTCCATTGACTGTTGGCTGTGCGCCAGTGTTGCCGGTTTCTTTCTTTCCAATATCAGCTTGCGTCTGAATATGCATTACACAAAATTAAAATGATGTTAAACTTTTGATATTAGGTACTAACGGATTAGCTAAAAAAAACTTGTAAGACCAACGTAAAACAAAAAAATATAAAAAAATCATAAATCATACTGATTAGATTTTCTACTTAAATTAAAAATAACTTTATAAACCATCATGGTCAAATAACATTTGAATAATTAATAAAAACGGGACACCATATTTTACTGTTTTTTGCCAATATTTCGGCACACACTTGATAACGTAAGTAATACCTAAGTATTCCAGTTTTTAATAATTATTTACTTAAAAAAAAAAATTTAAGTTAAAACAGAAACTAGAACAGAAAAAGCTTTTTATTCTCCGAACCATGTAAGCTTACGCGTAATTTGAATAACAGCACAATAATAAAATCTAATATAAGTAAACTAGTAATAACATTTACGTATACAATGCACATGCATGGGAATTTACAATGTTTACAAAAGATAAAAAAAACTATTTAAATTCCCATTACTAAAAAACTTTGTGATTTATTAAATTAAAACAAAAACATGCTTTTGCTACCATCAGGGTATTGGACCTGATTAAAATGATGAAAGTATTATTTAATTAAAGCTAAATACATGAAATCATGCATCCTCAAGCGTTTGGATGAAACTTTATAGTGCATTCAAAGTTTTCGTTGTCTTCGAGCTACCACTTTCTCGTTATAAAATGTTTCCAACTCATATCAGAATTATAGCCAACAAAAGTAGGTAAGTATCTGAAAGTCTTTTTAGATTTCTATTCAAAAATACAAACGCGAAGATGTAAAACCACAAGTTAGGTAATGCTAGCGCGCTTTCAGTATCTTACTGAATAAGCAGGTGACATGAGTATTTTTAGCCAGCTATATTTTTTAAATGGAACCTTTTTTCTATGTAATGATAAAATAAAATATAGGGTATGGTAATAACACGCAACACCGTACGCCAGACGGTACTATTTGGGAGACCAAAACGTAAAAATTCTGCAAACGATTTTGTAGGTAGGTACTCAACACCCAACAGACAAAAGGTGAAAATGGATTGAGGATTTCGACAGTTTTGATAGCCTGAAGTGATGTTGGGTGTTCTATTCTACAAGTGTTTTCCACATTATTTTGATATGCCTACTACTACTATTACCGACTACTATGAAGATTCATCCAACGAATGGAAGTAAGTCTTATTCAATTTTCAATAGTAAATAAAACACGTGCATCTTTATATAAGATGCATAAGGATTCGGTACTTAAATCTCATTTACCTACCATTTAACTCTTCTAAAGGAACAAGGCAACAACAAAACATAACAACTAAAAAAGAAACCATAGACGCAACACAACATAAAATATATTTTTCAGTCATCAAATTATGATTTTTTCTAAGCTTTCTATTTGTACATTAATTAAAAAAAAACAACAATTAATAAAATATTAATTTCAGACAAATCTGAACAGTTCTAATAAAGAGCTTAGATCAATGAAAAGCAGAAATAGTTATGAAGGTTTAGATTATGATTGCAGGCAATGTTTTCCTTATTGAAATTTGTTCATAAATACGTCTAATACGGATGTTTGGCATGCCCTGGTTGAATAGGCTAGGTAACTAAGATATTACTTTATTCAGCTATAGGCAATATTAATAGGTCAAGGATCATAAGAAAGTCGCGTAACAATAGATTTTTAATTGTGTCTGGTTTTACGATCCTCAAGGGGTTAAACAACCAAATTCGGTGTAGGCGATAAGAAGGTAGATGAAGAATCCAAATAAGTTCTAGAAAAGAGAAAACTGTTTAATAGCTGTTTTATTCATCGATTATAAAACGACAAATTAATAAACGAAAAATGAAAAAAAAAAAAATCATGACTGAGTATATTTCTGAGACATAAATAACCTTAATAAAAATTACTATTAACGTTTCATTTTGAAAGAGTACTTGTGACACCAACAAAACCTATGTCACAACAAATCAATATCGTCTCTATGTAATAATAAATATTGTTTGACGAACCATTAAAAATTAAAATCATAAAAAAATCCATCATTAAACTCTATTAGATGATAAATGAGCTGCTAAACAAAAAAATGACGTTTCATTCAAAGCTAAAGCAAACAGAAAAGTCATGTCACTAAACATTTATACTCGAGTTAGAACATTCAATCTAAAACTATACGCCAAAGCAAACGAACCCCTAATGTGTGAATAGAAAGTCACCCAGCGAGCGTTATTGGATGCACCCATTTAAGAGTTCTTACTTTGCAAAGGCAATTTCAGAAATACCAACAACCTCTTAAGGTTTCGTTTAGACCGTAATAATAAACAAGTTTTCTCGAGAAACATACTCGTGGTTCAAAATACGACAAAAACATTTTAGCCCTCCATATGCGAAAGCGCTGAGACGCTTTATTTATTATGGTTGCGGGATATATTTTTCCACTTTATGACATAAGTTTCTTAGGGAAATTTGTTCAGTGCCTCGACCGAACGAATCTTAACCAAAGTCTCTTGTCCCCGTACAAAAATATTTGAAGACCCCAATGTCAAGACAGTTTGGGTAATATTTGTCTCATTTTGACACAAAATTAGCAAATTTACATAATGTTTTATGTTTTTTCTATGTACTACTCTCAAAAACCTCAGAAGAATAATCTCATCAGTGTTAAGTGGTTATTGGTTTTCTTCAAATTACTTTGTATTCAAGTGGGTGTTTACACTCGTAAGGGTATATCTTATTGGACTACATCTAGGAAGAAGACTTGCGCAAGTAACTGGCTATAATGTAAATTAGACATACTAATTTATTCAAGTATTGAGGACATCATCATTAAGATAATAATAACCTCTTTCGATAATCTCTTCTATATTTTAAAAGTTTAAAATTACTTTTGTTTTACCAAGTAAAACACATCATATAATCGTATGCTTTGGCTAAAATCAGTGAACTAACCTGCGGCAGTAGTGTCAGCTGCTGAGCGCTGATCGGCTTGGCGGAGCCCTTCTCCCTCTCTTGCAAGTGTGCAACCAGAGCTGCTATGTGCTCTAACAACTCCTTGTTGTGAACTAACAACTGGTGAGTGCGAGCCTGGAAGCAAAGGAAAGCCATTCAGGAAATTTGTACGGAAGCACGAATGCGAGTAGGCGCTGCGCAACCGTAGATTTTTTTTGTTGCCGACGCGGGACACCATCATATCCTAATAATATTTTAAACGCGAAAGTTTGTAAGTATGGATGGATGTTTGTTACTCTTTCACGTAAAAACTACTGAATGGATTTGGATGAAATTCGGTATATAAATAGTTTATAACCTGGATTAACACATAGGATACTTTTTATCCCGATATTCCCACGGGAAGGGAAACCACTCGGGTGAAACCGCTAGCGGCCGCTAGTTATACATAAACGCAGATGCAGTATCAGGTAGCGGCAACTTTAGAGTTTCCTCTTGAATTGCGTGCCTTACCACCAGAATGTATTTGTGTTTTGTTGCCATCTTAAAATTGAAATTTATCACCATCAGCTTCTAAACGTCCCACTGCTAGACTTAGGCCTTATACATTTGTCTACTTTCTCTCTACTATTGCGTCTGGTTTCTCTCTTAACGGAGTTTCGGCATAAACTTTTACTTACCTTTACTGAATGGCTTACTTATTCTCGAACATTTTGTTTTCATAATCAAAATCATTCAAGAAACCAATAAACAAATTAAGAAAAAATATTTCTTTCCTGCACAGAGTAATTGAACATGAGCTAAAACAGTCTCGGGCACAAATTTAATGAAGCACTCCACAGTTTTAATAACACTGAGGACAAACAGAAAGGCTTGCTTAGTTAACGAAATGGATCTTGGCTATAGTACCGGAGGAGACTACTTTGCTATATTACAAGAATTTCTCTCTTAACGGAGTTTCGGCGTAAACTTTTACGGGAACCTTTAATGAATGGCTTACTTATTCTCGAACATTTTGTTTTCATAATCAAAATCATTCAAGAAACCAATAAACAAATTAAGAAAAAATATTTATTTCCTGCACAGAGTAATCGAACATGAGCTAAAACAGTCTCGGGCACAAATTTAATGATGCACTCTACAGTTTTAATAACACTGAGGACAAACAGAAAGGCTTGCTTAGTTAAAGAAATGGATCTTGGCTAGTACCGGAGGAGACTACTTTGCTATATTACAAGAATTAGTGTAAAAATATTATGACAATTATTTGCGACGCGCACAAAGACTAAGTAAATGGTTAGCAGACACGAGAGATATTGCAAGAATCTCTTTATGCGGCCAAGCACAAAAATAGAATAGTTATGAGTTCCATTCTCATATTAAAAATGATGTTGTACGTACGACGAATTCTTTTTTCTTTATTAGTAAACCGTGGAACCAGACACAAAAGAAATTTAATTGTTAGTGTCCTCTAGGAGTCTTCGCGACAGACAAGGGGACACTGGTATTAGTGGTATTAATAAGGTTATATACACTCGAGAGCAATGAATCCGGGTCACTTGTCATTCACTGCCGTCGGGTCACAATAACAATAGAAATTTGACCCGCGCGGCGTTGAACGTGAAACCTATAAATTTCGGAAACTAAAAATGCTAGCTTAATGAAATAAATTGTGTTTAATAGACAATAAAATACTTCTTAAATGAAAGTAATATTTATTAGTCACTACATTTTATTTACAAAAAATACATTAAAAAAAACTGCTGATCTCGCCTTAAAACTAAAATAGGAAACATGACCTTTTTTAATAAAATTATGATTTTCTTGAATTTCAATACTTCGTATTCCTCCTGGTGCTTCCATTAATGCGTTCACGCGGTTTGGCATGCTGTTCCATATAGTCTCCCTTTTTCTAATTTGATTTTTTATAAAATAACTTTACAATAACTAAGAAGTTTAAAACCATTATTTAACGAGTATTTAATTGTATATTAAACACAATTTAATTCATTAAGCTAGCTTTCTTTGATTCCGAGATTTATAAGTTATTTTTAATAGGTTTGTTTAAGTGACCCGGATTCGTTGTGGGTCTGGAGTCTGGACCCAGTGGGACGTTTCTATGTTTTGTTGAATGTCTACATAAAAATGGTAACAAAACACAATACCCTATAGCAACATTCACCTACGTTATATGAAATAGTTCAGTGCACATTATGGTAACTAAAATACATAAATTTTCCCATTGACAGTTTTTTTATTCGACTTAATTTGAATTGGAACAGTCGAAACCACAATATGTTTGCCACTTTTTGAGTTAAGACACAAAACGTAACAAAAGAGGAGCTACAAATTGTAAATTACGAGTAGGTACACGTATCAGTTCCTGTCTGTTATTTAAAGATATCATAATGTACATATTCAAATACGATTTCACATTCATCCATGATTTTGTCCCTTAACGACAGGACGCAATGATCCATTCTTCTTTTAAAATCATATCCCAGGGTAACTTCATTACGGAAGAATCGGCTTTAGGGATGCGGAAACGTTCTCACAGAATTTGAATATAATATGATCATTGTGAGGCTTTCCTTGCATAATTTAAGTAAAGAAAATGTTCTTGCTTTTAGGCTTCTGGCATAGTAGCAGAAAGAATTGTCAAGTGAATGTCAAATTAAGTAGATAAAGGTCAAGCATCACACCGTGGTGTGATTGCATGCCGTACCGACTCAGTTAAATACATGTTTTTTTTTCTCTTTATTTAATTTGGATCTTTTGTCCACATTGATAAGCCAGCCCCATTGTATCACACACCCAATTACACACTACTAAGCTTATAAAAATACTTATTATTTGTTACAGAAATCACAATCTTTACCAATAATATTGTTAACTTTATGACATGTATTCAGTAATAATTTATTTATCTTACGACAATACTGTACATACAAAAAATAATCACAAATCACATGTTATGAAAAAGTACTGCCAAAAACTGGACAGATGGATTTTGAAAACGCACCTTTTGACGATGTCGAAATATGCACGGACGAAAAAAAAAGAGTGCGAGTGGAAATCTCGCCTCGGCCTGATTCACAAAGTTGCCTACATTCATATAAAGTTTTATCTGGCCCTATCGCTGCCATTATCACTTTTTATAGAACATTATTCAACTACTTACTCTGCCTCCCGACTGATCTTATGGTTGAAAATCTCTCAGTATACTAACCAGTTGTAACCATAACCTTAGCCGCAAAATGATATCATTTCAGGTTAACTAAGATACCCTAATACTGTATGCAAAAAACAAAATAAAAAAATAACTAATATATATGGTCAGCTAATTTAAATGTTGACTGTACCCAATCTCCAGCAGTAACAAATTATAACACGTCCGTCACAGCAGGTTGCATTAACAGTTTTCAGAGCAGATGCTCACTCGGTGCTCGTGCTCACGAGCTAAATGGGGTGTTACAGATTATTTGCTTTACCTTTGAGTAGGGAACTACTCGTGTTTGCTACACCTGTTGCTCGGCTGATTACATAGCCAATATACCGTAACGTTAGACCAAACAGATTGGCACATTCATATTATATGGCATTTGTTTAATTGCAAACAGAGGAATCGATACAGACTCAAATATTCATCATCATCATTAACATCGTCATTATTTTCAATAAATATAACTATCTTATTCTTCATACCCAAAAGGTGTCTGGAAGAAAACTCTTTTAGCGATAAGAAAGCCAAACACGAATTATGCTGTTTAGTATCAGCATAAGTCGTATAAGGTAAGCCTTCGGCAGCAAGTCGGCCACAATATAGTAGCAGTTGGATGACAGCAGCATAGATTCTGTAAAAAGTCGAATGAGCTTATTTGAGTTCTGCAGCTGGCAGCCTAGCCTACTCCTTTCATAATTAATCAGTAAATACCAACCAGCAATGGGCCAGCGTGGTGTATTATGTCCCAACCCCTACGTGTGCTATGGTGTTCCTTGTGTGAAGGCCGGTGGCCAGCCTTGGGACGATTATGATAATGAAGTCGCAACGCACAGCTTGCTTCACAGCAAGTTTACCTATAAGTAGCAGTAACGACCCCAGTGGCAAGTGAGGCGATGTTCTTGGACTTTTAGTGGGCCCCCCTTGCCTTCTTCCGAAACCCTGTCGAGGTGTTCGGGCCTGGACGGGAAGGGCGAGAGCTGGGGGAGACCACCACCTAATGTACTCAGTAATGAATTTTCCCAAGTATAAAAAAATACTGCGCCGTCATTGAGATGTCTGGTGTCGATTCGTTGAGTTTAAGACTAACAATGATCATGTTTATTAACTGCACATAAGAATTATGTGACCTCACCTGTCCCTCACAACGCGCAGCTTGCTTCGCAGCAAGTTTACCTCTAAACAGAAGTAACTGCGCTACGGCAGCGCGCCACGCCGTCAACTAGATGTCTGGTGTCACTCCGTTGGCTTTAAGACTAACAATGATCGAGTAGAGTAACTGCTAAAGTAACCCACAAACCCACAATGGGCCAACGTGGAGTGGTAACTCTGCTGGCTTTAAAATGGTTGATCAAATATTATATAATTGCTCATAAGAGTTAAATGAGCTCACCTGAGCCTCGCAACGCGCAGCTTGCTCTGCAGCAAGTTGATCTCTCAGCAGCAGTAACTGCGCCACGGCAGCGCGCGTCTGCTGCACCTGCTGCTCCAGTCGCTCGCGTAGCAGCTGCAGCTGGTGTTGGGCTGTCAACGGGGTGGCATCGTCGGGGGTCTCCCCGTTGGCCTTGAGATCAATGTTGATCAAGCATTCGGGCAAATCAGGCATGATCACGCTCGAGGCTGGAGTTGTGCGCTGTAACAAGATGTTTTCATATCTAGTGAAGTAAATATACCGTAGATGCGGGTGGGTTGCTTTAGCTGCTTTTTATGAATCTCTGTATAGTAGCAATTCTCGTAGATTTTGATATCTTTTTAGGGTTTTATTTCGTTAATAACGATAGTAGTTAATCGGGAAACAAGACTATTCCGCAAAAATAATTTAATCAAAATACAAATAAGTATATAGGTACATATTCATAAGTCTATGAATTTAATTATTTTTTAAAGAAACTGTGTGTTAAAATTGACCTTACTAGAGCTTGTTTAGTTTATGGAATGGACAACAAGCTCGATGCACGAACACCATATTTATTCTTGATTTTTTACCTTATCTTTAATAGCTGTTTAAATGACAAAGTTTGCAGTGGCAACATATGCAAGTTTGCCATCGCATGCACTTGCACACTTAGATCGCGGGTAATTACCATATGGGTGATTTGCAAGAAAGCAAGCAAAAAAAGCAAATAGGTATCTTCTTGAATAATTCGCGAAAAAATATATTTTAATCATTTAAATAATTCTTTTCAATAAAAATAAGTATTAGTGTCTGAGGTTTTGAGCCAAGTACTCGTTCGTAGTAGGCGGGGCGACGACTGCCTATCGCTTCATTAATAATTATGCTCTATGTTAGTTTGAGTAAGTAGGTATGTAACATTATTCTTTCAAAGCGAATTCAGCACGATGCCGAATTAATATAAAAATTACTACTACAGTTTCAAAGGAAAAGCCATTGATAAAGGAAAAGCTTTTGAAAGATTTTGTAACTTTATCAAACGTTATTTCGCGGTACATACGTTTGACGATTACATATCAGAAAGGATTTTGAAAAACGGTTTCCACTGTTCCTGACATGAAACACCACAAAGCAAATGGAAAAACCCTAACCGTTATCCATCCGCGACTCTTTGCGGGACGAGGGTAATCAAATGAAAATAATAAAAATCAACCGAGCATGAAATGTATACACGCCAAAGGACTCATTCTAAACTCTCTCACATCGGAATCACTTACGATATAATTATGCGGGCGAGAGAGGCTTAAATGTCGCTTAGCAAACAATTAATATGGCGGAAGATCTCGGCATAAATATTTTTTCAGAGCAATAAAAAGTATGTTCGTTATTTATGAATTTGATGTAGTAACGGCTAATATATTAAAAGAGTTTAATCCCTATGGCAATGTATGTTTCGGATTTGTGATCAGCCGTGTCCAGATCGGCAGAGCACGGCTCGCGAGCCGTTTGGCTCGGACTCCTGCGGGTCTATCGGCTAAAAAATATGGATATTTACATAGGCTTCATTTGGCATTTGATCCTTATATGGGTATATTATGGGCTTCAAATGTCAAATAAAGCTCATGTCCATATTCATATTTTTTAGCCGATAGACCCGCTGCTCGCGAGCCATGGCACACGAGGCTAATTTGAAAGTTTGCGAGCGGGCCCCGCGAGCTGTGCTCGGTGTGGACACGGCTGTCGATCACCAATTCGCATTTGGCTAGCGTAGCGATGACTGGATTTCAATGATGGAGGCCTTGCCGAGCAGGAGGCGGCACTTATACTGCACTTTACTCTACTTTTACTAATGGTGCAGTCGTTGGTCAGCAGGAAATTTATAGGTTGCACATGTCCTTGAATTCATGACTTTTCCTTTTCCAACTTATTCGTAAGTGTTGCTAAAGAACGTTGGTTAAGACATCGCTTTCATATAAACAAAAATAACGAGTACAATAACGTTACTACCAATAACTGTTCTCTGAGTACGACCTACCTATACACAATTTTATTTCAATGTTTGATTTCATTTTTTTTAAATGTGTAGGTAAATACTTCAAACACATTTCAAACTATCAACTATCTTCAATTTATTTTGTAGCAAGAAAATACCGGTTTTTATTTCTAATGCTAAAGTTATATGAAATGGAATGTGCGAATGGAATACTGCAGAGCGTATTCTATGCAGTTGTCATATTGTCTACGTTAACAAAATTGTTTTGGTAGGAAATATTACAACGTTTTTTTATATATAAAAGAATGATTCAAACGAGTAAGCGGGTTACCTGATGGAAAGTAATAATCGCCGCCCATGGACACCTGCAAAACCAGCGGAATCGCAGACGCGTCGCCGGCCTTCAAGGAAGGAATAGGCACGTTTCTTGAAGTCGTAACGGTCCGGAAATACCGCCGCCGAGAGCTGGTTTCACAACTCTGTAGTTCGAGGTAAGAAATTTCATGAAAAACGTATCGCCTGACACGGCGAATGCTAGCTGGAGTGATGACCTACTCCAGTGCTCGCGTGCTTTATGCAGCTGAGTTGCCCAGAGGTCTTATCATCAACTCTTTGAGCAGTATTACTTTAATCTTACAATGCAAATTCCCATCCGAATTTGGCATAGTCAGATTAAAGCTCTGCTGCTGCTGCTAACTGCTCTAAGAAGTGACAGTATGAACTAGAATATTATACTTCATCCTTACCTAGACTATGTTATTGTTATATTATTTTCAAGGTGAAGAAAAGTAAAAGTTTTTAGGTTTTTTGTGATTTCAAAATTGTCATATCCGGGGCACTTGATGTAGGTATACCTAGGTCCGTAGAATATGAGTGGAGAGGTTCACTAATCTGTATTGATATAATAGCTGTATCTATTTATTTGTTTGTTTTGAGAAGCTCGCGACCGGTTATTATTGTAATATTTTAGAATAAAAATAATTTAAAAAAATCGTCCCTCAACTTGTGATATTTCAATTCTGAATAAGGCTAAAAGGTAAATAATTATAAAGCTAGTTAATTCTTATATCTTACTGTTACATCAAAAAATTATCGAATACAAATATTCGGCAACACACAAACCTCCACCATATTATTATTATTATTAGTCGTAGTATCAATGAGGTTGTCTTTTTCTTTGGGGTGATGTTTTCATGGCGTCATATTTGTGATGTGACTACTATGACAGCCAGATCCTGCAATTGCTTGTCTTTTTTACTATTTTTTTTAACGGCTAAGTATTTCTTATTTAACGATAAGTAATGCTGAATGTAGAAGCATTGCTTCACCTAAAATCCTCAACCACGGAGATACTGGATCTCTTATCTCTAAACTGTCGGAACACAACAATGCTACGTGGACAATAGCACGTGGGGATGTTGGGCCATAACCCACCACGCTGGTCCAATGCGAGTTAGTGCGTTTTAACGAGTGCTATCTTACGACAACAACCAGGACCAACGGCTTAGCGTGCCTTCCGAAGCACGGAGGAGCTCGAGAAGTTTAAAATTTGGTCACCCATTCAGCGACCCGGCATTGCGAAAGTTGCTTAGCGGGCAAGATCGCAAGCCGATCGCGCTAGCCGCTGCGCCAACGAGCTCCTCAACAAGTCCTTACACCAACCAAACCTAGTACACAAAGATGTAACCCTGCTGGGATTCGAACCAGGGACCTCTGAGCTTAAGACCGGTGGCCTAAGAATTATTATCATTTGTCAAAAGGTGTAGAGTTAAATCAATTCCATGGTATTACGCATAATACGCATTACGAATCACAACGCAGAGCAAGCCTTATGTAGCTGATTTATTTAGGTACGTATAAACACTTTGTCATATCACCCACATATTTTTATTGCCATAATACATTTATAAACCTCTTTCGTTAACGCACCCGTAAGGGAGCAGCTGCAAATTGCCATGCACTTAACGGAAGTGCACCGAGGTACACACGCCCAGCAGATCCACCTATCCGTACATACACAATTAATTTTTATTCGTTTTAATGAAATTAAGGGTGAGTTCCACCCATGAAACTGAACAATTTTCCCCAAGAAACCTATAAGTAGTATGTGCAAAAATGACACAAAACGTTCGACCTCCCATACTATAGGCGTCAGCTTATCGAACAGTTTTGTACGGGAGGTCGATAATGTCGAAATTTTTCTGTCATTTTTGCACGTAGGTTTCTTAGGGAAAGTTGTTCAGCTTCATGGGTGGAACTCTCCATTAATTTCATTAAAACGAATAAAAATGAGAAGCTCGATGGCGCAGCGGCTATATAATGCGCGTTCGGCTTGCGATCTTGCCCGCTAAGCAACTTTCGCAATGCCGGGTCGCCTGATGGGTGACCATTAAAAACATCTCGAGCTCCTCCGTGCTTCGGAAGGCACGTTAAGCCGTTGGTCCCGGTTGTTGCCGTAAGATGGCAGTCGATAAAACCACTAACCCGCATTGGGCCAGCGTGGTGGGTTATGACCCAATATCCCCACGTGCTATTGTTCACGTGGGAGGCCTGTGCCCAGCAGTGGGACGTTTATAGGCTGATGATGATAAATAAAAATTAAGTGTGTATATACATACACACATATATAATCACGACTATTATCCCCGAAGGGTTAGTCGGAACCTATCCAAAACTGACAAATTTCTCCAATCAATATTGATACACACATATTTTCCCGACTAATTATCCCCGAAGGGTTAGTCAGAACCTATCCAAAACTGTCAAATTTCTCCAATCAATATTGATACATACATATTTTCCCGACTAATTATCCCCGAAGGGTTAGTCAGAACCTATCCAAAACTGACAAATTTCTCCAATCAATATTGATACATACATATTTTCCCGACTAATTATCCCCGAAGGGTTAGTCAGAACCTATCCAAAACTGACAAATTTCACCAATCAATATTGATACATACATATTTTCCCGACTAATTATACCCGAAGGGTTAGTCAGTACCTATCCAAAACTGACAAATTTCTCCAATCAATATTGATACATACATATTTTCCCGACTAATTATCTCCGAAGGGTTAGTCAGAGACCAGGCAATGTGGACCGCAAAAGCAGTACTCTGCCATAGTCCACGTTTCACCAAATGTTAACGGCACATGTGCTCAGCGTGACACGTGGTGAGCCCATCGCCTTTCTATACTGTTGGATGCATCTACAGTCTTTGGTCCGTTAGTCGCCTTTTACGACACCCAATGGAAAGAGACGGGGCGGAAGTATTATTTTTAACGAGCCGCTACCAGCACGCCACTAATCCCTCCGTCGCTGCATAGATTAAAAGCAAAACATGATGTTCGCAAAATATCATATTAGTAAATCACCACATTTGCAAAATATATATATTTTTTTTTTTTTTTTTTTTTTTTTTAAGATTTATAAGATTTATTTATTTGTCACTTCACAAATTCAACAAACTTAACAAATGGCTGATACAATGCAGTAACTTAAATCCTAAATTTGTGAAGGACTGGAGCCTGAAATGGGTTTTTTTTAAAAACCGGTTACACAGGTCTCCAGCCCCCTCCCGCAGAAAGGATTAAACTTAATGTAGGTACTAGGTAGTATAAGTTGTAGCTGGAAGCATCGTTTTGTGAGCAAGAGTGCTTTAACGATGACAGGAATGATGTTGCAAATAAGTAGGTAATATTAAAAAGAAAACACTAAAGACGAGTTAAAGAGCATACCTATTTGGAGTGTTGGAATGATTATGATAGCAAGAAGTGTCAGTAGATGTATGTATGTAAATGTATATATGTAAATAATACATGATTTGTGTGCGTGGCGTGTGTGCGTGGCGTGTGTGTGAGGCGTGTGTGTGTGGCGTGTTGGAGGACGTGGATGTGAGTGTAAATGGGATGGAGGCAATAGACTATAGGCGCATATTGTGGCAGTAGTGCAGAGATAACTGAGAGTAATAAGAGAGAGCACCATATATAAATTTTATATGCGTTAATAACTAGAAGAAGCTGATGTTATGAAAGGTTGCGCTAGTATTTAATGATTACAAGGAGGGAGAGAGAAAGTTTTCAGTGGTATCATAGTCCAAGGTCTTGAGGAATTTAGTGATGGTCTGTTTGCAACTTATTTTGGTAAGTGGATAAATATTGTGAGTGCTGTTAATTTTGTTGTATAGATAAGGGCCTAGAAAGGTGTAGAAGTGATGTGAGAAGGCGGTTTTGTGGGGCTGGGAACTGCATACTTTACCTTTTCGACGCTTGCCCTTAGCCTTGTCCGGGTCATACGGTGTCTGTGAGTGCATCTTTAATACTGTTTTAAGGAGGAATGTTTGTCTGACAGTGAGTATTTCCCATTCACTGTACAGTTCAGTAGTAGGATGTCGAAAAGGAAGTCCAGCTGCCACTTTAAGGATAAGTCGCTGAACCATTTGCAAAATATCATAATCTCAAGTCACCACATTCTTTCAATATCATATTCTTGAAACATCATATTAGCAAAATAACATATTTGCTTATCATCCTATTCGTGATTAACAACATTTTACAATTATTATTGTGATAAAAAATAGTTTTAAGCAAGTTTTTCTATTAAGCATATTTTTTTTATTTTTTAAGCTGATTTAACTAGAAGTACAGAACGTAAAATAGAATCGAGGCATGGCATGGCAATTTATAGAAGGTGGATCTGCTGGCCTCTGTACCTGCATGTGCACGACATGTTTTTAATCTATTTTTTTTGACGGACGCATTTGTTATTGCGGGAGCCTTTATCTATCTAGATTGAAATTGTACTCTATTTCGGTGGGTGTTTTAGGTTTTATATCTACCTGGTAAGGTGTCACTTTGTTAGCTCATAGCATTGTTTATTCTGTTAGCTTAGAGATATATCGGTAAGATATGACAGCTAGTTCCTTATTAGTTGTCAAATTTTTCGCTGTAGACTTACACTTGAGGAAATTCCCGGTTAATCACTTTTTAGCGTTATTTGCTTGCACACTATCCACGCGCAAGTGTTACCATTTAGGAATTTGAAAAGTCCTGACAAAAAGCCGGACTTTTCAATAAAAGTCCGGACTTTTTAGTCACAAAATGGAAACATTACTCACTTTTTATATTTTGTTTTTAGATAAATGAGAAGTTAATAAAGATTAAAGACTTATTTGATATTACATAATATGTAGTTTTGTTACTCATATTCCTAAATCCGGACAATTTAAATGAGTAAAGGACCCGTTGCCCGTTGTACTGTCTTCCCTGTTGTTCATTATATAAAATAGAGTGCATGGAATGACTTTTCGAGCTGGATTTAGATTAAGATTGTAAGTCACTTTGAAGGGCTAGTTAATAGGTATACGCTATATTGACTACGTTTGAGCTGTGCAATATGACAACGCAGTAAAAGATAGTACTCAAACGACGTGATAAAGTGTCTCAAAATACTAAAGATAATTTTCATACCTAAAACTTTGGAACGGCGCTCCTGTTCTAGAACTAGCAAGGTAATGCTTAATTAGATAACTGTTGATTCTTGCTTATAGATGTAAAGCTGGTTGTATACAAATTTTTCTAAACAAAAATTATCGGTTTAGAATGGTTTAAAACTATATTTATTTTAATAAAAGCACCAAACTGTGTTTTTTCAGGGTTGTCAGATTGTTACTACCTATATTACAATTCATAAATCTATACGAATGCTAGTACAAAATGGTCAAACAAAACTCCACTTCCGGCCAAAAAAACAGAGAAAAGATGATACCAGCTTGGCTCTACGGCTGCGAGCTGTTGACTCCGTTGCCTTACAAAGCTTGATATATTAAAAATAAAACCGTTTAAAACGGTATTTTTTGCGGTTTTAAACCGTTGATTATATTTTTAATGATTTTTAATGGTTTTTTTACAATTACTATATCTTGCTGCTTGATGCTTACTTCCCTTATTCCTTTAATTCAATAAATATTAATACCTATAATATTATCTGACTAGTCAGAGACTAGGCAATGAGGACAGCAAAAGCAGTCCTCTACCTTAGTCCACTTTTCACCAAATAGCGACTGCAGATGTCTGTCATGTCAACAATCACCGCTCTATGCTGTTGGATGTATGTGCAGTCTTTAGTCCGTTAGTCGCCTTTTACGACACCCGAGGGAAGAGATGGGTGGTTACTACCACCTCTTTCACCGCTACAACGCGACACGGTTAATTTTTAATTCAAGATTCATTTCATAGGTACCAATGTAAGTTGATTGGTAGGGTTAGGGTACTTAGGGTTTTTCATTTTAGTGTAGCGTTTGCGTAAGCTTTAGACAACTATTAACTATTAGTATTGTTGGTCATTATTAACGAAAACCTTAGGTTTTTAATTTGTTAATAGCAAATGACTCCGATCCACTTGAAGGCAGTTCATACTACATAAGAGCTTGACAACTATGAACAACTCCAATAATAGTTTAAGATCCGAGTAAAGAATAACCTTCACCGAGAAGGTTAATGGATAAAAAGTATTTTATATCAAATTTAATATGTTAAATAATATATCGCGAGTGGGTTGGCTAAAAAAATTCAGTCCAGTACCATTAATGATTAATTTAATATTAATTTTTTTTTTACATTGCACTGCTTTGGTGTGTGTGTGTTTGTAATGAGCTTATCTTTATATAAACATAAATTTTATTTATTTAACCAGACGGTTGCAAATTACTAATATTGACTTGCCTGTTTATACCTGCTTAAATACCCAATGTTATGACAGGAAAAAAATAGTCAACCTAACGTTTGCATATTATAGAGGCTTCATACTTTCGATTAGTACCTATGTAATTTATCTATTATCGAAACAAGTGCAATATTTAAAAAAAAAATTTAAATATTTAATTAATCATATACTGGACTGAAATTTTTCAGCCAACCCACTCACGATATATTTTTTAACACATTAAATTTGATATAAAATACTTTTCATCCATTAACCGCTCGGTGAAGGTTATACTCGCATCCTGTACTAAAACTTTTAATGAGGTATCAGCACAAAAACAGTTAGTACCTACATTAAGATGTCGAAAATCCTGAGATTATCCAAAACAATCAAAAGCCGGCCGCAATCCTGTCAAGAGCCTAAAAATCCTGAGATGTCAGGGCAAATTCTGAAATATGGTAACCCTAGCTTCCTAGCTACAACATTTTTGGTGAATCAAGTTTGGTGAATCAGTGAGCACAACATTTTTGGTGAATCGAATCGATAGAGTAGAAGTGCGCGCAACATTCGAACTACAAAATAGATTTGGCTTGCACCGGGGACGGTTGGTGAATAATGTTTGTGGCCGTCGCGCGCCGTGACCCAACTACTCAATAGGTTGCCTTTATCCTACGATTCACCCAAATACGTCGCGGCAGTGTACACAGCCGATGTTCAAACTGCGCGCATGTAAAGTTTAATTCAAAATCAAAATAATTTTATTCAAAAACACTTATAAGCACTTTCGAATTGTACAAAATATTTGTAAAGCCTACCATCCATTTATCGCTGATTATGAGTTTCAAACCTTTTGACGTAGGTACAAATTATTTGACTAGGAACTCCTTACTACGAGATCCCTATCTGTAAGTGAAGTAATAAGATCTTGACCGAACGTAAAGCCACTTTCACAATGATTAACGCAAAGGTGAGCAAATTAAAACTCATCAAATTCCTCCGTGCTTCGGAAAGCACGTTAAGTCGTCGGTCTGATTTGTTATGGTAAGATGGCAGTCGTTAAGATTATATAAGACTCACCATCTTGCCTGGTAACAAGTATGTTTTAACATATATGGTATAAGTAGGTGTGTTATTCTTCATAGGGGAAGGTAGTCCAGCAGTGGGACGTATATAAGTTTATAACAACAATCCCATAGAAAAGATATAGACAATTCTATTAACTTCTTGAGACAAGGCACGAAGGTGTTCAGGTATTTAGATGATGTAACACTACATTCATTCAAATAGTCTTTATCGTCATTCGTGAAAAGTTATTTAATAATTCTTCGGCTCTTTGCCAAAGCATTTTCTCAGATTTCAACTTCATAATCTAGGTAATCCAATGAAATAAACACAAGGTAAAATTGGTCTTTATTGGCGAAATCTCTGTTTCTGAACAGAATAATCCATACCACTTTAACAAATCGATCATCATCAACCTTTTGAGTCATTTTCTGTCCACTGTTGGGCTTAGAGTAGTGTATACTTTCTTCGGCTTAGGGCATAAGCACAGTATAAATATAAGCTAAAGCAGTACGGAAGCTCGGCCTTTTTCTTGTTTTATATACCTACGCGCCAATTGAGCGTTAGGGTTGTCCTCTAATTTTTGTAAAATTGAAAAAGTTTTTGTTTAGTTAGCGCTGTATCTCAGTTAGTTAGCGCTTTTTTGAGATAACTAACAAAGCATAAGGGTTGTCACTTTAAACTTTAAAAAAATGAAAAACTAATAAGTTAAAGATGGCGGCTACTTTCCTCATTCTATTATCTATTTCATTGTCGGAAACCACTCAGATCCCCTGATATCTATTTTTAAAGCAATCGGTCGAATAACAAAAAAGTTCAAGATGGAGGCTATTTTGTCTCATACTAATAACGGAATCGTTGTCAGAAACCACACAGATCCTTAGATATCGATTTTCAAAGCAATCGGTTGAATAACTAATAAGTTAAAGATGGCGGCTTTTTTCCTCATTCTATTATCGGATTCATTGTCGGAAACCACACTGATCCCCTGATATCGATTTTTAAAGCAATCGGTTAAATAACTAAAAAGTTCAAAATGGAGGGCTATTTTGTCTCATACTAATAACGGATTCGTTATCTGAAACCACACAGGTCCCCAGATATCGATTTTCAAAGCAATCGGTTAAATAACTAAAATGTTCATTATGGCGGCTACTTTTTCTCATTCTAATAACGGATTCATTGTCAGAAACCACACAGATCCTCAGATATCGATTTTCAAAGCAAAGTTTATTAACGATGAAGTTTCGTAGTATCAATTCTTATTATTTTTCACCATTAAAATAACGCGCGCTCAAAAAATATCTAAACAACCAAACGATTTATTTAAAAGAAAAAGCTTTTTATTTAGTAAAAATAAATCATTCTTACCTTTTAACATCAGCAGGAAGTTTAAAAAATGAAAGCTCCGGTTTTGAAGAAGCTGAGTTCAAGCAATACGCTCGCGGCATTTTTAAAAATCGCGCGCACAGCGCATGCAATACATCTCGTCTCGACGCGATACGCGCTACTGAGAGCACTGCGATGTCCGCTTAGGGGCCCTGTAAAGACGTGCGTCTGTGGGCGTGCGTCGTTTCGAGCGTTTGTACGTAGCTTCCTTACTGCTTTAGCTCATATTTATACTGTGACATAAGCCTCTCTTTGTTTTTGCCGTTCTTTGTTCTGTGAGATAGCCTGTTTCACGTGCAACCCCACTGCCTTAATTAATTTCAGAAAAGTTTAACAAATCGATCAAATCGATCTAATAAATTAATGTTTTTTTCTTCGTTTAGTATTAGTAGGTACTGTAGAGTTTATACTATGTTACGGCGCTGGCAGGTTTTACTTTGTAGTAATTTATAAATAAAACTTATAGGTAATTTGAAATGACAGGATGTCAAACGTGGAATTGAGGAGAACGATCTGAAGTGCCAACATGGATAGACTTACTATGTTATTTTGATATTTTGAAAATGTAATATAATATATATAACCTTGTAAATAAATAAGAAGTCGTATACAAAGAAAAGGACAGTTTCATTAACTACGCCCCCAATCGTCCTTTGCTTACAATGTTATTACAGTACTTACACAGGCAATCTACGACGTGCCGTCGATTTTAAAATTAAGCTAAACTTATAATTTAA
This sequence comes from Scoparia ambigualis, assembly GCA_963921215.1. NCBI lineage: Eukaryota > Metazoa > Arthropoda > Insecta > Lepidoptera > Crambidae > Scoparia > Scoparia ambigualis. Next base: position 19,763,676 of record OY992501.1, on the reverse strand, counting down.
ATTTTTCTGTTAATGCAGATAGAAATAGGTTCGCTCGAGTGGTTGACGCATTAAATTAAATTAAAATTGTTTACGAGCTCATACCAATTCTCATGACCAAGATGAGTGTTCTTTTGAAACTCGTTAATATTTTAAGATAACGGATAAATATACATAAACATAGAAATAAATAAAGGCTTTAGTAAACATAGAAAAAACACCCAGAGCCGAAAACAATTTAGAAAAACAGTTTTTATCTAAATTGACCCGACAGGGAATTGAACCCTTGACCTCAGAGATGGCGCGATGCCACCGGCGTGCTAACCACTCGACCACGGAGGTAGTCGAGGAGAGCATTGTTTTTGGCATGTCATCAGAATCTATTTCATAGCCGCAGGTATGAAGATTTTCTGGAGTGGTTGCTGCGTCGCTCCCCAAGTTACTAAGCTACAGTGAGATGTGCCTCGGTTTTAAACTCGGCGTCATTACGCGAGAACTTTGCGTAATCTCTTGCTTGAAAATTCAAATTCGGACGGATAGTTCGCTAGTTATTCCAACTTAGAATGCTTCATCACAGTTGCGGTTTGCAACAAAAGTGCCACACTGACTTTCGGATAGAAAAATACTTACTTTTATCTTTTTTTCAGTATTTCGTACAAAGTAACAAATTATTTAACAAAAATATTAAGGTAATGGTGTCTATTTGTTATTAACGTAACTTTCCAATAAAGGTTGGTGATTTTATCGCCGCTTGTACCATAAACTTTCAGTCTTACGTTTGGTTATTCATCAACGTCTCAATATATTATATTGTTATTTGTTATTGCATTTGATGCTTAGTTGGTGAAGGTACACATAACGAAAAATATTTTATTTAAATTGTAGTTTCTTTATGTCAATATGTGGCCTATATACCCTATCCTACACGGCCAACACCCACAAATCAATTGTAGGAAATCAAGTCTGATTTGAATGATTTCAGTAATATACGAGTACAAGGTTAACTTTTGACCCCCCGCCAATAGTAAATATGGGGTAAAAAAAGTAAAAATAAAATATGATGTTTTTTTTGGACCCGTTGATAGGATTTGCTGTCATCTTTTCTGTTTTAATTTGATAAGTTTCCATTATTTCTACTTTTTCCCCGTATTTTGCTAATAATTAATTTAAACACAAGAATGTCATTGACTATACAGTACAAAACCTTAGTATTCTACTATGACAAAAGCGTAAAAAAAGTCGTTGAGTTCTTTCGTTCGGGTGTAGAAATTCAATTAACATATTATTGTCACCTACAAGCACTCTCGACAAATACGTCTTCTATTGTATAAAAATCTTTTGATCCGCCCGCGCCGTTTTATTTTGTGTATTTTATTTTGTGTATTCGCTTTCATATTTTTACAAGTTACTACGTTACCAATTAATTGTAAAACCCATTGTTGTTCTCGTAAGAACTTTCGTTTCCTTTGCGATCGCTTAATAATCACTTTTTACATCCTTTATAGTCTGTTTGTGTGGCGGCTCCTTAAACCAACCAATCTTTTTTCTTGGGGTGCGTAAAAGGCGACTAACGGACTAAAGGCTGCACATACATGAAACAACATAGAGCGGCGATGTGCTCACCACCTATCACGCTGAGCATACGTACAGTTGTTATTTAGTGAAACGTGGATAATAAATAATAACTAAATTTTCCTAAACTCACACCAATTATCTAGCTCAAGAGAAGCTTCGTTATGAAACTCATTAAATGGTTACTAGACAACGGATAAACATACTTAAAATACTTAAATACATACTTATTATACATAGAAAACACCCAGACGCGAGACAATTAAGAAAAACAATAATTTCTAAATTGACCCGACCGGGGATCGAACCCGGAACCTCAGAGATGTTTTTACGTAGGTACGTACCTACCTACTTATATATCAAAAAAATAAATTATCTAATGGTTAGACTATCGGTGTCAGACCCAGATATCCCGTGTTCAATTCCCAACGCGGGGTCATTGTACTCGGAGTGATTGGTGATAGGGCTTGTCCTAAGTTTGCCAAGCTAAATCCCTAAATAAATACTTAAGGGGGTCCTGCACGAAATTGTGAAATTTTACGTATTTTTCAGTCCCTTGTACTATGAGCTGAATTTGTTAAATACATTACAAGAACTTATGTAAGTTAGCCTGATCATTGCACAAGATCATGGCCTTGTTGAAATTTGAAACAAATTCTATTACACAATAACAAACAATAGGTACATAAATCTAATGACTCCTAAAAACATATTTTTTCGACAACTTTCTTAATTTTACGCATGAAACATTTTTACATGAAAATATTTGTATTGATATTCTGCTGGGCGCCCTCTTCTTTAAAAAGTAAATTTTAATTCTTAACACAAGCGTGTGGTGGTTTTGCACATTTCGCAAAATAAAAACATTACTCGAATTAAATTACTACGTCTGAAACTTCAAAGCAGAATTGTTCTAATTATGAATATCAATATGATTGATTTTGCTTCGAAGTTCACTAAGAGACTTATGTCAGTTTTTGCGATTGCGCAGCACCCCTTTAAATAAAAAAAATAAATTGAATTCATTAATCGTGAGTTGATCTGTAAAAATACCTTTTTCTTCTGTTCAGTCGTAAAAAGTATTTCTTTATTTTTTATAATAGGTACTCCTACCTCATCTAAGCCTGTCGCCATAACGACAGTTAATCAAAGGTTGGTTCCTCAGTTGAGGTTGACGATCCACATCCGGCCACATGAATATCACCTTCGTAAGGTAATAAAAAAGCAATTAAAATAAAATACAGAGTACTTATAATGTACAGTAGAGTGCACCTTCTTCTAAGGCTTAATCGTCCCTTACCACAGTACAACAGACCTCTTTCCACTGTTCTTTGTCCCTTACTTTACGGAGAGATCGCCCTTTTCTTAACAATGTACTCGTAGTATATATCCGGTCATATTAATAATAATATGACCGGATATATAAGTTATGGTGAAGTAAGTTAGGTACTTAATACCTGTCACGGAGCGGAAGAAAGGAGGAGTGACACGATGAGGAGTTGGAAGATAATAATTGCACGACGAGTTCAGAAGTATATTATTTAGTGGTTAATTATTTAGTGGTTAATTATTTATTGGTCAATTATTATTATTTACAAAAGGTTATGCACTATGTTTGTGATTCGGTGTAGGTTTAAGTTATTATTATTATTATCAGGACATTATGGAACTGTCTGTTATAATAATGCACTATTCACTAATATTTTCGTAAGGATAACAATAAAGAAGGAGCTCTTTTTAGCTCCGCGGATAAATAAAACAGGCTAGACAGAGAAGACAAGTCATATTTGAATTTTAAATTTAAAACTAGATACAAAAGAATGTTATTCAAAAAAGAGGTCAGAAAAACCAACAAAGCTTTCGCTGCTTTGTTACAAACCCTATACACAGACCGTAGAATAATAACTAAAGCATAGGAGTCCAAATGAGACTCGTATATAGTTGTCCTTTTTTTTCAAATGGGCTTTATACGTTGAAAGATAAGACACTAATTAAGTTGACAAACCCGTCAAATGTCCAGCGAAAACAAAAACCGGTCACCATTTATGATACCGAATTCAAAAGCGACCTATACCAATGTAATTCGAATGGTGACCATACGGAGTACCCACTCAAATGTCGTGGCACTCCTTCTATACTTTAATTATTATTCTGAGACACAAACCCACTGCAGAGCAAAGAGACCGATTATTGAAATGAAGTCATCGTTGTAATTGATGTGTATTGGCTTAATCTAATAATAAATCTGGTAATAACGCTTTGCAGAATTGAGAACTTCCTGCTTTCTGCAAATCAGTAAAAAAAATTTTTTGTTGACATTGGCTGTCCGTTTACCGAGAACAAATCTATTCCTGGTAACAGGATGAGTGTAGAATACTTACATCTGTCGAAGTTCCAAGTAGCATTCGCATGCCGATGATATTATTATAGATTTGATTTACTGCAAATACCCCTCGATCCAACGTGGGTGCGATGATGGGAGCAGTCAATACTATTTTAGTTCTTGACATTGTTTCGGACAGTTCAAATGTTGTGCAAAGATAATTTTATATTATCTACATTATTTAGTTTTTATTTCACAATTCTTAAGTACCTACATAATATCATTGACCTACATCATATCATAATATCTGACCTACTGTGTTGGGAAAGAGCGAATCAAACCCCAACACGGGTATTGCGTATATCTGGGATGACTAAAATTATACTCAAATTCAGAGAATTCGATTAGTTAAAACAAAATACGACAACAAAGTGTGCATAATAATCATTATCACTAGAGCAAAGTACTAATGACAAATTTATTTTCATCTAAACTAAATTGTAAAAACGACGATAAGTTTGTAAGTCCGGGTGTAGGTAGGATGTAATCTCGTATCCGAGATTTACAAACTACTTAGGTGCTCTTCCGTCTTTGAAAATTCTTCTACCAATAACTATATTTGACCTTCAGGATCACAGATATCAGAATTCAGGATATACATAGGCTGCAGGCTATTATTTTACGTCATTACATATTGTAAAGTACTGTTTATAGGCTGGTGACGTATTTAGAGCGGCTTATGAAAAGAATAAGTACTAAAACTAATACCTCCTCTCTTCCCTTGGGTTTCGTAAAAGACGACTGCACATACATTAAAAAAATGTTCATGTAATTAACTAGGTACATAATGCAATTTTGGATTAATTGCATTATTTTAGTACTTATTAGTATTATTTCATTCTGATTTTTTTTTCATTTTAATAAAAAAAATAATCTGTCCATTTTAATTTTCTTATCTTTTATAGTGATTTTGGTTTTTATAATATTTTATTTGTAGTGTGCACGAACAATTTAACTTTAACCATTCTGTGCATACACATTTAAGGGTATCTAATTTTGCACATTTTTTTTAAAATTTATAATCTTAATGCATTGTCGATTGATGTCTGTTGAGATGTTGAAGACTGTGGACTGTATGTGGTTCTTTAATCGTTGTGGCTGGTTCTAATTTCCAACTATTTAATGTAGGTTGGTTGGTCCGGCCAATGGGACGCTTGATAATGCAGGCTGTCTGATTGGGGTTTTCGGTCGTCGCGCGCGCTGTCGTCAATAGATGTCTTAATAAATAAATAAAATAAACATACATCCAACAGCATAAAGCTGCGATGGGCTTACCACCTGTCAGGCTGAGCACATGTTGCTATTTAGTGAAACGTGGACTATGGCAGAGGACACCTTTTGCAGTCCTCATTGCCCAGTCTCTGACTAACCCTTCGGGGATAATAGTCGTGATTATATGTATGTGATGAATTTGTAAATAATTACAGTTTACATTTTAAAGTGTCGTTCGTGTTTAAGATTAAGGTTCTGATGACATTGTCCCTAAGAGAGCTAACAGGGGCCGTGTCATTCGCCTAAACTTTTTAATTTACTTTCAAGAGGCAATCATATCTCAATCTAAGGACTCGACTGAGGAGTAAGGGCCAATCAAGCGAAGATATTTGAAGCAAAGGTCATTTATTAAAGAATGAATTAAAAAACGGATTGTTGAATAAGTAGGTATGTATAATATAAATGTTAATCAGAACAAGGGTTGTAGTATAATGTAAGTATATACTTACACACTTAATTTTTAATCGTTTTAATGAACTTATGGGTGAGTACAAAAAATTTCGACCTCCCATACAAAACTCAGCTGACGACAACAGTATGGGAGGTCGTAATTTTTTTGTCATTTTTGCACAAAGGTTTCTTGGGGAAAGTGTGGAACTCACACTTAATATTTTTTATAGGAATAAAAATTAAGGGTGTATAAGAAAGAGAACCCTATTTTTGGACATTTTGTCGAAATTTTGGATACGGGCGGCGGGCCGCTAGTTCTCAATAAAATTAACGACTACAAAAAAAAAATAGTATTAGTGGCCTGGTATTAATTGACCGATTAAACCCCTTTTAGACAACATTAGCGCCTACTAATAAAATTGAACGAAGTAAGTCCAAAGAAAAGATGGAAAGATTATGTGAAACATGATATTATGTCAGAGAAAGGAGTGTATGTTGAGATGACGGCTGATCGAGGAAACAGGAAGGGGAAGTAAGTATACAACGCTGACCCCAAACAAGATTAGGAAAAGATTATGATAACTAATAAATGTATCAATTAACACGATGTCATTAACATTTGTTTTGCGAGCTAAGCTTTTGTTCGGCGAAACAGACGAAATTATACCCGCGTGTCAATAATTGGGTTGCAAAGGGGCCGTTATTTATTTACGATACTACGATACGGGGCATCGTTTGACATATTTTTCTCTAGTGAATACTGCGAGGGTCGCCAGGCCCAAAAAAGGAAAAGCCGGACACAGATTTATCAGGTGGGAGACATATACATACAAATATACATAATCACGACTATTATCCCGAAGGGTTAGTCGAGACTAGGCAACCAGGATCGCAAAAGCAGTCCTCTGCTATATAGTCCACTTTTCACCAAAAGCGACTGCACATGTGCTCAGCGTGACAGGTGGTGAGCCCATCTCCGTTCTATGTTGTTGGATGTATGTGCAGCCTTTAGTCCGTTAGTCGCCTTTTACGACACCCAAGGGAAGTAGTATTCTTTCAAGCCGTTACGCGACACGGTTCGAAGTAAGCAAAATGTACGGCTAAAATAAATTTAAAAAAAAATGTTTATCCCGCGTCTGCGTCTGCGTTTATCTCAATCGCTTTTGTTCTTCAAGTTTTGGCGAGAGGGACGGGTCTACCCAAACCCTAACAATAGTCGGACATTCCAGACTTGCATATTTTTAGCCAGATACGACTACGTAAAAAGCCGGACATCTACTGCTAAATCCGGACTCCTGCATGGCAACCCTAACTGCAACGTGCTTGTTTTTATAAAGTTGAATCTGTTTGTGTTTAATTTTACACAAATGAATGTTGACAATAATGGTACAAGTATGGAGCTCTTCAGATGTTGAGGATTTCGGATAAAAAGTATCGGGTGTTCCGTCTTGGAGATAAAATGAAAGCTAAGTGCTAACCAGGGTAGAATAGTTATAAACAAGTAGTTCCACGCTGAGAGCTTTACTAGTTAATTTACTATAAATAAGAAGGGCTCAGTTGCAAATTGCTATAAACTTTTGACACATAAATGACCAATTGTAGTGTTCATGAACGTTATCATAATCAGGGAACCCAGCCGGCAACCGGTATAAACTCACATGTCAAGTACTCGCTAAAGAACAACGATTCATTCCTAGAATGAGACGCGAGTCTTTTGAACTTAAAAAACATCGAAATTTCAATAGACATGATATGGTTGAAATTTACCCCATGCCTGGGACCCAATCATATTGGTATTCAAACTCAAACTCAAAAGATATTTATTCAATAAACTCAATTAATAAGTACTTTGAATCGTCCAAATCTTTTTTAACCTACCACCCATTCAGGACATATTTTTTAACTTTAGCAAAGAACGGGCGGGCGCAAGAAACCACAGCGCTCAGAAGCAATGTCATTTACAAAAAAAAATATGTCGTTACCAGGTCATGAAATACAAAATATGAATTTGAATGTAAACAATGTAAACGGTTCTCTATAGAAATTAATTATAGACAATTAGAAATAGCTGTTGGAGTAATATATACGTACTACTCTGTCAAGAAAGTACCGGGAAAAGATCAATAATACACAAAATGTAAAATAATATTTATGTCTTCAGTTGCGCCGACTGTCTTAGCTTCTCGATGTCGTCTTTTGTATAGATATTGTCTTTTATGTAGAAATAACTCTAAAAAAAGTTCAGTGACTGGGCGACACCAGATATTTATGCAAGTAGAAGAAAATTGTATGAATTGTATGACTTAAAATCTACTTCTAAAGATCCAAACTTTATTAACTTTATTTTATCGCCTTCAAAGTATGCTTGTTCAGAAACAATACACTTACGCCAACGAATAATACAGTCATTAAAACATTTTTTAAAAGCATTTTTCGGAATTGAGTTCAGTTCTCGCCGCGAATTCTCCCTCAAGTCTTGTACCGAATGAAAACGGGTGCCAGGAAGTGGTAATTTGAGTTTAGGAAAAAGAAAGAAGTCGGCTGGCGCCATATCTGGTGAATAAGGTGGTTGCTCGATGGTATTTGTTGAGTTTTGGTCAAAAATTCGTTCACAATGATGGCCTTGTGCGAAGGCGCATTATCGTGGTGCAAAATCCAAGAATTTTCTTACCACAAATTTGGCCTTTTTTGTCGAATTTGCTCTCTTAAACGCTGCAAAACGCTTAAATAATATTCTTTATTTACCGTTTGATCTTCCGGCAAGAATTCCGAGTGCACAACACCGCAATAGTCAAAGAAAACAGTCATCATGACTTTGACTTTTGATCGACTTTGGCGTGTTTTTTTCGGTTTCGGTTCAGTCGGAAGGCGCCACTCCGAAGCTTGTTGACTAGTTTGCATGTCAAACTCGTAAACACACGTCTCGTCACCAGTCACAATGCGTTGCATGAATGTTGGCTCGGCATTGACTCGTTTTAGCATGCCCTCAGCGACTCTTATGCGACTGAGTTTTTGGAGAAAATTCAGGTCTTTTGGGACTAGCCGAGCGGCAACATGTTTCATACCCAAGTGATTTTTTAAAATGGTACGGATCTACTCTTGAGACACAGAAAGTTCAGCGGCTATCTCTCTCAAACTTGAATGAGGATTTTCAGTCACCATTTTCTTCACTTTTGCGATGTTAACTTCAGTTGAAGACGTTGATGGCCTTCCAGAGCGAAGCAAATCTTCCATCACATCTCGACCGCTTTTGAACGCATTGTACCACTCATAAGCACGTGTTTTTGATAAAGTCGCCGTAAGTTCACCGTAAGCCTTCTGTAACATTTTCAGTGACTCCGAACACGAAATTTCATTGGCGACGCAAAATTTAAGACAAACTCTTTTTTCGATGTATTTATCCATTATGAAATTCGCAATACACACCAGATAAACTAAAAACAGCACTGTATTTAATCTAAATAACAGATGCAACTCAAACTCTGCGCGCCAAAATGGATAACAGTTGTGCCAATTAAACAACAAAAAAAACAAAAATTGAATATGGAATCATAAATAAATCATCATATGATAAAGTAATAGCCCTTTTCTGCAGCACAAAGATAGTTTGAATGTCGGCAGCATTTTCCCACAGTAAAATGCCGTACGACATTACACTATGAAAGTAACTGAAATAAACTAATCTAGCTGTATCAACGTTAGCTAACTGTCGGATCTTCATTACTGCATAAGCCGCAGAGCTAAGTCTATTCAACAATTCAGCTATATGAGGGCATTGTTGTTCACAGGATTCACATTCTTATTTTTAATTTGTACACTAGTTATTACCTGCTTAACATTAGGCAATACAAATCTTACACATTTGGTTATTCTGTCTTATTAGCAAGTTATTAAAACTTAACCAGTGAACAATCTTTGAGACCGCATTATTCACATCGTCATAATTTGGGTATCGTCGGTTCACTTTAAATAAAAATGAAGATGATCAGCATACAATACCATCTCATGACCGTATTTTACAAAATAAGGTAAGTCATTAATATAAACGAAAAACAAGAATAGACCAAGTATTGAACCCTGCGGAACTCCCATTTTAACCACTGATCCCGGAGATCTTTTGCCGTTAATGTTGACCTTTTGAATCCTGTTACCTAAGTATGAGATGAGAAGACTCAAAGAAGTATCTCTAATTTCATAATGGTGAAGCTTCCCGACCAATGTATCATGTAAGACACAATCGAAAGCCTTGGATAAATCACAAAATACCCCATACTGTGAATCCTTCCAGGCATCAAATATTTGAATAATGAGCTCAACACCGGCGTCAGTTATTGAGCGACTCCTAATAAAACCATACTGTTCACAATGTAAAAGTTTATATCTATAAAAATGAATTTGAATTTGGTGTAGCACCAACTTTTCAAAAAATTTACTAAATGTGGGTAGCATAGAAACAGGTCTAAAATTAGAAGGGTCAGAAATTCTACCTGATTTAAACAATGGAATTATTTTACTATGTTTCATTAGGCAAGGAAAAACACCACAGTCAATGCATTCGTTAAATATGCAAGCTAAAACTGGAGCTATTGTCGTAATTATTGATTTAGCGACGTCCACGGGAATATCCCACTGATCAACGGCCTTTTTTCTATTAAGAGTGTTAAATGTTTTTATAATTTCCCTAGTACAAATTTTTGCTAAAATAACTTTTACTAGCTTAAACATTCTCCTTCAAAACAGATTCAGCTACAGTGGGGGAGGAAATCAAGCCTTTTGTAGTTGAATCTGGAATGTCAGTAAAACCTCTCAAATGCTGCAGCAACATCAGCATCAAAAGTCAAGGTTTTATTATCATAATTCAAATTGTATTAATTATTACGACTTTTGACATTTCCTGTTTCACTATTTATGTCATTCCATGTCATTTTTATTTTGTGATTACTATGCTTAATCTTAGAACTCAGATAGTTTACCTTGGCTAATCGACATTTTCTTTTGAATGCTTTTGAATAATTTTTAACATATAATTTGAAATCGTCACTGGTGTTAAAATTGCGTTTACAATAAAGTTCATAAAGACGTTTCCTACTTTTGTAAATACCAATTGTAGCCTATTCATTAAAAGTTACGGTACCACTAACCGAGATTTTTTTGGAACAAAACATTTATCAAATTCTGAACAATATGTGTTAAAAATCATTCTATAAGACGTTGGGGTTATCTAAGACTTTAAACTATCGCGTTGCATTGCATTAAAACTATTTTAACGGGACCTAACACGATTAATTTTTGTATTTGCTGTGGCCGTGGTCAGTTCGCTTGTGACCACGGCCGCAGCATCGCGACCGAAACGTCAAGCAGTAAGTAGATATGTACTTACTTACAAAAAAAAATTAATCGTTGTAGGTCTCGTTAAAATAGTTTTTAATTAGGGTTATCATTGTATTCGAAGTTTTTTAATTTTGTATCTAGATTGCTTTTAAAGCGTTCCAGCCGACCTGCAGTTTTTGGTACACCAGTGATATTCTTTTTCATCACTTGCTTACGCTGGTATGGAAAGCTGACCACTTAGCCACAATGATCAGAGTCTAGGTTATTGAATAATTTGCTGTGCGGTATTACATTCGTATTATGTTATCAATACAGGTAGCCGAAGTGGCAGTTATTTTTGTCGGCTCCAAAAATAAATGATTCAAATTGTATGATAGAAATAAGTTTTAATTTTAATTGATAATGAGGAATTGTCTAACAAATTTATAATTAAATAGTACGTAATGCCTCATCTATAATTCTTTCAAAAAACATATAAGATGAAGGATCTAAGTATACACTTAAACAACAAAGTGCTCCAACTTCACCCCAAGCTATTTCTATTGTTTTTTCAACCGAGAGACTCACCATGTCTTTGTGTTCTTTTAATTTAAACTTTTTATTAACAATAGTTAAGGAGCCACCATGTTTTGCATTTCCTCGACTGAACGAACTTCCTCCAAATGATTCTTAAAATTGAACATGAACTGATGGTCTCTAAGCCAGTGTTCGGTTATGCAAAGAATATCAATTTTATTACACTTCAAGAACAATTCAATCTCTAAATCTTTGCCCACCATTCCTTGGATTTTCTGGTAAACAATATTCATAGATTGTATATTTGTTTAATTGAATGATTGACAGGGGCTTTTCCTAAGGCTATTTTTACATTCATTTAATTTCATTTTATTTACAAACATTTCACAAAAGAGTTCCTCTTTTATCCTAAAATTTAATTTAAATAATTAATTGGAATGTCCGGAATGTCAGTAGAAACACTACAGACGTCTATGTCAAATATACATTTATTTTCTTAATAGAAGCAACTTGTTGGCCAAGTTTTTGACTGACGTTTGTATACAATATGATAGCGTTATAGCTAATTGTCGCTTAAAATAATTTGGCAGATAATAATTATCTCTTGTCAAATAAAAATTACTAGACATAGTTGTTAATGTCAGTTCAATATTGTTAGCTCGTTTTGTGTAAACCTGAAAAATGATTGACGGTAGCCGAATAACTTTTAACTATAGAGACAACCAACATCTCATTCTCCCTGTGACCATGGACCATGTAAAGGGTTTAAAACGTCAGGAATAAAAACTAAGTAGGTAAGTAATGTAGTAAATTAAACGCGAGTTTTGATCCGTAAAATGTGTATCATTTCATATTGTTAATTAATTGTTAGGTCAAAACCTAAATCTCAGTTTCAATATTAAAAGCGACTAGATTAATAAAATCTAATAATTATTCAGTTAAACACCATTTCATACTGTCCAACGTGTAACAAGAGCCAATATTCGCAGTCAAAAAATTTAGCAATTAACAAAAAATGCGGACATAAAGCCCTCACTCTCCACTGTAATTGCTGAAACGTGAATGTTTCAAATTTTATGTCATCGTTGAGTTTGCTATAATTTGCAGTAGCTAAACGAACGCGTTAGCTTTTACTGAACAACGTAAAACGTACCATTGGAATGGAGCACCCCATTCATTTCGTAATCGTCTAGATTTTATTACGATACCGTCGGAGGATCGCATAAAATTCAGAAATGTATTGCCTTATCAAAAGTGCCGGCATAAATCAACGGAACTGTGACATGAGTGATTAGCTGTAAGCTTTAACAACTTCGCTGTCTCAATAAAACAATAGAAAATCAACTATCATATATAACAGGTGACTCATGGGTCAGGAAAGTTGTTCATAATAGCTATTGGATAACTGTTGCTCCATATCCTTTTATTTCACTGATTACTGATGTGATTACCCCTCATTGTAAAAGCAGTTAGCGAAATTACCCTACAAAAATTAAAGATTAATTAACCTCAAGATTATGTTACTTATCACGGTGATCCACCTCTTCTATATCTAAAAAGTATTTAAATGTTTGAATTTCATCAACGACTGTCAAAATAATCACATAATTACTTAATAATAAGTACCTAATAACTGCTATCAAAAACAAGTTTTTTACATAATATTTTCGTGCAGGTACACGAAAGCGACAAGCGAAACTTACTTATGTTTTACAAAACATCGTGGTACAAGCCTAAAGTCAATACCTGACTAAATTGTATTTTCAAAAGAAAAAAGGTTTTCCCCTGGAGGCTGTTCAGGTACTTTTCGGGCATAAAATAATAGCGAAAACACAAAGGTTAAAGGTTTGTACCTGTTAAGCTCAAAAAGAAATAATAATGCTAATATTTTCGTACGTATGGGGCAAGGCTGTCAGGCAAACAACATTTCGACCGCATATCGCCTTGTCTATCACGAATCCGTCTCATTAATAAACGTTGAGTAAGGCTACTCCAAGTATTAAATCGGTGTTATCAAATTTTACTATTAATAAACATGAAGTAATGAATGAGTACACTAATCTGAGTTTACTCTCGGAGTAAAAGTTAAAGCTCGGCGGTAACCTGTTTAACGAATGATTAAGGGTGGGGTAGTGTCATTATGGCCTAGATTGACATTTTGTAGTCGGCTATTTTTCTATTGTTGCCGTTGATGTGGGTTTGGTTTATGGGATGAAGTTGTAAATTTTATATTTTATTAAAAAATCCTGTATTCTAAGTAAAAATCGTAAGTAACAGCAAAAATAAAATTAATAATTAACTAAGTTAGGTGGTGACTGTTATGTGACGACCAATGCTATCATAGGCATGCAGGTCGGCTGCGAGTACTGGCCATACGTTACCATGACAACACTGAAATATAGCTATAAATTTCAAAACTATGTCAAATAACGTGGAGTTCATTCTATACTCATTCTTTTTTACTTTTTAACTATAAGAGTTGCCATTGAAAACACGTTAATCCTTGCGTAAGGAATTAGTTGTTAGTCTAAGCTTCATCATCATCATCAGCCCATAAACGTCCCACTGCTGGACACAGGCCTCCCACGTGGACAATAGCACGTGGGTATATTGGGCCATAACCCACCACGCTGGCCCAATGCGGGTTGGTGGATTTTTACGACTGTCATCTTACGACAACAACCGGGACCAACGGCTTAACGTGCCTTCCGAAGCACGGAGGAGCTCGAGATGTTTTTAATATGGTCACCCATCCAACGACCCGGCATTGCGAAAGTGGCTTAGAGCAAGAACACAAGCCGAACGCGCTAGCCGCTGCGCCATCGAGCTCCACCTTCGGATTGAGACAGGTGTAGGCCATTTTTATTAATGAGACGGCAGGTTACTAACAACTGAATTCATATTGTGTCTGGTTTTAGGAAGCTTTGGTTTTTGACGATTTTGTATTTTGTCAACCGTTTTATAATCTTTAATAATTTGGGATGTTATTAACATCTGGGACAGTAACCTACAGTTTTGCTTATAACATCACTCTTCATCACACTGCAAAAGTTGATGTTTTTTTTTATAATTTAGCCAATTTTGTCCCACTGCTGAGCAGAGGCCTCCCCCAAACCCGCATTTGCGGTTTCCCACCATTTCCCCACAAAGGTATCAAGATCGTCTCGACCAAGTTTCTGCGGTCGACCCCGACCACGCCTCCCGTCTTTAAGCATTCAAGGCTGATGATGTCATGGTGAAAATGAATAAAGCATACTAAGTTAAATAATTTAAACCGAAAATGGTTTTTATTATTATTAAAGTTCTATATAACCCCTTTCCCGTGTATTTCGCAGTTTAACATCTTTACACAAAATCAAAAATAAGAAACACGGTCCAAACTAATCTAAAGTAATCCAAAGACATTAAAAAAGTAACTTACCTTCGGCGATCGTTTCCCCTCCTTCCTCGGCGGTGGGGGCAGCAGTTCCAGGTGGGTAGGCCTCCGAGGCTCAAAGGCCGCCGCCACCGAGGCCGCGCCTTCAGCGGCCTTTGACGTGGAGGCCGCTCCTGATTCGGAAACTGCACACTCTGAGGCCGCTTCTGTTAATCGGTAGGCTGATTAATTAAACACACTCATATTATTAAAGATTTTTCTAATGTCGTGTAAACTGCTTCGTCGATGCGCTATATCTGCATGACCGAAGTATTAGGGCTTATTGTTTTACTCTTAGATCCTCGTGATTTAATAGGGTATTTCTAACTACCCCTAAGAAGAGGTGAAATGGAGAAAATATCGAATTAATGAAACTATTGGCAAGTAGTTTACACTAACGCGTGAGAAGCCGTAGGCAAAAGATAGAAAGGCATAAAGTCCTGAAACTACAAATTAAGCTAAAGGTAGGTACTAGAAGAGTTTCTTGAAGTTTTATGTAAACGGCCAAATATCGTTTCATTTACGCACGTGGTCCCCGACTGCGATAAGTACAAACGTACAATTTGTTCGGTAAATCCCAACATGAATACATACAATAACGGTTCCACCGTTTTAATTAAATACTCTGTATTAATTTATAATACCCTGTGATAACGAGTCATGTGGGTACACTTTGCTGCATGTCTGAACTTAATGCTGTAGGAACGGTTTCTGATATATTTTTGTTGCAAATGAGTTTATTTTATAAAGTTCGCCTTCACTTGAGGTATAGACCCCTTACAGATATTTTATTTGTGTAGTTCGAGTTTTGTGCCTACAGTTAGTAGGTTCATGTTAGGCGCGTGGTAGACACGCCAGCAGATCAACCTACCGAAAAAAAGTCAAAGGAGAATGTCCAAACCAGCCTATTCGATGTGTATTGCGTCTTAATCATTCACATATCAAAAGTGTTCTCTTAAGTTATAATGATTACTGTTAAAAAAGGTTTTCTATAGAACGCCGCGTTAAGAGTCAAGTGATAAATAAATGCTGAACTGAACTGATAGTCATACGATATCAGTTGTCATAACCTCAAAATACCTAAAAAGTCTTAAGCTAAAAATGAAGATAGCTTCTAACTCTCTCATGATATTGTAATGTAATTTTTTCTTCATAATTGAGAGCATTGCTGCTATTGATTACTATTTATTTCATTAAAGCGCTGTGTTACGCTAGCTAGCTAAAAAACTAACCTGACTCCCATAGTAAAAAGGTCATTCTCCTTTCTACAACAAATTTTGAACTTTATTATTTAGTCATAAGGATCAATATCTATTGATTAAATTTGATCTGCTGACGTGTCTACCACGCGCCTAACATGAACCTACTATCTGTAGGTACAAAACTCGAACTTCACAAAAAAAAAATCTGGAAGAAATGGAAAAACAACGGTTTCCATTAAATAATTAAAAACTGTTCGTTCAAATATAAAAAAAAGTAATTTCACAATCCAATTTAAAAAATTATGATGTTATTCATATTGTATGTAATTTAGATTCGGTGATATATGTAGGTACTAGGTAGCTAACATTATTTGCCGCAAAAATAATATTTGCAGCAAAAATAATATCACTGGCAATAAAAAGAGAGTCTGAACGGACCCTAATTGAAACAGTCATCGCCAGACAGAATAGCCTAAAGCGCATCACAACTTAATTAAGTAGGTATGTAATCTAAAACAAATTGAAAAGTACGCCCGCCGCTCTGAAAGCTTGTCTCTGACATAAATAAACTATGTATTAGTACGGTATTAAATTCAAAAATATTACGATCTTATTGTGTCTTTATTACCAATTGCTAGAATTTTTTTTAAACAAACCCAATTCTTAAGTTTGGATCATAGTATTGATTATTTTTCTGTTTATTATGATTTGCTAGTTTAACCATAGAATGCTGCGTACGACTTTTATTGGTAAAGATAAAATGATAAGAACTTTGTAATCTATGCCGAGCCTATGCAGAGCCGTGTCGCGTAACGGTTCATTAAAAGAATACTACCACCCTCTCTATTCCCTTGGGAGTCGTAAAAGACGACTAACGGACTAAAGACTGCCGAACAACCAACAGCATAGAGCGGCAATGGGCTCACCAGTCACCATCTGTCACGCTAGGATATGTGCGGTCGCTATTATTTTGATGAAAAGTGGACTATGGCATCTTTTCACCAAAAAGACAGATTTTGCGATCCTCTTTGCCTAGTCTCTGACTAACCCTTCGGGGAAACATACATAAGTACATAAGTACTTATTTATGTATTTGTAATCTATCCTTAATGAAAATCACTAAGTGTGCGCTAAACTTCGTTAAATATTTAAGGTAACCGACAGTTTCCTAACGTATGTCGTAATATATAATCGTAATATATAAAACGGGTATACGTCGCCTGCCACCGAAGCACGCTAAAGCTTTAGTTCTTATGCCTTTGTGTCCTGCAATTTCACTGGATCTACTCGTAATACTTTAACTGAAACGCAGCTATTTTAAATTATGCTACATGCTTTCAGAAATAGGTGTAAGGGTGGTCGCCATCCACGATAAAAGCATAAAAT
Source organism: Scoparia ambigualis (assembly GCA_963921215.1). NCBI lineage: Eukaryota > Metazoa > Arthropoda > Insecta > Lepidoptera > Crambidae > Scoparia > Scoparia ambigualis. The sequence goes on along the minus strand of OY992501.1, from coordinate 19,746,230 downwards.
AGTCTCTCTAGACATTAGAAATAGAAATAGAAAATGATGTATTCAACCGTAAGTGAATTCTTAAGTGAAGTAAAGTCTTCCGTAAGTGATAGACATTGAGAGAAGCACTGCTATGCGCTACTTGCATAACTTTGCGTAAATCAATATTACACATTTGGTTTACCGTACGACGTCATCACTAATGGCCGAAATTTCAATCAATCTTTGTATTGTTTCGCATACAAGGGTTTTAAATTTGACGTGATGCAAATTATGTGAAATTTCTATTCTAGTAGGCAAAACAAAAGATGGATTAATTTCGGCCGTTAATTATTTAGGCAACGGAATACACGAATTTCATGTTGTGTGTTACGTTACATAAAATTTATAGCCTGTACTGACTACTCATAATTACCATTGACGACAGTATATAACATAAATTCTTTAATGGCAATCATAGACATTTGATATAACTATAGGTACTAACTAACTATACTATAACTAACTTCTTGGCGGAAAAGTGAAGCGTCATGTCTGCAGTTTTGTTTTATATTCTATAATTTGTGTTTTGTCGAATATTAATGTGAAATAATGGTGGAATATTTACTGTTAAGTGTTCGTGAACGTGCATGAGTGTTGGCAAATAAAACAAAACAGTGCAAATCACTTTTCAAATTCTCATATGAAGTCCGTGCGAGATCTCATTATATTCCCACATCTTTACTGGAACTCAAGAGGTTTGGGGGGGAATATCATTAAGCATTAAACGTTCATAATTATCATCACTCTTTATCATCAGTTTTAGCATAATCAATGAACTCTAATATTACGACTGAAGGACTAGTATCCTTGGCCATGAACTAATAAAAAAAACTAATATAAAATACTTAGCTACGCAAACAAAACATAAATTAAGTGATGAATGAGAATGTTTCCATACTGTGAGCGAATACCCCCTCTGGGAATTAACGTAATAGAATGACAAATGTACAATCAAGAACTTTAGGCCAAGTGTGATCCAGATGTCGTGTTTTATTATCCTCATACGAGTATAAACGACAGTTGCACAAATAACTAACTATCAAAACAGTACCTGCAGAAGCTAATTTTTAATCATTATACTTCGTTGATAGCCTTGTCTTTGTGTAGTTTTTAGCAGTGTTAATTACGGCGCACATTTATAATAACAAAAGAAACCATAAATGGGAAATCGTTCCATTAGACATTTCACTATTGCTTGGTACTCTCAACACAAACAGTCGTCGAAGTTAATTGCTTTAATTGTATCCATTTATATTCACCCAATACAGCACACAGTGGCCTTGATTCAAGCAACTGAAACATATTTAGATGTGGTATCAAATATTAATATTGGCTAGGCTCTGCCGGCTAAATGTTTTAATTAATTTAACGGTAAGTAATTTATCGGCCACAATTGAATGTGTTTTTCGTCAGACATTTCTAATATGAACTTTTTATAAATATAATAAAATTTCTAAAACGATTTGTTGCAAATGCATTGGAAATTATTATACCACTAGTTGGTTGATTGTCTGATTTACATCAAAATCATAGGGTCTATGAAACATACAAGTTTAAAATTTAGTTTCCTTCAGCGGTGTCAACAAGTGCAAGAGCAGTTAAGCAGCTAAGCTAACCAACTGCTGATGCTGCAACGGCTCTAGGCATCACGCCGGAGTATGAGCACTAAATTCCCTATTTTGTTGTATGAGTTTGTACACACGCCGTCAGATAAACCTACCCTAAACTGTCAAATTTCTCCAATGAATATAAATCCTTAAAACCAAACCATAAAGTTCAGAATTGATTGTAGAAATTTGACAGTTTTGGGTAGGTTGATCTGACGCCGTGTGTACATGGACGATGCGGTGGTTAGTAACAATATCAAGTTCATGATGAACTTGAAGACATCGTCCTCATCATCGTAGGCCTCTTACATCTACAGAGTGTTTAATAATAGATATATAATAAAGCAACTCAAATAGTACAAGTATTTTTAAGGGAGCTACTCTGTAATTGCGAAAAAAATTGCTGCTGTTCCAAACATTTACGTGGAATTTGCAGCTTTGTATGGAACAGCTGACTATTTCTTCGTATTTTGCTCCCATACAAATACTTGTTCATTGCACCACTTGCGGGATTATGGGTTTACCAATTACCAAACATCCTGCATTAAAGATGATTCTAGTAGCTTCCATTAGTACCAAAGGTTCCATTACATCCCAACTTTGATCAGGGGTGTGATTCACTAACTCTCGGTCATACTACCCTCTCGCTCCGATCAAGACAAGAGTGACCTTTGTCACGTTAGAGTAAAGTCGAATTTAGAGAACGCGGATTAGATGACGACATGCCTGATATCAGCTTAACACAGCGAGTTGTCAAATCCACATTCTCTAAATTCGACTCTACGCTTCAGTAACAAGGTCACTATTGATCGGTACGTGTGGGTGAGCGCGATCTTACGATGGAGCTTTAAAGAATCGACATATTTATTATTATGCAGTATTTAATTGATCGAAGCATCACAAGTTAGATCGTACATTTTCGTGGGCAAATAAACTTCGGTCAGAGTTTGAATTAAATTACACAACAGTATGTGCCGTGAAAAAGTTTTATTCAGCATACGATCACGTTAATGAAGACGAGAAATCGTGTGGAAAAATCATAAAGTTACTATACCTTTCCGCTAGGTATAGTAACTTAATGGGCAAAATTGACAATTCTTGTTTGTTACCTAGAGGCGGTGCTTCAAAAAAGTTAAGTGCAGCCTGTATACTGTCCCAATGCCGGGCAAAGATCTCCATTATTGAAATTAGGACATCGCAACAATTGGCAACTTGACAGTTTTAATATTATTTTTTTTCGAAAAAGTTTTATTTAATAGAAAAAACATATTTTTCTTCAATAATTTCATATTTCGCGCGAAAACGGCTGGTCACGTGACATTTTGCCCTGTGACGTCACATTTCAATAAACAGAAATTTCATGTTGAAACCTGACAGATAGTTTTTGTTTATTTGTGAAATGTGACGTCACACGAAGCTGAATCATGGCCGCCCCTGTTTCGGATCTTATAATCCATAGATAAAAAATCTCAAATTCATTTTGTAAAAATAAAATATTTAGAAATTATCATAATAAAAAATAACTATTGGATAGTTATCTTTAAATTATAAACTACCATATCCGACATTTTTCATATTTTATTGTTACAACTGTCAAATAGTCAATTGATGAGTATTGACTTAGTCACCACTCTTGGCAAATACAGGTTGGTGAATATGATTGCCATATTTTTTTTTGTTTTATTTAGGGTCAACGTAACGAACAGCGAATTACTATAACAGTTATACAAGGCAGTTGACGTCGTCAAAGTTTGAAGACACATTATGATGACGTCGCCTCCCGTAACCCGTAAAACAGCTGTGTTGTATTATGTACGCTGCGTCGGATGTCATAAAACGACGCATAAAAGCTAATTATACGCCGCACGCAGCTAAGAAAAAGAGAATAGATGAAAGGTAACATTGCGGTGATCTAATATAAAACGACTACTACCTCAGGTGCGGCACCTAGTCGTTTTTTTAACATTTCACTATCACAGGTCGGGAAAAGCGTGTTTCGGATTTTTCGATGCCATAGATCGGTTTATGATCACCCGCATTTGGCAAGCGTCGTGATCTTCGATCAACAATACAACTAGATGTCAGGTTGGCGCTAAAAATGTGTCTCGGTAAATAAGAGCGCACTTGAGAAGTGAGCTCTTATTTTCTCGCAAGGCATAACAGGAAAAAGTACTTTATTTGTTGCCTCTTAAGGTTGAATTCAGCACTAAATGTTATTGACGTCTTTTCTTTTTTAAGTGACAGGAGTAATTTATTGCTTTGAACAAGTATTTATTCACGTGGACAGAATTTAGCTTTAATTTTGTACGTGATGCGTTATCTAGTTGGTATTGTTGATCGAAGGTCGTGATAAAGCAAATTGTAGCAAATACTTTATTTCAATGATGGCTCAGTGCGAATATTATAGGTTACATAAAATACTTTTTTCACAATCTTTAAGTATCTTTGAGACTAAAAAAGCACCAACAATTACGAATAAAGAATCTTATTCAGACGTTCACAATTAAAATTAAAAATAATAAAATAAGTCCTCTTTAAAAATGACATAGCCATAGTGGTTTGACTCCTGTTGCCTTCTGTTCGACTTGTAACACGTTATTATGCTACTAGCTATATTATACAACCTTATTTTTTCTTTTTACAAAAACAATTAAGGGTTAGTTTCACCCATGAAACTGAACAACTTTCCCCAAGAAACCTATGTGCAAAAATGACAAAAAAATTTCGACCTTCCATAGAAAACTGTCCGATCAGCTGACGAGCAAATGAGGAGGCCTACACTCAGCAGTGGGTGATCATGGGCTGAAGAAGAAGAAGATGGGTGAAACTCACCCTTAATTGTTTTTGAAAAAAAATAATGTTGTATATTGTCCGTGACTTCGTTCGCGAGGACTACACTACCCCATACGATCCTGAGGGCCTTCTCTCTTTCTCCGAAACGAAATTTCGGCCGATTTTCATTTGCTATTAACAGCAGTTTTCATTCCTTTTGAAATTTCGTTTATACAAAATAGGGTGAGCATTTAGATTATTAAGTTTTAGAAAATTGATTGAAAGAAGAATGGGCGTTTTGAAACCCGTCCCACCCCTTGTAAGTTCCCACATGGTAAGTTTCGAAATAAATAGTGTATTTTGTTGTAAGGACAGCAAATATGAACGAGCAAATGAATAAATGGAAAAAAAGAAAAAAAATGAAAAATGAAAAAAAATATATATACATATATAGGCCTTATTTTTTAATATTTTTTTTCATTTTATGCGACTCATATAAATCAAAGGAATCTGGAAAAGGAGGAGTTTAAATTCAAGAAAAAATGTTGACTTCAATTTTATATTATCATTTATTATATTAATTTTCTTCTTCTCAATAACTTTTTTCTCCAATACCTGACAGATTTGCTGTTATACATTAAAATGCTTCACTTTTCAAGTACTTTTATTAGATGCATAGATGTAAGTGTTACAAGGAGGGGGGACCTTTTGCCCATTCTTCTTTCAAACATTATGGAAAGCGCTATAAATAGCAAACGAAAATCGGCCGAAATTTCGTTTCGGAGAAAGAGGGTAGGCCTTCTGTTGCCGGGCTAAGAAGTTTTGTCATAAACTACGGCTAAATTAGATGAAGAATGTTTGTAAACTAATTAATTATTGACAATTCTTTGTGCAAATATCTAGTGTCACTAGAAGGTTTTTTTTGAAAGAAATAAACCATGTTTTTGACATTTTTCTCGTGAATGTCTCTCAAAAAAAATTAAAAATTCGAGTGACACTGAATATCTGCAAGGATTCGTCATAAAATTGTTTACAATCATTCTTCATCAAATTTGGCTTTATAATAAGTAGTAATAGCCATGCAAAATTTTATTAAAACCCGTTCAGCCGTTTTCAAGTTGCCAACAGTTGCCAACGAACATCATTTCATTTTAATTTATATAAGATTTCATTATCTAATGAGAAAAACCATCCAGCGAAATAAATAAACAATCTACCCAATAATCAAGTTAAAGTTACAACAAAATAAAAGTATTTTTCTTTAGCTATTAAAGTTATCTAGTTAAAAGTTTCATTTATTACACTATGGAAAGGATGTTGCTGACAAGTCTCCTGAGAAAGTTTGTAATCCGTCGTTATACCTACTCATTATTAAGTTTTTTGTTAAAATAAGTATTTTGCTTCATCATAGTTAAATTATCATTAAATGATTTGTTTTACGATTAAGTATACATGTAAGTAGATTCTTAAATAATTAAAGTTATCAAATAAATATTATTATGTCTATAACTTAGTAAAACTTAATCTTTCTTGTATTTGTATGATGAAAGTCTTTTCGTATCCCGATGTAGACTTACGAACCGAACTTCTTTCTAGAATAGCATTCATATCAGTAAGTTAGCAGATTGGGCCCACCACGCTGGCCCAATGCGGGTTGGTGGGTACTAAATATTATATAAGTGGGTCTAAACAGTTAGGTAAGTATCAAAAAACATAATTATACGTCTATATAAAAAAGTCTCTAACCTTTTTAAATACGAGTTTATTAATTTCGATGAAAAATATTAAGTAATATAACTTTATAAAACCAACTCAGTTGAAATGTGATACCTATATAGGAAACTCTTCACGTAGTCAGTACAGCTACAAAAACATAAAACAAAAAATTACAACATACAAATATTTGAAAAGTATTATTGCAAATGCCGATCAAAAGGGAGGAATTTAAACACAAAATTATCACGATTAGAGCTAACACAACGCTCAGGGCAGGCAAATACGGCAAATACGACAAATTAGTGAAACGGTCGCTCTCGCATTTCAATTCGCTCGGCGCGCAGTAAATGAAGCGGCATGAATTCGCTCAGTGCGATATTCTCGAACAATGTCACACAATGTATAGGCATGAAACAATATTATGTCGCAAGCAGTTTTGGTTCGGCCATCCTCGATCAGATATAAAAACTAAATGTACAATCAACGATCTCAAAAAGAAAAAAAAAGAGTAGGCACTCTTTTTTTTTCTTTTCTAGCGAGATGTTTCGGTACTCATTTTGTTTAGTACTTAGTGTGCGGGCTAAGTGACAACATGACGAAGTGCTCCTTCAAAATTTGCTATTCTGCCAAAACACATATAGGTATGTTAAACGTATGTATGTTAATATGTTGAATATGCCAAAGTTGCCACTAATCCGCTACGATTTAGTATTGTGTATCTAGTTTTCATATGTAATCGAAAGTGGCTGTGGCTATATTGCGGAGCATCCTCGATAACCTGCCCCCTAGACAAACGGAAAACGCCCCATGACGATTCGTTAGCATTCGTCAACAGTAAATGTTATAAAAAATTCAATAAATAAACCATGATGTTACATAAATTACGAAGATAAAGTTTTTAAAATTACCAATTTAAAACGATAAATGACGTATCGTTGACATAAGTCAAATCCCATACATTTATCATTCTATTCTACAAGCGTTTATGCCACTTGTCTAGGCCCTGTGTTAGGAAATTGGTGCAGCATTCAGTTTGTCTCTGATTATGAGATTTACAATTAACATTTCGACGCTTAATTCTGATTTACGTAAGTTTCATAGTATATGAATTTATGCGTTCAAACTGAGATTGTTAAGTACACATTAGGATTAAAGTGTGCGGCTACTTAGGAACAAGCTAACTATGCATATTTAAGAACCCTCATAAAAACTTAATATAATGTTTCGCCGAAATAAAGAGATAAATACATATTCCCTCGGCAGTATTCAGAAATAGTTCAGAGAGTAAACGTAAATCACAAGAGCAAACAGAAACTAACCTTGAAATATTTCTAGTCTCAGTTAACCCCTTCTAATCACAAGTAACAGCGAATCTTCATCATGCCTCAGTCTGTTCAAAGATGGCACAGATGTTAGGTTAAGGGAATTTCGATTTTACAGTGTAGCTTTAATAAGTCTAAAAGCGGTCAGCTTGCCAGGTCACCAGTCACTGCTGACTGACACGCTGTAATTGAATTGTCCACTTAGTGCTTGGAGAAGCAGTGTCTGCGTCTAGTCAACAATGTCAATCGGATTGGTAGAGTTCTGCAGTGATTGGATTGCTATGAAGGCAAATTGGTCTAACGAATAATTTAAACACAGTGATAACAAATCTAACTGATTCTAAAACATTAAGTAAACAGTGAGTTCTACTGGAAGTGTTACTATTGGCTACAAGAATTTTCTGTCAACAAACCCCACTTAACTATAATTACAAAATTATAAAGTTTGAATGAATACTTATAGGTACCACTAGCCTAGAATCTCATCATAAATGTAAGCACATCCTATAATCGCTTTAGATTAAATTTTTAAAATGTCTTGAAAAGGGTAAAAAAATATAGATAAGTAATCAAATATAACTAACATGTTAAAAGTAAAAACTAACTGCATATAGAAGCATAACTTATACTGGGGCTGAATTCGATAAAGAATGTTTGTGAACAAGATATTCACAATTCTTTGTGCAAATAAATATCTAGTGTCACTCGGATTTTTACGTTTTAATAAGAGAGATTCATTAGAAAACCACAATAAAATGGTGTCTTTCTCACAAAAAACAGTCGAAATTCGTGTGACACTAGATATTTGCAAAAGAATTGTCAAAAATTTGTTTTCAAACATTCTATCAAAGGCTCTATTAAAGTTTAGTGGACGCACAAACCTATCGTAAATCATATAAATCAACCTATCAGTGAATGAATTGATGCTGCCCCAATGCCCAGTCTTACAAAGATGGGTTTAAAAAGCGAGTCATTAAGAATCAATCTCCCCACAAACGCGATAACAAGTACCTCGTATAAATTACATGAGCATGAGCGAGGGCACCACTAGACAGATGTATCAACATAAAATAACAGGGTTGTGAAGGCAAAACACAAATGTTGAACAATTATATTACGCTTAACGTATTCTGTTAATTGATCTGCGTAATGAAGCGCCATAGCTCATGCCTAATGCTTATGTTTATGTAATACACACATTGCGCATATAATTTGGGTATGGGGGTAATGTAAAACTGTAAAGTATCTTTAGGATTGCTGGGTAGGTATTGTGGCAATGTAAAACTGAAAAGTACCTTTGCAATGATGGGTATGGAGGTAAGGTAAAACTGAAAAATTTGAAATGCTGCGTATTGTACGGGTAAAGTACATAAAACTGAAAAGTACCTTTAGGATGCTGGGTATTGGGGTAATGTAAAACTAAAAAGTACCTTTGGAATGCTGGGTATGGAGGTAATGTAAAACTGACAAGTAACTTTAGAATTCTGGATATGGTGGTACGTAAAACTGAAAAGTACCTTTGGGATGCTGGGTATTGGGGTAATGCAAAACTGAAAAGTACCTTTGGAATGCTGGGTATTGGGGTAATGTAAAACTAAAAAGTACCTTTGGAATGCTGAGCTTCGCTGGCGACGCCGCTGGGAGGGGGGTCGTCTACTGCGGAAGAGGTTGACGGGGCGGGCTGGTCGGGAGGGTTGGACTGTTGGATCTTGTGGCACACCTCGAAAGCCTGCCCCACGGTGCGCACGATGCGCATAGCCTGGCTCTGAGAACAAAAATTTGTATCTTATTGTATGGATACCAAAGTACATTTTCTGGGTACACGCACAAAATGGGGCAAAGAAGTTGGGCAATAACTTTTTATTGCCCAAAAACACATACGGTAAATATTTAACAAAGAATGGAGAGCCGAGATGATCTTAGTTGAATCACTGTTTACATATTTTGGGACTATTGGAATAGGTAAATTAATTTGAACCCGATCTAACAAAATCTGTCATTTCAGGACATTAATTAAATAAATAAATAAATAAATCTTTCCTACAATCACACCAATTATCTAGCCCAAGAGAAGCTTCGAAGAAACTCGTTAAATGGTTACTAGACAACGGATAAACATACTTAAAATACTTAAATACATACTTATTATACATAGAAAACACCCTAGACCCGAGACAATTTAGAAAAACAATAATTTCTAAATTGACCCGACCGGGGTTCGAACCCGGGACCTCAGAGATGGCGACACCATGAAAACCGGTGTACAAACCACTCGACCAAGGAGGTCGTCAAGGAGGTTGTACTAGCGGTATGAACTAGCAGACTTGTACTATTATGTATTATATGCTAGCAGCTGAATAATACACTGTGACCTTACAGCGCTTCGCGTCAAGCACCATAATTCGTTGAGAGCCCTTTGGGGAAGTTCGTCGAAGCATGTCTCCATTGCATCAACGAAATTATCTAAGCAAAAACGGCGCACGTGAACTTTAGCATCATCATACTCCATCAAACAATAACATTGTTGATCCATTATGTTTCGGATTTTTTCTCCCTCAATATTGAGGTAGGTACCATGAATCATTGGTAGGTTTCTGCCCACAATCCAATTTAATGGTGACCACTCTCATACCTATTTATGCCGTTAAGTAGCATTGTTTTATATGACTGCGTTCCGGTTAAAGGGTATTCATGCAAGGGAAAGGACACACACACTAACACACATACATATTAACATACAAACGGGCGCGCACACAAACTCATACACGTACACACACACACACACACACACACATATACACACGCGCACGTAAAGAAAGAACCACACACATAACTACTAATTTTAATTACTTACTTACAAATTTTTATTACTAAAGTGTATAAATATAATTTAGCCATTGCTATGGAAGAGCGGTATCTCCTGGTACAAGCTTAACTACATAAAAGGAGACTCCTGTCCCTAAAGAATGTAAAACAAAATATTGTTACGGAAAATAAACATATTTTATTTTATTTTTTTTAAAATCTATTGACATCACCGGACATAAAAGCATAAGAACTTCAGGAGAGCTTCAGGGGCGGGAGGGGGGGGGGGGGGGGGGGGTGCGTGGTGCCCTTAGTACGTAATTCCAAACAATATTATAAGTAGTAAATTGAATTTGATAAGCTGATAATTTTTTTGTGGGATTAGATTAACACTTTTTTGGGAATTTGCAATATAAATCTGGTAATGCAAAATGAATGACGTTTAAAACCATTGATTTCAGATCAATGCATGGCGTAGTTGCTTTCATAAAGAAATTTGTGTTTTGTCCGTTAAAATGTAAAACCTCACAGAAAGAACGATTCACAATCATTTGTTTAATTTTAAATTGTTGTTGGAAATCTCCTATTCGCCGTAACGAAGAGTGATAACTTGTTCGACATCTTTACTGGGAAGGTGGCGTAAACTTTCCAAATTGCTTACACAGAAGGCAGAGCCCGGTAGTGATGCAAGAACTCAGTCTTTAAAGCCTTTAACAAAGTCCATTTTACACGTCTCAAGTCTGAAAACAAGACTAGAGTTCCCAGACTGTAGAAATAAAAGACTTATACTAAAGGACTAAAAGACTTAAATCGGGCTCGGCCTCGGGCTGGGGCTGTTTTTGGAAGATTTTCAACAGCACATTATAACAAATAATTTACATGATAACAATAAAGTTTTTGGTCTTAAAAGCCTTTTAAGATACGACTTAGTTTTTAAACCTGAGGTTAGAGGACTTTGACTCAATTAGTCTTTAGTTAGTCTTTAATTTTAGTATTTTGACTCAATATAGTTAGTATTCTTAACCGGTATTTAACGGGTCAGTTAACCCGTGACCACGGCCGGTGCAACTCGGTCAAAACGTCGTTTATAAAAGTTATATGTGGGATGTACTAAGTAGTTTTGCATTAAATCCATTGTGTGCATAATGCAATGCGAACGGTAAAAGTGTATAGTCTTTTTACTTCAAGACTTGAGGGTTAAAACACTAGTCTAATCGTGAAGCTTCTAAAATTAGTCGTCTTTGTTAAAGGCCTTAGCAGACTGAGTTTCTTGCATCACTAGAGGCGGTCCAGGCGCAAAAGAGCACGTGTCTAAGTGATACTCTTCGCATTTATCTGCGGGCGTGCGAGGCATCGCTTACAGCCAGCTTACAACGACACTTTTTTCACAAAATGTTTCGCCTGTGGTTTTGAAATGTGCTTGAAATGGTTTTGAAAGGTTTTGAAATGTGCTAAATAGTCATTAATATTTTATAGAGATCTAGTCCAAGGCTTTGTTTTAAGACTGACTCTCTTTAAGAGAGTGGTCTCTTATTATTATTATTATTATTGTCAGCCCATTTTGTCCCACTGCAGGGCAAAGGCCTCCCCTCCTTCTTTCCACAAAGGTCTCTTGCCTATCTCAAAAGCATATTTTTTATTAATTGTAATATTATTTTATTGACGTGTACAAAAGTGCAAAAAGGTTAGTGCGTGTGAATGCTTATTATTTGACTTTGACTAGCATGTCAAGATCCTTTACATTTATTTTTTAAGATTTAAGTGACTGTACTTAAATCCTATAAAAATAGCAGTGAAAAAATACAACTTAATTAATGCAATTATGAAGATTCTCCGTTGTCAAGTCCGTAACATTGATCTTATTTTATATTTGATTAGATATTTAACTTCACAAAAGTCTCTTTTACCGTCATTTGCCTTTTCATTCCCTAATAATCGTATCATGGATTTAATTATTCAACTAACAGCCGATTTATTAATAAAGTGTATATCTGTTGTTTACCTACTAGAGTGAGAGGCATAATTTGTATGGAGCTTAATTATGTCAATAATGTTATTAATTTCGGAAGTTAAGTTAGGCACGACACTTCTCAAAGGCACGAGCGCCCGAAATAAACATAGGGCGGTTTCAGACTGACGTTTTTCTCTACGCGTGTACGCTCGCGTGCAACATTAAACCGAACGCGGTTGTGCGCGCTTATTCCTGCGTGTTCGTTCAAAACATGAAATGAGGACATGTTCTCGCTCGCGTTTATACGAGCTTATGCGCGTCAACGCTCGAAGAAAACAAAAATGCACCTGTACGCGCGTACACACGCTTCCAAAAACGAGCTTATACGCGCGTACAAAACGCTAGTCTGAAACCGCCCTAAATTACAGTCGGCGCCGGCGGCTTAGTAAAATACATTTGATTTTTGACTAAGTTTCGATGCCTATGTGGCTATATAGCTGTTACGTAAACGGATTTTAGTGCTAACCATCGAGTGGACACTGGACTGCACAACCTTGGCCGCCGTCCAGGAATCGACAAGATATACCACAAGTATCTACTCGTATCTATCTGCCTAGTATTGATACAAAGAGCCACTTTATACGTTTAAAGGTCGCGAATATCACATCACCATTACAGTGAGATGATTGGGCTGTAATGCTGAACTACCATCTCAATTCAATGCTTAATATCATTGAGGTACAATAAACTAGAGTAGACGTCCCATACAAAGATTGTGCTCAGTTAGATGACAGCGGGCATCACGTGGTACGTTGGGGAGAGGGCTTGGTTGATATAAAATAAGTCCGAGCGCGCAGATGCGACACAATATTCATACAGTTTTATCGTGTTGTATTAAAAATATTTAACAATATTCTCCTACTTTTATGTTATTGTTAAATAAAAATAATTGTTAAAAATATACAAATCAATGGGTAGTTAGTTTTTATGTTTTATTGAATGTTGAAATTCAGAGAAAATTTATTTACTAAAAAAAACATAGTTCACTTAAATGAGCTTAGAGTATTTAACTTAAAAAGTAAGTACAATTCAGCAATACTTAAATTAAATTAAATTTTTGTGACGATGAAGCTGACTATTTCATCGGATCTAATTCATCTTTCTCTGTTTTGATGACTACTAAAAGAGTAACCTTGTAGATTAAAACACCAATCAAATAACTATAAATTAGGTACATTATGTTACCTAATTTAGAGTTATTTAATTAATTTAGAATTTTCTTCCACTCTCTTGCGTATGTTGCTTAGGTATCTGGCTACTTTGGCTCTGAAAGTTATTTGACTACGTACTATGGAGTTTTCTTTTAAAAAGGTATAAAACATAAGTTTAGTTTACTATCGTAATAAGTGGTTTTGAAGTAAAATTCAGTATTGAGTGTCAATGCGTTAATTGAAATTTGAAATAAAACAAATATTTTATTGGTTGTTTTATTTCACTCGTATTTTTACAATAATATCACGAAGTCTAAATTGTCAGTCATGATCGTTTCACTTATAAAATAATAGCTAATAATTTTTTCATAGTAAAACCAAATTATGCAGAATATATAGGCAGAAACTCATTTGAACGGCCTATTTTTATAGTCTATTATTTGCGTTGAAAAAATGGCGGCGATGGTTTTGTGCTGTTAGATGTTAGAAATATTTTATTTTTGAGTTAAAACGAGTTGTTTTTTGTGTACATACCGATGAAATGTTACACCTAGACTTTTTTCTGTGTTTCTCGAGTGATTGTAACAACTTTTGAGTGCACAAGGCATTTTAATTTTTTTCCTTTGTGGGACGTTAACGACATGTCACCGCAATCGCTCGGAAGCGACTAATAAAACGTGTGCACTAACTTGCTTCGCGGTGACTTATCTGGCTTTTTACATCAATGCCTATAACTTTAATACCTACAACCCACGTGTTTAGAGCAGGACACTGTCAGTAATGCGATAACTAAGCAAAAATGAACACAAATATCTACCTATGGCATAAAATTTATTAACACAAACTAATTAGCAGTACCTACCTTATAATAGGCTTCATAAAAAAATATAATTATATTTTAAGGGTCTGTATGTACGACTTTACAACAAAGTACCAAATGATATTCAGAATTAGATGTTAATAAATTTAAAACCAATTATAAGCTTTAAAAAAGCTTTTTATAAAGTGTCAGATTACACAGATTAGACAAAACAGCTTGGGTCTGAAATGATCCAAGTACTCGAACAGCTATTTCTAATTGTTTATGATTAATTATATAGAGTAACATATTTAGTTTAAATTCAAATTCATATTTCTGGTCACGACAGAGTTTTTTGTTTGTAAATTCGTTGCTCTGTTGCGCCCGTATTCGCCACAGCTAAAAAACGTTACAAACCATAATCACCAATGAGTATCCGAAATATCACAGCACTAGTATTACAAAGGCAGTTCGTACACGACGCAACCAATCACAAACTGGTTTGTAACGCGTTAGTAACCAATCACGCGCGACTAGCCATGCTAGTCGCGCGCTACTGGTTTCTGTTGAAGACTGGAAACTGTGTTGCGGTAAAATGAATGACCAACTATTAAATATAAAATTCGTCCAAGAAGTTGAAAAGCATCCGTGTTTGTATAATTACAAACTCACAGAGTATTCGCGTAGGGATGTGATCGAAAAAACTTGGAGTGAAGTGGGAGAAAAAATGAATCTCGGAGGTATGTTGAATAAAATTATTTTATTTGTATTATAAAGTAAGCTAGATATTTTTTACAAAGTGTGATTCCATTGCCAAGGCAGTGTTGCTTGTGGCGTTATGAAGTAATTTGCTAAATAATTTCTTAGGTTATAGGCGGTAGATTGTGCCGACACGTGAAGATTTTGTGGTGTAGGTATTGAATCTGGAATCAATTCGGGTCGTATTTCAAAATGACGTGGCTGATATGGAATTCCTTCTCTAGTCCGAACATAATTGTGCAAAATACAGGTTGATTTTACAATGTCAGCTGCCTTCTTTGGATCTCGACTTCGGATGGGACCACTTAAAACTGCAAATTTTTCGGTCATCATACCAAATGTACATTCAACTGTTTTTCTGCCACGACTCAGTCGGTAATTGAACACTCTTTTTTACGTTATCGAGAGTTCGTTGCGGGTATGGTCTCATTAAATAGCTTAACAAAGGAAAGGCTTCATCACCCACGAAATAGTAGGGGAAGGCATTGCCACTTTCATCATTTGGTAAACATGAAGATGTTGGTATATCAAGGCTGGTGTTTTCTATCAATCGCTTGATAGAAGAAGCACGAAATATACCACCATCGCTATTTCTCCCGGCATAACCAGCTTCAATCATCGTAAACAACCCATCAGCATCGCTACATGCCATCAATACTATTGAATGGTATGATTTGTAATTGAAATTACTTGAACCAGAGTTTGGAAGCTTTTCTATACGGATATGTTTTCCATCTATGCTACTAATACAGTTGGGTAAATTCCAAAGCAAAGTATATCGTTCTGCAATCTTCTTCCATTGGCTTTCATTTGGAATTTTCATATAAGTATCTTTTAGTCCATTCCAGATTGCAATTGTAGTTTCGGCCACAATTATTGACACTGTACAGTCCCCTCTAGCAAAATATAACCCAAGAGCCACAAATGTAGACCCTGTGGCTAAGTACCTAAAAAAAATTAAAGGTGTTAAACTTTATTTCAGGAAGCCAGTGCAAAGAAAAGTGGAAGAATCTTCGCGCAGTATTCGTACGTCATATGAAACCAGCTCCTAGTGGATCATCCGCAAAGAAAAAAAAACTTATTATTTAATTGATTCCATGCAATTCACTATTCCATTTATAAAAACGTTGGGCTTGGTATCTGGAAATGTACCTGATGTACATCATGAAGAAATAATTAACGAAGAAGATCATGAAGAATACGATTACAACTATTTGCCACTCTCTCCCAGCGATCATCATCTACCAAACCAACCACATTCTCCCGTGTCATTGTCATGCCCCCTACCTACACCACCTACAACAAATTTAACACCTTCTCCCATTTCATGTCCTCTACCAACACCACCTTCTCCGCAAAATGTTGAATCTATGAAAAAGGGCAAAAACTCAAAAGTGCAAGCAGATTGTGATAAAATTATAATGGATTATTTTAGTGCCAAGAAGGCAACATTGAATAATAAGAATAATGATGCGATAGACTCAAGAAAAATGTTTTTACTCAGTCTGCTACACGATGTATGCTCAGTTGAGAACCTGTAAACGTAAAGTACTTGCAATAATAGAAGAAATTTTTCAGGAAACAACGAATCATCTTACACAAAGTTGTTCACATACAACCGAGCACATACTCGTTGAAAGACCGGGCACTACGACTCAAAACTCGATTTTGACATATTATGAATCATTGGAAGGCATGTTGACAGAAGCAGCTTTAAATAATAACTAATAGTTAATATATAAATTCATTAATAATTGAAGACATCAGATGATAAAGGCAATGAGTACATTAGTTTTGTAATGCTATGTATTATGTAACAAGATTAATAAGCTTAAGTAAAACAATATATTTCATTAAACTTTTATTAATTAAAATAAAATTGCACAAAATAATCTTGAAATAATATGACCTTTTAATAACCCTTAAAAGCTTCAGGTATAAACTTCAGCTGGTCTTGCAAATTTTAGCACTTTACAGTGGACTGTTGTTTCCCTATGATGTGTTTTCTTGATAATTCTGCATTATTACAAATCCTTTATTATTTTATTTATTTAAGTATTTATTGTGATAAAAACGACATACATCCATTACATTTGTCACACTATTACTTACAAATGATAATAACAAAATTATATAAACAAATTAAATAATAAAATCATTCGACATCCTCGCTATCCGGGATGCTGGTAAAGCTCCATTGGTCACTCAATTTCTCACAATATTATAAAAATGCAGGTATTATTTTATTATCAATTTGACATCATCGGTTATGGCTCTAGGTCTTATGTTATGCCTTCCTTGTTTATCCATAGCAGGCACACTGGCACCACTGACTATCTGTTTTGGTAACACGGTAATTTTTCTAGTTACAATTTGGTAGAGAGCACAAAATGCTTGTTTGCAGACTCTGGTAGTAACATTATCAGTTATTATTATATTGAAATGAGTAGGATTTATGTTTTCTTGCATTTTGTCTAGGTCGTTTTACCTTGGAAGATATAATGCCTTTGAACAAAACAGAATTTTTAGCATTAACATCAAGTTTATAAAATCTTTTAAGATCTTAATTCTCCGTTCCAAATTAAAACAATCTGAACAGTTCCAGCGACATTTTAAATGACATAAGATTCCATTATTCACACTTTTAGCTGGCATTATTTTATTATTTTTTGAGATAAATAAACCTTGCTCTCCTAATTTGGCATTTTTGTGTCTTTTCCATTCATTAGGTAGGTATAGGTAGGCACGCAAAGGCTTTTCTCCTTTTTTATTTGATAACTGATTCATATTAGAAGGCGAAGCGATAACATCACAGCTTCGTTGCTCTGCTCAGTAACTGGTGGAAATAGCAAAGTTTGGATCTCATTTTGTTGCTGATTAATAGGTACATCATCATCCAAATCACTGCAGTTAGTTGATGAACCTAGGTCCATGTCAGGCACGTAATCACTCGATGTATCTTCTTATCAAGTGAGATCTGAACACAGAAAACAATTACAGATCTGACTCAACTGGCGGTAACGGATGGTAGTATTGTATTGTATAGATCAGAAACATATAAGCACACATGTAGCTCTGCAATCAGAAAATTAAGATAGATGTCAGTGTCAAAAAAAAATGCGGGATATGGGAATGGTTAAATGGTGACAAGTGACATTTAGGCACGTTTGGAAACATAATCTTAAAAAATTTAAGTTGATTTTTATTTATGCAGTTGGTGTATCTAGAAAACTGGACCGAAATTGCAAAATATAATTAAAAAAAATTTATACACAACGAAGTAAAAGGGGGTTGAAAATAGCCTAAATAGCTTCGAGAAACTGATGGTACAACCGGCCGTGCCGCTTTTTTTGCTCGACTTGGCGGGGACACTGCCGTGCCTCCAGATCTAACGTATAATAAATAACACTGATCAAGCTATATTGATTGAACAGACTTTATAAAGTAAATAAAAGGTAGTTGATAAGTAAATTAAATAAAGGTTAAGTGGTATAAAAAGTAAATAAACCCTATGTTGTTGTATTTTTTACTTACCTCAGTGTTATAAGGATTCTCTCTTCGGCACATACACACTCCCGCATATTAGTATTTTTCTTTTGAATCGCAGGAGATACGAATCATATAAGAATAAGAATCTTTAGACATTCTATAGAACTGCAAAAATTTGTAATCGTCTTCACGCAGTTCGTTTGCTGCAACTGACAATCTACAGTTGATATTATTATCGATATAGGGGTGTACCCAAAATCTTCTTTTGTTTCTCCGTCGTCGTCGTCGGTAGTAGTAGAGAAGTAATAACTCCTCATCACTCGAATCGCTAGTCATTTCCATTATTTCCGAAACAACACAATCCGACAAAATCGTGTTGGTCGCGTAGATTTATCAACTAAATTTGGTAGCGCCGTGTACGAATCTTCGTCACTAACTAGTTAGTAACTACAATTACAAACTGGTTCCGTCAGTTTTGAGTAGCGTCGTGTAAGACGGTTAAAAAAGATTTGGGCGATTAAAATTTAAAAGTACATAGTAATTGAGTTTATTGAATAAATATATATCTTTATTATTGACATTTTGCATTCACAATGCAATAAAATGTTTACTAATGAATAAATATATTTTGAGTTTGGATTAAATCTACTTACATTATAAAAAGATAAAAGAAAAGTGGTCTGACAAGGACTTAAATATAATTGCTTTGTATTTATCACACATTTATTAACATTTTTATGCTTGGATAGGAAGGAAAGTAAATAAATAATAATAACTTTCCCATACTCACACCAATTCTCTAGCCCAACTTAAACTTCCATGAAAATTTTGCCTTTTTTGGGTATTGAACTCAAGACCTCCAGAAAAGGTCTGAGTCTGATGGGCTGAGTGCTTTATCACTTGACCATTGTACACATCTAACATTTCGAATAAAAAAAACGATACCTATTCAAAAAGCTACAATTTGAGCTTTCATGATTTTTAAACTTTCGTGTTCCATTATTAATAAACATTTAGATTGTTCAGCCCTTGACCATACACGAGCGGTGCAAACTCGCTCAAAACGTCTAGTATAAAAAATTAAAAAGGTATGCGTAAGATGCCTTCAATAAGTAGTTAGCGTTAATCCCAGTCTAAAAATT
The DNA here is from genome assembly GCA_963921215.1 of Scoparia ambigualis. NCBI lineage: Eukaryota > Metazoa > Arthropoda > Insecta > Lepidoptera > Crambidae > Scoparia > Scoparia ambigualis. The sequence goes on along the minus strand of OY992501.1, from coordinate 19,726,636 downwards.
TTATAATGCCTGCACGGCTAAAAGTCATCATACCATTACCGTTGCTTTGTTTACTGACTTTTTTCTTTTAATTAGATAGCAAGCACGCTACAACTACTTAGCTGAGTGCAAATGCTTTTCAATCCGAAATAGACACAATTCTTTTCAGTTAAAAGTCAGCAGACGAGAAGAAAGTAAATGTACAATATGCCGCTAAAGCACAATTCACATATTGTGACTAAAGTGTATTGTAGTGGTGTAGAGCTTTTGTTTGCAGGAAACTCCTTACAAAAGAATGATGTAACTGTTGAGATAATCTTATATTGTACGTAATTACATTTCAATGGAGCCCCTATAGTTTAGTATAGTATCATATCAGAAAGTGGACTCGCCAATTACCATTTGTCTTATCGGAATAACAATCACATAGAAATAAAGAGCATAAAAATATTATTGTTTTAATTATTGAAATATAATCGCTAAGCTACCGAGACCCCAGTTGTTTTTTTTCTAGTAAAACATGTTATCCTATATCTATCTATATAGCATTGTGAATGCAAAATTTTCAATAATTAAGTTTGCAATTACGACTTTATCGATTGTTAAATACTTGCAACAGTATTTCTTTCGAATGTGAGGGTAGACTTCACAGTGACGTAATACCGCTGGCTTGCAGCGTAAATCAACTACTAGAAAAAAGGGTTTGAGTCCCGTTTGAGCTTTCCTGAGACTGGTTGTTTTTTTCTAGTAAAACATTTTATCCAATAATAATGTTCATACCTTCATTATATTGATCCGTAAAGTATCTAGTTAATGATTTAAACAAGTTTCACAAGAAGCCAATGTTTTGCTAGCTAGATACTTTATTGGCGTGAGCGTAAATTTTTTTGTGTCACACAAGTTCACACAACCTTGTCGAGTAGCGGTGAAAGAAACTACCACCCTCTCTCTTCCCTTGGGTGTCGTAAAAAGCGACTAATGGACTAAAGACTGCACATACATCCATCAGCTTAGAGCGGCGCGCCGCGGCGATGGGCTCACCACCTGTCACGTCGAGCACATGTGCAGTCGCTATTTTGTGAAAAGTGGACTATGGTAGAGGACTGCTTTTGCTGGCCTCATTGCGCAGTCTCTGACTAACCCTTCGGGATTATTATAGTCGTGATTAAATGTATGGATGTATATTAAGTAACTATGTAGATTTTATTTTGTGTTTTGCTAAATAGTTAGTTACAATAACAAAAATGTTAGTACCATTGTTATGTTCAGATTCCGGTAACCAGTTCTTTGTGAATTTAAGTAATTAAAGATTTCGATCGAAGTGAGGTGACTGTAATACCAAATGGTCTATTAGGTCTATAAATTATGCATATTGCGTTAATTATATTTAAACTTGAATTATTATCTATGCAAAAAAAAACATATTTGTAACTACCTACATATTATAATATACATCCACGGACCTGTTTTCAGGTCCGTGTATACTGTATACATGGACCTGAAAACAGGTCCGTGGATACAGTACAGTATACATCATGTTTGAAACGTATCCAAAATATGACAGTTCATTGTAATCATTTAATATCCTGCAATTTCTAGAACAAAGTAGTTGAACAAACTGACGTTGTCCAGTATTTTTAATAATTTATTGTTAGGTTTGATGGTGTTTCTTATATTTTATAGGTTAAAATGTTATGTACATGGATTTATTTTATCGTTATGATGGAACCTATCGATTGGCATATTAAAATAAAAATTGACTAACTGTTACATAGTTGGTTGGATTGATTCTCAATGATAAAATAATAAAAAACTGTAAATTCAGTTATTTTTATGTTGTTTTACAAAACGGGATGTTGTAAAATGCGTTAAAAAGTCATGACTCATAGTAAAAAGAGCTGTTCCGTTTTTCTCGAATCTGTAAATATTTCGGGAAGCTTTCGATATTTTTCTTTCCTCATGAACCTAATTTGGACGATTACGGATCTTATGAATATTTTCGTCCTGACAATTACGAAAACGAAAAAGAAATCAGCCAAATCTATCCAGCCGTTTTCTAGAAATGCTCCGACACACATGTGGCAATTTGATTTTTATTAATATAAAAATAGATAGATAGGTTTAGCCTGTGGGCCGTTTCCCTCTCAATATAGTGAGAAGGTGGCTCGTTGAATAAGTTTGACACTGATTGATGATCCAAAATTCACAACACGTAGGTATTATCGGAATAACAAAATGATATTACCGACCAATCTCTTTCACGAGGGGACCAAATTTCCAATGGTCAGTCGTTGGTATTGATTGAATGTCCGAAGCGAAGTTTTTGTGCGCCTAAGAATTTGGGCTATTCAATTGATCGAACGAATCGTTTGCTTAGACGTAGTTGTAGCCTCAAAAATGTTTTTATTAAACATTTCTCATACGCTTTGTTAGTTTTACGAGTAGATTTCTTCTACTCCTCAGGCCCCAAGCGGTCGCATGAGACCGCACCTACAAAAACACACTTGACTTTGTACCGTGTTACTTTAGTATGAACAAGTTTAGTTATTTCGGCTCTGTGGTACATCTTATGTATTGTTATCGCAAAATATCGCATAGTCTATGCTCGATTCTGTCGAATTTGACGTTGACAGTGGGGCCAAAAAAAGTGTCAAAAAAATCCAAGACAGAGGGGTTAAATCTATGTACCTGGTATAACTTAAAAAAACAATTACCACGAAAGTATGTACGGGCATATTTGCTTCAGGACAGCAGCACATTTAGGCTAATTCTTTTTTTGTTTTATAGGACAAGTTTAGTATGAAAGAAAATGTTTGGCATTTTTCACGGGGTGCGGGATGTTTATGCGGATGGAAGTCGTGCCCGGCCGCTAGTACAAGGATAAAATTGATGAAAATGATAAATGAAGGATAAGTGAAAATTTTTAAGCAAAATGGATGGCGTCGTCACTTGTTTTACAGGCCATTTTGATAAGTCTATGGAAAAGTTTCTGGAGCAGTTCCAAGCAGTAGGAGTATACAAAAAATGCACTATCTCTGAGGAACAGTTACCGTTATTGCCAGCATTTTTAAAAGGCAGGGCTCGGTATTTTTTCCGCTCAATAAAAAGTTCATGTAAAACCTTCAAAGAAGTGGTGGATAAATTGAGGGAAGAATTTGAAGTTTGTCATTACTCCGAATCATTTTATTGCCAAGCAGGACCAGAAAGTAATATATTTTAATTATTTAATATGGAGCTCGATGGCGCAGCGGCTAGCGCGTTCGGCTTGCGATCTTGCTCGCTAAACAACTTTCGCAATGCCGGGTCGCTGAATGGGTGACCATATTTAAAAAAAAAAAAATCTTGAGCTCCTCCGTGCTTCGGAAGGCACGTTAAGCCGTTGGTCCCGGTTGTTGTCGTAAGATGGCAGTCGTTGAAACCCACCAACCCGCATTGGGCCAGCGTGGTGGGTTATGGCCCAATATCCCCACGTGCTATTGTCCACGTGGGAGGCCTGTGCCCAGCAGTGGGACGTTAATAGGCTGATGATGATGATGATGATGATGAAAATATAAATATATTTTTGACATTTAACCGCAAAAATGTACAAGAGAAAGCCTCTCCATTTATAAAACGACACTGTAGCCTTTTTTAAAACTAATTACTAGACTATGATTTTTGTCTATAACCTTAATTTTATAGGTACCGAGTTAGTATTTTATAGCTTTTTTTAGTTAGAAATAAAATACTTAAGAAGCAGTATTGTTATCTAGTTGGTGCAGCAGCTTGCGCGTTCGGGCTGTATCTTGTATGAACAATAACAACTGATTCAATAGCGGATTCTTGGATGGGTAAAAAAATTACAGTATTGTTCCCGGATGTTTTCTTAAGATAGAAATCGTTAACACTGTCCAATCCTTACATGGTGATGACCTACCCCAGTGATATCATCCAAGAGTTACGTGGAATGAGCAGGGGTGTGTAAATCGGCTATTTTTTTTATTAATTTGGTACCTATCTTATTAAAGTTTCTGTCATTTGTTATCTATCTATAAATCTATCTTTCCTACAATCACACCAATTATCTAGCCCAAGAGAAGCTTCGAAGAAACTCGTTAAATGGTTACTAGACAACGGATAAACATACTTAAAATACTTAAATACATACTTATTATACATAGAAAACACCCAGACCCGAGACAATTTAGAAAACAATAATTTCTAAATTGACCCGACCGGGGTTCGAACCCGGGACCTCAGAGATGGCGACACCATGAAAACCGGTGTACAAACCACTCGACCAAGGAGGTCGTCAAATTTGATGTTATCATTTGATGATTGGTCCATAAAATAAAAACCGGCCAAGTGCGAGTCGGACTCGCCCATGAACAGTTCCGTAGCAGCAAGTAATATCATATAAAAGTTCTTGTAGGTCGTTGTAACTTTGATCGATGTTTTAATAATAGTGTATTTTTTAAATTAATTAATTTATGACGTATTAAAAAAAATACTTACTAGATCTCGTTCAAACCAATTTTCAGTGGAAGTTTGCATGGTAATGTACATCATATATTTTTTTTAGTTTTAACATTCTCTTATTTTAGAAGTTACAGGGGGGGGGGGATAAATTTTACCACTTTGGAAGCGTCTCTCGCGCAAACTATTCAGTTTAGAAAAAAATGACATTAGAGACCTTAATATCATTTTTGAAGACCTATCCATAGATATCCCACATAGGTATTTTGGGGTTTGATGAAAAAAATAATAATTTGAGTTTCAGTTCTAAGTATGGGGAACCCCCAAAATTTATTGTTTTTTTCTATTTTTGTGTGAAATTCTTAATGCTGTTCACAGAATACATCTACTTACCAAGTTTCAACAGTATATGACGAATCCATAAGGGTTCCGTTTTTTGCCATTTGGCTACGGAACCCTAAAAAGGATTTGTTGTGTGTTCAGCAGCGTAAAAAAATAGCAAAAATTTTCAGTCCTTATTTTTAGAAAGTCAGTGAAAAGTGTCCGGCATTTAGCATGAGTAGTGGCCAGAGCCCAGCCCTAGGACATTTGAAGGCCAATAGTAATAATAATAAGACCTCTAAATTCTTTATTACAACGAAAAATCCCCACTGTAGCGTCACAAACTCCTCGCCGCAGTCCTATGAAGTAATCGACATTTACTGCATGACGCGGCATTTCCAACATTGTCTGGACACTGGAGACTAAAAATAAATGTTCCCCACATATTCTTATGTATATTTACGATAGGTATATTGACATTTTGCAACTCAATATGTCAGACGCTTAATTAGACCGTACTATATTTGAAAGCCCAGACACGATCCCGTATGTTGTATTATGATAATATAGTAATACGAGCGACGTCATGACACTATTTCCAGTTTAATAGTGCTAGCGTCTCGTTTGTGCTATTTTATTTCATGTGTTTCATGCTTCAGTTACACTAAGAACACTTCGTTATTATATCTTTTGCTATCGGCTCGCCCTGCGGCTTCGTCCTCGTGAACATCCCGTGACGTATTTCCATTACATTTCTTTGATACAAACCTAGTACTGACAATTAATTACAAGCACAACAAAAAAGGAATTAGCCAAATAGGTGCAGCCATCTGGAGCGATGTTCGAACAAACATTCGGGCCAATTGATTTTTAATAAAATAGATTAAACATTTTTTTAATCCACATTAAGTGCAATTAAAACTTTACAACAAATGTAAAGCTTACTATAAATAACTGGTATTTATTTAAAATCACGCTATTTGCCCGTTCTAATACCAATTTCAATTTTCAATTTTAGTTTTCTTTTACGATTGCGCCATCTCTAGCGTGAGTGAATAGACATAAATCACTGTTTTTTGTCGATCTCTTTGTGTCTGTTTAAAAATAATTGTCATCACAAAACGTATGATCTCGTTTATAAATAGAACTGTCGAGTTCAATTCCTTCATTCATATCACGGTAGATACTCGTATAGTCCTCATAAGAGTTGAATGGCTTATCTGTCGCAAGCGGCAGTCGGCTGATAAAATTTGGTCAGTCTGAGACAATGACCTTTACACTATCATAATTCTGGCTACCTCACCTCGGTGGCTACGTCAGCATTCTATTTCGATAGCCGTCATCACCGTCAGTGAGGTAAAAGAAATGTGGTCGGTTTAAAAGCTTTCATACGTGCGGCTCGAGGCGGTCGTAAATCGCGCACGCGTTTACGGAACACCTATACACCTTGGACCTTCGTAAGTAAAAGTGTCGTACACTATATACTCTTCAATAGATTTGTAGTAAGTGTTTCTTTGCAAAGTTTATAGAAAGATTCTACTTCATTAAAAAGTTGTAGATGCGTAAAATTCGGAAGAAGAAGAATGTTAAGCAATTAAAGCAAAGGACGTGTGTCAGAATCGTCACATAATTAAACGGAATGCTGTAGTCTACTTGCTAGCCCTCCAGGAAACGTAGGTTATTTTTTTTAATGGATGACGATTGAATAATAAAATACAAAAGTTTTTAAATAGAATAAAAGTTAAAACTGGGAAATTAAAATTAAATATCTGACATGATGGATAAAGTTATATTGATGTTGATGGCCTCCTCGATGTATTCGTCGACGTCGTCAGATGACATCACGCAGCGTTAGACAGGAAGACAGTTTTATTAGATGAAAAGTCAACAAAATTTTCCATAAAGTATAAAACGGTACCTTCTCCAAAAAGAGTGGAAAAAACATAGGAAAGTATTTGTAATTGTATTGTTGATAAACTATCAGCTTTTATATAAAATCACAGATATTGTTTTACTAAGTATTAAAAGATGTCTGTTCTGACTAACTGGAGAGCAAATATTTTATACTCGTAGGTATATATTTATTTCTCAATTTATTCCAAAAAGTACCTATATTATTATAGCGAAGTAGCAAAACATCATGACATTATAATGACCATAAGAGTGACTCTTCAAACGGAATAATTAAAGAAGGTTAAACTGTTCTGTACTTCGAAGTGTTTTGAAGATTGGAGGCGTGGTTCGGATTCAATTGCATGAATGTTTTGTTATTTAGCAGGCAATTGGGGCATGTACTAACGTTTTAGGAAGGTACAGTCGGGGAAGTTTCTGGTCGATCACTTTTCGGCGATAGTCACTTGCACACGATCTACGAGTACGCTACTGTACAGTCACGAGCACCAATATGTGTACACTTTGACTCTTATTCCATTGTTTTAAGACCTACAATTGTTTACATATTTTTGCTCGTGACTGTACGTACGCGCGGTCGAAATGATACGAAATTTAGTTAGATAATGAGATAAAGAGTGGTAGAGCCACGCTGCGTTGCAGCACGCATTGGGCCGGCTCGCCCGGGGTAATACCACCCTCTCACGAATATCCGGCGTGAAATAATGACACTTGGTACTGTTCTGTTTCGTCCGGCCCCTCCCCCCCCCCCCTTCCCCGCCCATCTCACAATTCCTATTCCTTCCTTAACCCTATTCCTTAAAGGTCGGCAACGCATCTGCGAATCCTCTGGTTTTGCGGGTGTTCATGGGCGGCGGTGATTACTCTCCATCAGGTGACCCGCCTGCTCGTTTGCCTCCTTCTTATAAATACCTATAAAAAAATTGGTTGCCTGTAAAGTCGGTATACGGGCGAAAGTTTTACGTGACAACGACTTTGAGTGGTAAAATAATTTTAATGTGAATATTCATTCGTATAGTAGGAAGAAGGATGAAATAATAGTAACAATTTAAAACATTTATTTATACAAAGAATTATATTTAAAACATTAATTTATACAAAGAATCTCGCACTGAATTTCATATTAACAAAATCTTAGGCGGGCTAACCATGCCCGAGTGGAAGGGACGCGTGCCTCTCACTCGCTCTCATTGTGAGCGCATAACGTGAGCGGAGCGTAACGCAGTTTCTTGAAGTGTCACCCGGCAAACCAATTTATAAGACGTTGTCACGTCAAAAATCTTTTGAAAAACCTACCGTGTTTGGTATAACATTTTTTATTACATTCTATTACAATATGTGATGATTCGTTACATTTCCTTCTGAAATGTGATTTACAATATTATGAGTAGAAAAATTTCTGATTGTTTATAGTAAGTAAAAGGATCATTCAATATGCATGTAACTATGTCATGTTTGCTTAACAATTAAAAAAGTAATTTTATTAATTGGCCAATATACTGTCGCACAGGGCCACATCTGGGCAAAAGACTCAATCATTGCAATCAAGTCACCGCTACATTGTTGAATCACCACTCTTGCCAAAAGCGGGTTTGGTGACCACAAACCCGGGGTATGTTGACCACAAACCCGGGGTATGCATCCCAAGATCCTCTTTGCCCAACCTGGACATTGGACCTAGGACTTCCGGATGTCGGTCCGAGCGATTCGCACACGATCACCAAGGCGTAGGTATCAAGTTTAACAAATAATTTATTGCTTACATTCATTAGAGGGTTGAAGAGGCCGCTGCTCGTAATTTTAATTGGCAGATGTTCATAGTAGATTTATTACAACCGTCACAGAAGTTTAGTCTTTACATGAGTTTAAGTATTGAATAAATTTATCTGAAGGGAACATCTTCTATTGGAAAACAAATATTGTAATTTTGGTACCTCGCTATTGAGTTATTTGGAGTTAAACATTATTGCGAACAAGGCAATGAAAATTGGTTTGAGCACTCTTCAACTAACAATACAACAGTTAACTAGCGAAATTGTTTACGGGTTCATAAATTTACTTCTGTACTGATCTAATTGTTCATGTTCGACGTCATCGAAAATGCTAATGAACTAATACTACATAATACTAACTACTACAAAAAGTATCCAGATATATATCTAGATAGTCTGCCAGGTAGATACCTGGCAGACTTGTTGGTCATATTACCGGTCTGGGAATTTCTGCAGTCTTCGAGTTACGTTTCTTTGTATTATTTATCAGTTCTCAACTGGAATGACGTAAATAATTGGAAGAAATTAATGATTTATACTGACCTAGCTAACTCATTATCATTCTGTTACTATTGATCTAAACTACAATATCATAAGGATAAATTAATCTTTTAAAAGTACACCTAAATGGTACCAATGCAATGTAAATTTCAGATTTTGGCTAAAACACCTTGAATATTCAAAAGAAAACCTTTTACAGATATTTAAAGATCGATTGATCAGGTACCTACTTTAACTTTTAATTGATTTACTGCAGTGAATTTTCAAAAGCGCCGTGGGTTCAATCCTTATTCGAAGGCAGTTGCGATAAATAACAATTTCTAATTATAAAATCAAATGTTGCCCAATGTTGCCCAATACAACAAACACGAAATTACGAGTAAGGTCTTTGTACAAGGGAATCGTCTGCATTGTGTGTTTTATTTCACTCCATTAGCACTCTATGTTGGTATAACAAGTAAACTAAACACGGTGAATTAATGATAGCGACCGAAACGGTTTCAGTTATACCTACCGCGTATTCCGACCGACGACCGACGCCCGGTTCTAAAATATCTCACGCAAACAAAACCAGTTTATTAAAGTTTTCTAAATAATAAATGGAGGTGACGACGGAATTATCGACAGTGACGTCATATGCGAAATGATACGCAGAAATGTCACCGAAAAGTTCATAATTTTATAAGAGCGCCATCGCTTCCGCGGTGAGTTGGGCGCCAAAAACTACGCGTAAACAGAATTGATTTGGTAACGATGTAGGTACCTGAAAAGTTAATTTGACATTCGGATTTTGTTGAAGTCGTTACGGAGCCGAGTGGACGTGTAGCAGACCAGCCGCTGAAGCACACGCCATCGCCACTATCAATCAATGCAAATTGTACGGAATGTTTTTGATGTCGACATTTTCACACAAGGCGCCAAAGACAGATATGTGTTTCACTGGATGATTTATGATTGCAAACAGTATCAACACAAATTTGGGATGTCCAAGTGTTCTATACCTTCTTTATTTTTCGTCACGCGCGTAAACACAAAATGTGCATCGGTATTGTTTTCTAGCCATTAAATGTTAATGTTTTCATGGACTAGTTTCAGTTGACGTAATTGCCGTCTTTAATTTCAGAGTTTCTTGGACAAGCCATTTAAAATTTTACTGTTTCGAACACATTGACTAAATTTCGTTCCGAACATAATTTAGCGGAGCTGTCGAATTTTAAGTCTGGCGAGAAGCGGGAAAGATTGAAATGACATTTATGTCTAACGCTGCACGACAATAAAACAAATGAACACCTACCTCTAAATCAGAGTCTATTCTCTCCAAAGACGAGTGCATTTCTGTTCGTAATGATATCCGATTAGGTTTCCGGGCTAAGCTATTCACACCCATGAGCTTATGGGACCGTCCAAGTGTAGCACTACCACTCCCAACAATCTCCGGTTCCCGGAATGATAACTTTTTTCGGGGTCTCTCGCTGCTTTCAGGCGTGTCTTGGGTACTCAGTCTTTCCGCTACAGGTATCACTAGCCGCGACTGCACACACACATCATCTGCAGTTTCAAAATGCCTTTGCCGCAAAGGCGACACTTCCTTCTGTAGGCTACCGTTGTGATATTCATCTGACTCTTTATCGTACCGTTTCACTGCACCAACTGACAGTGGCCTCGGTCTTGCTCCAACTGCGTAATCACGAGGCACTCCATCATCGATACGACTTCTGTGGATAGATTTGCGAATTTCACTAAACTCTGGTTCTGAACGACTGCTCTTTAACCTGTCATGTTTCTTTTTATCTTTTGTGTCTTCCTTTGTTTGTTTCGTGCGCAGCTGTTGCTCACTCTTAGGCTTTAATGCCCCACTGATCGAGAACAGTGTACTCCTGGCCTTCAATAACACTTCCGTAGGTAAGTTTTTAAGTAGGTGATCATTGCGTCTTTGTTTGTTGTCCCTGTTGTTAGACATATTGTTTGGGGCACAATTTTACATGTACGTTTTCTCCCGGCATATATCGCGATAGTATAGTCTGCATGTGGCTAGCGCGCGCATACGCTCGGCTTCCCACGAAACAACTGAAGTGGCTTGGTGGCCGCGGCATGGCCCGAGCGTGCGTCGCGCGCCGTGGCGTCGTCGCCGCGTCGCTTCAAACACTACAAATAAACATACCGCACCACCAAAGCGCACGAGTTTCAAAGAATATGGATCGTTCTAATGAAAGCGGTATAGCATTGTACAATTTTGATGATGGCAATCGTAAATCCGTATGCAAAGTAACGTAAAGCTTTATTACTGTGGGACAAAGGTAAATGTAAATGTTGTATAAAATAAGCAGAATTTATCCATTTGTTCCTGAAATGATAACTGCTATCCCTTGAAAACAAAAGTCGTTAGGGACTCACATTCTCTAGTTAGCCAAAAGTTGGTAATATCCGCCTAAATCTTCTTGGCGGTATAAACTTTGATTCCCAAGCGAAATCAATGAAGGATACATTTCCTTTGAGAATTGTTTCGTTTTCACAACTTAAGTTAAGTTCCTTAAACTTAATTGGAAGTCTGATTACCTCTTCATGTCAGTTAAATGAAGGAAACGGAGAATGTAATTGGTTTATCGAACATTTTTGTACAGCTATCAATGATGAACCAATTATCGTGATGAGTTCTTTAAAGTTTTTTCTATTTACGGAATAGAGTCAAATAATCTCCACTAATCCACCTACGTACACGTGTAAACTAAGTTTTGGCGGAACGTAGAGTTTATTAAGACATTTTGATCGTAATCCACGCACCATAAAATACTTCCCAATCAATTGGCATAATTAAAAAGCTGCTGTGAACGGCTCAATGCAAACAATTCTGTTACTCCTTGAATATTTATGGCTTTTGGGAACGAATGATCGGCGACTGTAATTGATTATAAAAGTCGGCAGCTTGCGGAATGGAAGATTTATATTGTCAATAAACAAAAGTATACGTTAGAGCTGGTCCGCTGAGAAGTGAATGATAAGCTGAGAAACAATAATGAAACGCAATAAAATTTAATTCATTTGATCTGTTTTCTCCATAAAGTGTGAGACGCCATTGTAACAAGTACTTCATTCAGCGTTTCAAGTTTGACAGTAATGGTAGGTATTTATAATATTAATATTATGTCCTCTGTAGCAACAGTAATAGCGCAAACGTCCAGATGTCTCAGGCGAAGCCAAACCTGGCTTATTACGTTGGGAGTAATGTCAACGACACCCGTGCTCTGACAGCGCGAGGGGCAATATCAGTTATTCATTTATTTGCATCTTTGAATTCTTATTTATACCTTTCTTTTTTTAGAGAAAAACTTATTATATTTCTAGGGGTTTAACAGGGCCACTGTTATTATTTGCTGCGAGAAACTTGTTGGTTCCTCAAGCCGTGGTGAAATGATGATGATCCTGTCCGACCGGTTTCAGTCACGTGACTACTTAAACTGCCTCATTATTACTGTGCTGAGGCACATGGCAGAAAAAGGACTAAAGCCGATCTTGGTGGAGAACCTAAAAAAAATTTTTTAATGATACCTACTTTTTTTAAATAGCATAGAAATTAGATAGGAAAAATTGCTTATAGTAATATTTCTTAGTGATCACGTAAGCGAATGTATACATTACGTGACAAGGAATATTTGAGAATGGATATATTACTTAAGGTTAAAAAAAATATTCAGAAATTTACTCGGGAAAAAAACGCATAGAAAATAAAAAAATAGGAAATTATGCGAATGCAAAAATCGCTAGCAGTAAAATTCGATTTTCGGAAAGTCATCGCCACACTACCTCAAACAGTAGTGAACCACAGAGCTACAAGAAACTTGTTGACGTGGCGACAACTTAGTACGGGGTCCTGTCCTGTGAATAAAGGAACTTTGTTGTGACGAGATACCATTTCAAATATGTTGTGCTCTTTCGTACTTCTGGAGACAGGTTGTTGATCGTAATTATCCGCTTAGTCGGTCGGGAGATTGCAGTTATTATAGGTAAAAACCCTACTATTGATAACAGTCATAAAAGCTTTAAAGATATGCTAAATCGTGGTGGGACCAAGTGTTAGCAGGTTTACATGTTAAAGGCATTTTTAAGTACAGGAGCGATAATTCTCAGATACATACCTGAGTAGGTAGTTTACCTAGTACCTGTATATTAAAAGGACGCACTTTATACGAATATTCTTGCGTTTATTTAAATGTTGTGTACAGTGCTTTGATCACATATAAAAACGTGATCGAAGGTAAACTGTGTTTTATTCCGTACCCAAAGGGTAAAACGGGACCCTATTACTAATACTCCACTGTGCGTCCGTCCTGTCGGTCTGTCGGTCTGTCACCAGGCTGTATCTCATGAACCGTGATAGTTAGACAATTGACATTTCCACAGATGATGTATTTCTGTGGCCGCTACAACAACAAATACTAAAAAACAGAATAAAATAAATATTTAAGAGGGCTCTCCTACAACAAACGTGATTTTTGGGGTTCCGTACCTCAAAAGGAAAAGACGGAACCCTTATAGAATCACTTTGTTGTCCGTCTGTCGTGTCTGTCAAGACCCTTTATCTCGGGAACGCGTGGAGGTATCCAGTTGAAGTTAAAACGATATACTCAGGTCTACAGTCTCTTGAAGCTGTGAAAGAATCAAACTCCTAAGTTAACGTAAAAAAAAGATACGGCCGTTTATGCCGCTAAAACGTATATTTCGACTTGTAAGTCGAAAATACCCTATAAATTTTGATTTGTAAATCAAAATTTATAGGGTATTTTCTGGTAACCTAGAACTATGAAATTTGGCAAGTATTAAGTACCGTCTTATAATACAAGTTTAAGAAAAAAAAATTAAAGTATACATTTGTAATTAAATCTTTAAAAAACAGGATCTTTATGCCAGAAACGGCGGTCCACATTTTGAATTGAGTTAACCGTGTCATGTAAACATATTTTTGATTATTTTTATGATATGTAGTTTTCGATTTTTGACGACGAATGAAAAAAAAATGATATAACCTACAAAGACAATGGCCCAAAAATAACACAGTTGCGGCGCAAAAGTTTTATATCTCAGATCTTAGAGGATATTTTAAAATAATATTGAAAGCACTCACTATCTCCCCATCGGATGGCTAACATATTTATTATGCTCAAAAAGTGTTGTAGGCGTCTTTATTAATAACCTATTAATTATTAACTTAAATATTTATTATTTTTTGCGATTACTCACTGATTCAAGATCACCTCAAAACTATAGGGGTAGGCAGATATAAATAAACACAAAATAAACTTCTCCCTCATACTAATGTTACCGGTAGGAGCGTAAGGCGAGGTAGCTTTTTAAACATGACGTGTTTACCTGCTAAAAAGCTAATAACAATACAGAATAAAATGACATAATTACGTTAAGATAAGAACACTAAATAATTCGACTATAAGAATGTGTCATTGTATTCATTTATATTATAGGTCTTTTTATTAATATTCTTATTTGTAAACAAAGTAATTAACAAACTAAATAATGATAAATATTTTGGTCGATAATTGCTGAGTTATTAAAAAATAAGGACGCCTACAAAACTTTTTGACCAAAATAGAAATTGTCCTCTGATGCTTATAATAAACCAAATCATTAATGAAATAAAGAATAAAAAATATTTTGGTCGATAATTACCGAGATTTTATCAAATCTTTTTGAGCAAAAAAAAATATAGGCCACTTCGTACCATATACGAAGATATATAGTAAGCGTTGAAAATATTATTTTTATATATCCTCTAAAATCTAAGATACAAACCTTAAGCGCCGGACCTGGGTTTTTTTTGGTATGATATTTGGGTCATCTCCTTTGTAAGGAACCCTCGGTCGGCGAGTTCAACTCGCACTTGTCCGGTTTTTTTTTGCTCGTTTTTGCTCGATATTGATAACGGCAACCGCTTGAAATATTCACAGAATATTTAGTTTTAAATTTACTTTAAAAATAAATAACTAAATTTAAATAAAACAAATATTTAAGATAAGGTAGGTAGATAATGGTACGGAACCCTTCGTGCGCGAGTCCGACTCGCACTTGGCCGGTTTTTTTAAGCAGTGTTTGTGTATACTTTAGAAAACTGTTAGTAAGTGCAATACTATTTTGGTATTGTGGATACTGGGAAAATAAACCAACAAAACAACCATTTTAAAAACAATGTCCTTAACTTTAACAAATATCTAATCATGAACACGCACATTGGTCGAACATTGTACATTTTCTATTTAAATTATAAATATTAAAATTATAATTAGGTATCGTTTATTCACCAGTAACAGTCGTGAAAATACCGTCCAAAAATATACTTGGTATCTTTATTATTGAAATTTTGCATTCACAATGCTATATAAATATAGGATAAAATGTTTACTGGAAAAAAATCAAAGAGCATAGTGGACCGGCAATCCAAAGGCCGTGGGTTCGAATGCCATTCGAGCTTCCTGAGACTGGTTGATTTTTTTCTAGTAATCATTTTATCCTATACTTGATATGTCTTAACTTGATTCTCCACATAACTCCGGCACAATTCGGATTCGGATTGATTCGGATCATTCGGATTCGGATTCGGATTCGAATTGATTCGGATTCAATTCGTCGGAGGCGTCGGTCGGTAGCCGAGCGGATAGATGCTCGGGTCGAACGCGAGAAGTCGTGGTTCAATTCCCATTGCTCCGTTAGACTACTGACGTGAACCCACTCCGACACAGTCATTTAGATTAACTGGATGGGTTAACAGAACTATTATTATTATGCTAAACGCACATTCATATAAGTTTAAAAAAAAATGTTTTATAGGTCAATTGTCCATGTTTACAAAGTTTCATTGCAAACCGTGCAGATCCAGAGGATTACTCAACATGTATTATTCGTAATAGAACACAACACTTACGAGAAAGAATTGGAGCATACGCCAAATAAATGATTCGGACGTTGCAAAACCAGTAGTATAATTGAGACAGACGGAGAGGCATAGCTCACATTTGCTTGCATATCGAATCATACTGTATCTATAAAAGCCTGTATAAATTGTAAACAAAAATATAGGGGAGTGCACTTAATAGCTATTAGCCGCCTCACCTGAGATTTTAGATGAACGGTCACTTCATAATTTGAGTTTAACGTTTTCCCAATTTTTTCTCGCAATTCTAATACTTTTCTGCTTATAATGTAATAAAAAAAACTCTAAATATTGTTTATATAAGTCCACGGTAGCTCAACTGGAAAGAACACCTGGCCCGGATTGCCAGAAGGTTGCGGGTTCGATACTGCTCATAGAAATTTTTTCAACACCTTTTATTTTGTAACTTTTCTGCTTCTTCAGATATCTAAAAGCTGCACTGCAGCATCAGTAATGGAAAAAGATTGCAACGAAAAAGAAATTGACTGCCTCTAGACTTCGACTTGACATGAGACATGATTGCTTGGCATAATGAAACCCATAGCCATTACCCATTTCTGATGTATGTTGGCTTAATAACCACGTTTGCTGAATATGGGTTAGTGATTATAAACCAGGGCTACGCATCGAAAAATCCGAAAAAAACTTTACCTAACCTCGGATTTGAAACCAGGATATTGATCCGAGTGTTTTACCTGTCGGCCGCCGAGGCTATCAGCGAATCACCCTATGTTTTGCTAGACTAGAAACTCGAGAGACTGAATAGTTGAACGTTTTCGCGGCAATAGGTCGAAGTTGAAGAGAATCACCAATTGTCGATGCCTTTTTTGATACTAATTTTATTTAATTTGTTTCATAATTAATAAAAAATAAATAAATTTTCCTACATTTACACCAATTATCTAGCCCAAGAGAAGCTTCGTTATGAAATTCGTTAAATAGTTACTGGACAACGGATAAACATACTTAAAGTACTTAAATACATACTTATTATACATAGAATACACCCAGACCCGAGACAATTTAGAAAACAATAATTTCTAAATTGGCCCGACCGGTGATCGAACCCGGGACCTCAGAGATGGCGACACCATGAAAAGCGGTGTACAAACCACTCGACCAAGTAGGTCGTCAATAATATTGTATCCCTGTGATTCAATATGTTTTATATTAAATAAACTTTTTTGTTCTATCTATGGTATTCAAATGAAGCCCTTTCCAGCTTATACCTTTCACGGGTTAGAAACTATTTTAGGTAAGTAAGTCAAGCGCGAAAATCATCAGCTTATAAATATTTTGCTGGACTTAGGTCTCTCCATGCTGGGGTGTGATTTTCTATCGTACTACTATCACTTCGACCCTCACGTTCCGATCAAGAGTAACCTCTATAACGTTACCGTAAAGTAAAATTTAGAGAATGCTGATTTAATAACTCGCTGCGTATCAAGTGTCGTCATCAAATCCCTGGGCCATCATAAAAACATGAAAAGTGAGCGTGAGCATTAGAGAATCGACATGCAGATCAATATTACATAGGGTGATAATTTCTTCTACTCTGCGGGACTTATTGTACATAATGTAAATACCAACATACCTAAACTAAATTACATTGTATTATTTCTTGGCGGGAAAGTGAAACGTCATGTCTGCAGTTTTGTTTTATTTTCTATAATTTGTGTTTTGTCGAATATTAATGTGAAATAATGGTGGATTATTTACTGTTAAGAGGGTTTACGCAGTTCGGTTTCCCATACAAACTTCCAAGTCGAAATCTTTAAAAATCAATAAGCCAATTTTGATGAAACTTTGCATGCTAAGGTAAAACACAGGGATCTAAATAGTTTCTTGAAAACATTTAAAAAAAATGTTTATTTAACTGAGTTATTGCGATTTTAAACTTTCTATAGTGGACTTTAAATCACAATAACTCAGCTAAATAAACGTTTTTTAAAAATGTTTTCAACATACTTTTTAGATCCCTGTATTTTACTTTGGTATGCAAAGTTTCATTAAAATTGGCTTATTGGTTTTTAAAAATTTCAACTTGGAAGTTTGTATGAAAAACCGAAATGCGTAAACCCTCTTAAGTGGTCGTGAACGTGCATGAGTGCTAGCAAATTAAACAAAACAGTGCAACATCACTTTTCAAATGGTCTCAAGAAGTCCGTGTGAGACCTCAATAAAGTCCCACAGCTTTATTGAGTCTCGAGGGGTTTGGGGGAAAATCATTTACCATTAAACGTTCATTATTACTCATTATGCGAGGAGCTCGATGGCGCAGCGGCTAGCGCGTTTGGCTTGCGATCTTGCTTGCTAAGCAACTTTCGCAATGCCGGGTCGCTGGATGGGTGACCAAATTTAAAACATCTCGAGCTCCTCCGTGCTTCGGAAGGCACGTTAAGCCGTTGGTCCCTGTTGCTGTCGTAAGATGGCAGTCGTTAAAACCAACCAACCCGCATTGGGCCAGCGTGGTGGGTTATGGCCCAATATCCCCACGTGCTATTGTTCACGTGGGCCTGTGCCCAGCAGTGGGACGTTTATAGGCCGATGATGATTACTCATTATCATCCACTTAATGTAAAGAAAATAATAATAACTATTAAAAACTTGACACTGGCTATGTGCTGATCGCACGAAGAATTACATTGAATAAACTTACATAATATTATTATATTATGATTAACAATAAAGTTAGACAGGTAGTATTTAACAAGGTGATATTTCGAAATATCTTCTACTATTCGTGAATACGCCACTGTTTTATATCGCTATCACTCTATCACAGAGCTACAGCCAAAACATTATCTTTCCACGCCGTTTTCACGGATTGCCTTACAACAGCAAATAAAATGTAATCCACCATCAGAAAAAGCCATGGCGGACAGCCAATAATCACGAATTGACTTAATATCGGAACGCAAATGTGATTATGATGTTTGCGTAATTTATTCTAGTTTGAACCAACAAACACGGGCCAACGTTAATCTCCTTACATTTAGTTTAATTCTTATTCATTAATGAAGATGTACGATCGTCTATTTTTGAAAAAAAACATTAGATGAATGATGCACTGCCTAACGGCCGCATTTAATAATAAATCAATCAATCTGTTATTTTGCCATCTATAGGTAGAGAGTTACTTAAGCTCCGCAGGAAATAGTCTCGCATATTCAACATCAACGTCTACCAATTTTAGGATAGTATGTAGGTAATTAGCGGAAATGAGTGAATCTATGAAGACTATTAACTGTTTTATTGAATTGATCGTTATCATTTAATTGCATACATAATTTAATTACTCAATCAAAAATGTACGTAATCGATAACGAATTATTAAAATCTCTTTTATACTTCTTACAATGTAAAAGTTTGTCATAATCAGCCCACAGCCATATCCATATGAATATAAAATACTCTTATAAGATATTTCAAACCGGCAATCAAACACAAATTTTTTGTAGTTTATAGTTGTCTAAGCAACAATTTGTATCACTGAAATTCTATGATAATTACCTCTAACCAATTTTCTTTAGTTCGTTCCAGTCCGGCCATAACATTGGCCTTTCACGGCCTATGTCAAAAGTTATTGTAATTTAATTCATATATAGCAACGTAGTTTAACTCTCTGCTTCTACTTTGATAATAAAACATATTCAAAGTTACATATTTCCACCCCAGAGAGCGGGGAAACTTCTTCGAATGTCAATAGAAAATTGGCTGTGGCTCTATCAATATGAATGTCCTAGTATAGATACTGACGTAAAAATAAATATTATAGAAGAAGTGAGCCGAGCGAATGCAGACATAGACAAGACAGGAGACAGCGAACTTTGCAGTCCCGATTTAAGATCGTACATTAGAACTTTAAAATTGCTCAGCTAAAAAAAGACTTGTTTTAGATATCTTTATTTTTAAGGGACACGTCTAACACTTAGAAATAAAGTCAAGGGCAACTCCTACCCTAAATGTAGGTGAGTGTCGACGGCAAAAAGCCTACGATAACGTGCTAAGTAGACAGCTAGACTTTGCATGTCGAATTTGCCTTGCGACCCGCCACGCATTTCCCTGCGGCCCAATCTAATTATAAGAGAAGCCTTCTAAAGCAAGTTCTAAAATGGATTTCTGCAGATAATGTCACGAAATGGATTTGAAATTTCGAGGAAGAGAATTTATTCGACTCGTGTAAATTCGATCAACACTATTGAAATGGTGACACATTGGCAAAGGCTCTGCAGTACCTGTACCAATGGCTTAAAGTATTAATTAGCTTTGAACACAACAAAGGAAACTTAATGACTACACCACCGATATCCGATCCAAACATTTTTACATATAGCAAAATAAAAAATGGCTGGGCATGAGCTGGATAGCAAACCGCACTTGTTGACTGTAGCGCTCGGGAAATATTTTTAATGACATTTTCTCGATATTCAAAATGCTTTCGCAATAAATTGCAGTAACTCCTAATCCGACAAATCCTCTGCAACAAAATCAACATTAAAGCACGAAAATATACAGTCGAGATAACAAGTTGCACAGGCGCGTTTCATTTCCATTAAATCCTTTTTACGTTTTAATCTGATAGGCTTACGAAACGTATTTATACAAAAACGACGCATCCGAACATTGACGCGACCTAATTAACAAATAAGATTTTGTAATTTATGTGTTAGGTTATTGTCTCAGTGGTCGAGTGGCCATGCGCGCGGCCCGAGTTCCGAGCCCTGGGTTCAATTTCCAACACAGAAAACGAATGTTTTTCCGTCCTTTTTTAAGATTTCCCGATATTTTATTATCCCTCTTGTGATTACGATCTTCTGGCAAGCGTGGTGATAAAGATAATTAATGATGGGAGGCCTTTGCTCAACAAGTGGAACATTAGGTACATAAGCTATTACTAGGTTTTATCATCATTCATCATAATTAGGCTATTACCGTCCTACTCCTGACCTCAGACGTCTCCACATGACTCCACTCCACACTCTAGGTGATCAGGCCACAACCAATCACGCTGCTTCAAATCGGGTTGTGGGTTCCAATGATTGCCGATCTTTAAGGTTTAAGAGGGCAATTACTAATGCCATTTAATGGCTATGACCAACAGCTTAATATGCCTTCCAAAACACGCAAGAAACTCTAGATATTTTAATTAGATCTCTCATCAGAAGACCATGCATTGCGAAAGTTGCTTCCTTGCAAGATTCCATCCAGCAGGCGCTAGCGCGCTGCGCCATCGTACTCAATGGGTACGTAGGATACGTAGTTTAACATACATACATACCAATTATCCCCAAATGGTTATTCAGAGACTAGGCAATGAGGACCGTAGAAGCAGTCCACTGCCATAGTCCAGTTCATCAAATTACTACTGCACAATAGTCAAGTGTGACAAAACTCCCTAAGAGGGTGCCGCGCGATCGCAAAACCTGACATAAGTCTCATAATGAACTTCAAAGCAAAATCAATCATATCGATATTTATAATTATTATAGCAATGTTTTTATTCTGCGAAATGTACATAACCATCACGCGCTTGTGTTAGAAATTAAAATTTACTTTTTTAAGATGGGGGCGACCTGCGCAATATCAATACAAATATTTTCATGTAAATATTATTGTTTCATGCGTAAAATTAAGAAAGTTGTCGAAAAAAAATGTTTTTAGGAGTCATTTGATGTATGTATTGTTTGTTATTGTTTAAAGAATTTGTTTCAAATTTCAACAAGGCCACGACCTTGTGCAATGATCAGGCTAACTTACGGAATTTCTTTTAATGTATTTAACTAATTCAGCGCATAGTACAAGTAAGTTAAAAATACTTAAATTATCACAATTTCGTGCAGGATCCCCTTAAATAAAGATAAAAAAATGAAAAAAAAACAACTGCACGATATGTGCTCGCCGTGACAGGTGGTGAGCCCATCGCTCATAGAGTAATATATAAAGCATAGAAGCTCAGAATAATAACTAATTCATAGAAGGAGTGCTATGACATTTGAGTGTGCACTCCGTTTGGTCACCATTCGAATACCATTGTATAGGTCGCTAAATGGTGACAGGGTATCCAATATTTCTTTGTTTCTCTTTATATTTGACGTTTTAGCAACTTCTTATGTCTCTTTTCTTTCAATGTTTATGGCCTATTTAAAAAAATAGGACAACTATACGAGTCTCATTTGGACTCCTTCTATGCTTTAGTTAATATTTTATGCATAGAAGGAATGCTATGACATTGGAGTGGGCACTCCGTTTATTGTCAAACAATGCGATATTATGTGACATGCACACGCAAAAATATAACCTAAGTAAATTACACGGGCGCGTTGGCCCTTGCCAATGTCCATTGAGGTATATAAAAGTCAATAAAATTACCCTTTGAATTACATTTTGTAGATCGCTTTTGAATTCGGTTGGTGACCAGGTATCTATTTTTTTTTTCACTTAACATTTGACGTTTTTTGCAACTTATTTTGTCTCTTTTCTTTCAATGTTTATGGCCCATTTGAAGAAATAGGACAACTATACGAGTCACATTTGGACTCCTTCTATGCTTTAGTTATTATTCTAAACCATTGCCGCTCTATGACTGTGGATACACTCTACTACGCTCTATGCTCACGAGAAGAGATTGGTCAATAGTATTCTATAAGTGACCGGCTATACCACACGGCTCCTAGGATTTATTTATTTATTTATTAATAGGAAAACCAACAGCTACGTCATAATGTAGAAACTTATAGATAAAGTCAGAAAGCCAATTACAGGTCCTCACTGATAAAACTAAAGTAGATTAAACTGTGATACAATCTTGCAAAAAACTCAGTCAAATAGGTACAGAATTATTAATTATCTAATGCTCATCAATGTAACCATAAAAAAAAACAAAAGGCTCATGAGACGCCTTATCGAGGCAACACCGGTATTAAAAAGGTCAATATCAATTTCTTTACTTATTGTGTTAAAACTATGTATAATACATAGTTTTATATCATACATACTCGCTCGCCAAATATACGTGTTCTGCCTATAGTTGGAAGAAGATGGGAGCAAATATACATATTAGTGGCCTAAACAAAAGAAGAAGCTTTGTGGGTGTTCTGAGAGCGATTTGAGAAAGAATATCAGGACAGTCGATGGAACCCGAAGCGGTTTTCAATAGAAGCAATTTCACTGCAATTTTCTACATGATGATGTTTTTTTGCAAAAACTAGGGTATTGCGCAGAGTCGTACGTACCGATCTTTGAGACGAAAACAAAGATAACTTGAAAAATCTCTTCAAGATGTTTTCAATTCGCGATATATAAATTTTGATATCTCGGGCTCCATACTTGAGACGCATACTCCAGAATGCTATGAACAAACGTGCAGTATAAATTTTAAATGTCTTTGCTTGATATTGTTTTCTGAGGTTTAAGCGAGCACTACACATTGAAATGAAACACTTTTTTACGGAATAACTCGCGTTTAATTTACTATTTACATAGATTTTATATTTTCCTGTCTAAAGGGTTCGAAACGTCAGGATAATATAAAAACTATGTAAATAGTAAATTAAACGCGAGTTATTCCGTAAAAAAGTGTTTCATTTCAATGTCTTTGCTTGAGTTAAATCTTTTGAGTAAGTAGTATAAATGTTAATAAAACCCATAAACCAAATACTGCCGGCAAACTGTATAAGTAGGTAGTTTGGCAGAGTTGTAAAAAAAATATTATTACTGGTTAATAAATAAAACCCAAAAAAAAACACATTCTGAACATAGAACGGTGGCATTACAAGAACTCATAACTGAACACTTTGTAGATGTCGCCAAAAATCTAGGAGACAAGAACTAAATCACAGGATGAGATCACGTCTCGCGTCTAATTTTATAAAACAAAAATAAATCCGTTCACATTTTTCCTGTTTGAGTTATACGGTAATATTTTATGGGGACAAGTTATTATCACAATTAACGTGTATGGTTCGGTAGGACGCTTACCATTTTTTCTTATGGCACGGTACCTACATAAGAAACATAGTTGTCTTTGATCTGCACTTTAATATCATCCCACTTAATTAAAGTGAACAAATTCTGTGATTCAAATGACGCCGTCTACGAATAACAAAACGTTATATTAGGTACATATTTATTTTTAGACCACTAATATAGGAAGCGTTGGTTCTCCTTTTTAGATTTCAACGAGTACCTATTTCATGAAAGGTAAAACGCGCAGTTTCCATTTTATTACTTCTTTTGATATATTAACTCTGTCAGCTAGATTTTTAAAAGGTGGAAAATCACGTGAACAATTTTGTTTGGCCTTTATAGTTGAGTGAAGCCACCAACCCGCATTGGGCCAGTGTGGTGGGTTATGGCCCAATATCCCCACGTGCTATTGTCCACGTGGGAGGCCTGTGTCCAGCAGTGGGACGTTTATAGGCTGATGCTGAGGTGAGTCAAGGTAGGAGTGTAGTGAGGTGAAGGCCAAATAACGGGGTATTCCTGTACACCCATGTGGTGCGCTTCAAAATAGGTAATTAAAGCGTATTATATTTTTATTCCTCGAAGCGCACCAGCAGATCAAATGTGGATAGAAATGTAGTAACTAACAGAAAATAAGAATAACGAATAGAGTACGTTTATTTTTACAGTATGAAAGATTTATATAATAGCTTGTAACCTAAAGAAATAATAATACATTTTTATTTTATTTCTCATAAAATATAATACATACTATATAATAACGACATCTATAGCGTAACCATTTTCAACTCTTTTTATTTCTGACGCTCTGGTAAGTACAAACTACATTATAAACTACATTGATGTCAACTATCTTTTTTCCTGATAGTTAATGTAGTAAGTGAGATCGCTAATGCCACTCTTCTTTTCATTTATGACACCCTGGTACTTTTAGTTCAAAATGACTGTCATCATGATTCAATTTATTAATGACGTAGTAAATACGCAACTTATTGCGTTAGCACCTACGTCCTAGTTTCTATTGACATCAATATTACGAATCTTTTAAGCTACTCTCTATTTTTTACTGTTGGTGCGCTTCGTGAAATAAAAATATTATATTTTAATTACCTATTTGAAGCGCACTTATGTGGTGCGCTTGGAGGAACAGTTGGTGCGGCGCTAGGTCTGGTGCGCTTCAAGGAATACCCCCTAATAACATTTGGCCTTCACCTCACCTGTAAGTGACGTTAAGACTGGAGACGCAAATCGCAGAATTTAGAAATAGGTAGCTAGCTAGACGGACTTACAATAAGCCTACCACTAAGCAAATTGAGTATAATGCGTGCCCCCCGCTAGGAATCAAACCTAGGACCTCTGGGTCTCGGAGCGGTGGTATGACTACTACAGCAGAGGCGGTTAGACCACAGAACTCCGTGGATCAGACCTCACCATCATCATTATCAGGCTATAAACGTCCCACTGCTGGGCACAGGCCTCCCCACAAAGACAACACCACACGGGGCGATTAGGCCATAACACACCACGCTGGCACATTGCGGGTTGGTGGGTTTAAACGACTGCCATCTTACGACGACAACCAGGACATACGGTTTCAAGTGCCCTCGGAAGCACGAGATGTTTGTGATTTGGTCACCCATCTAGCGACAGTTGCTTAACAAGCAAGACAGCAAACAGAACGCGTAATCCGCTGCGCCATCGAGCTCCTCCTTTACAGAATTAATTTAATGAAATCAGGCATGCCTACCCACAATAATTTATTTCATGCCATTTTAAATCCCTTTGTTGGCGATGATGAATAAGTATTGTTATAATAATTGTTTTGCACTTCATTTGCGGCTTGTCATAAAATAAATATCTTTACGTACCTTTATTGTTTTATTACAATATTTAGTGGAGATAGGTAGGAGGTACTGAATGAATCTCAACTTTATTTCAGCAGTGTTTTATTTACAAAGTGTGTTCCAAAACTAAGTACTTAAACCTAAGTCTATATTTATATTTACTCTGTGTCTATGTGCATAAAGTTAATAATAGAAGGTGTCACTTTATGATATAAAGGGCATTGTTTAATATCTCTGACGCAGTAAAATATGAAATGGCTTTTGCAGAATTACTCACTCCGTAGTATTACGACCAATTTTATAAAGAGCTCAGTTGCAATCTAATTAAATAAAGATTTGTTGATATTACAACGCTTGGAAAGCGTCGTGTCATATTTCTCGGACACTATTCGGAATTTAAGCGGATTGAACCCTAGTCAAATGTCTACTACGCCGAAATGGCACACGCAACCAGCACTATTATGTAAATGAAAACCTTTGTGATTGCAATCACTCTCTAGCGTGTAGGTACTTAAGGCTATTCGGGGACTTCCAATTTAAACTAAGTCTCAACCGCAGAGGACTTGAATCTGTGCGTCCACCAGATTTACTGAATACAACAAAGCCGTTATCTGCAAAGCACACTTGTGCTTTTGTTCATTTATTGTACCGTTTTCACCAAAGGTCCGTCATCAACAAGTTATATGGGTGATTTTTCAGTCCCAAAATGTACTAGCGACCGCATACGTTACCTCACTTACAATTTTAATAAATCCGATCTCCTTTATATCATGGAACGTCTCTTTGTGAATAGAGCCGATTGTTTTGGCTGTGCAACGATGATTTTTCTTCTTCACCGATACTTAATTAATGACAGTGAATGCAAAAGTTGGCAACGTGCCTGATTATAGCGACAATTCGTTGCCGCTTGTACTTTGGTTTTCAAAAGGAATAAGTACCGTAGAACGGGGCTATTTGGTAAAAAAGTAGGGATAAAATTTGAATATTTATTTTCCTTTAATTTTAAACAGACAAAGAAGTACTTATGTGTTGCTTAATATAGATATAATTCTATAAAAATACAACAATAAAACATAGAATGAACAAACAGTAAGGTTTATTTTAAAAAAAAGGTGCCTTTCCAAATGACCCCCAGGGTGGGGTTATTTGGTATGAATAGAAAGTGACATAGAAAATATCTTTATAATCCGTTTTTATTTCAATAAAAACACGGACGGCGATATTAGGTAACATACATTTAAAAATTTACAAATAATGCAAAAGTCAACACTAATTAATTAACTTTTTTACTTAAAAACTAATTTGGAACAAAACCGACAGACTCTCGCTAAATGTAGTTCATAACATCACACGCGCGGTGTTCTTCTCTCTGATTGGTCGAGATTGACAGATAACGAAGTTACCAACTGTTAAAGAAAAAAAATGGTTTCGTTCTCGTTTATTATTTTTAATTTGGTTGCATTCGTTCAAAAATATTATTTTTTTCCAAAAAGCCCCACTGTTACCAAATAGCCCCTTTCTACCAGTATTAGAAAATTAATTTTTAAGTATTTATTTTTTTAACCGCCTCCATGATGGTAGTCATCTTATCCATAGTCTGGCGCCATAACAACAATGATAATAGCATTGATGTGTTCCGACAGTTGAGAGATAAGATAGCCAGTCCCTCAGTGGTTGAGGACTCCGGGTAAAGCCGCTTCCACTTTCGGCCTTATCGTCACTTACCATCCGGTAAGATGAAGGCCAAGTGCTTGCCATAAGGGGATTAAAAAAATACATTTACGCTACCAATCTTAGCAGTCGACATCAAATTGCAATGGTTATTTCTAATAATGATTTTCATGCAACTAGAAGTGAGCAATCTTTACAATGCTGTTCTGTCGATTCCGTAAGCTCGCGCTCATTTCGACCCACACGATGCCGACTTGATAACTCGTTGCGGATAAAGCATGTCGTCATTAAATCCGCATTCTCTAAATTCGACTCTAAACTAACGTCACAAATGTCACTCTCCGTTTTCACCGCCTAATACCCTTAGTATTGAAAACGGATAAATTGGCTGGTTTCTATTAGCTGTTATTCAAAATATTTTAGATAATTCGCACTGAAATTTTCAATATGTATTACAGAACGTAGGTATACGTGAGGGGATGACAGTTTCCAAAACACACGATTCCAACGATTTCCAACGATTGGAAACATTTTACTCGATAGAAAAAAAATCCTGAAGTTACCTCTAAAATTTCATTTAAATGCACATCACGACCGTGTTTTACAATAATAATTCCTTTAAAATCATAAACACATACCTTTTAAAGTTCTTGACTGTTTTGGATTTCCTAAAAACTGAACGTTTTTATTAACTCATTGATAAAAATGTGAATGGCGCTTACGAATTACCGCGGACCCCGCACCGCGCAACACCGGCGAGGACCCGGCATTTTCGCTGACCGCCTAACCCCCCTTAACCGGAACGTGTGAAGGCAGACATAGGTATTAGGGTGCCATACTATCGAATTCTGGGCAGAATAATACCACCGTGCAAATTGATTTGCGTGTGGATGCCGGCAAAACAAACACTTTCTGAAGTATGAAGTGTTTGTAGCTATTTAAAATTGTACCTAATAATGTTTCAGTTAAGGTCTTCAAAACAAAAGATTTTTATTTATTACATTATTCGTCAAGAAAGTCAACAAAAATACAAATTGTAAAAAACTGGCCAATATGTTTTTATAGAGGAAAATTTTTGAGATATTGGATTCTTAGAACTTTTGCCATTTAACAAAACAAAATGGACAGTTCATTTAAAGCAACATTTTCAGAATACTTGAATTCAGCATTTTTTGCTATAATTTAATAAAACACCAATTACTTTTACGGACTGCTTCTGTTTTTTTTGTACTTATATTGAAATAAAAAGAGCATCTTATAAATTAATTAGTGAATAAAACAACTTGTAACAGCCGAGACTCAGTTCCTAAGAACTGGCTTACGCTTGTTGTTATGGCTACAGAGTACATTCTTGCATTCCCCAAATTAATTTGTTAGTATAAAAACAATATAATATAAAAAAGCTTTACTACAAAATATTTCAAAGTGAAACCTTTGACAGCATCAGTGTATAGCGAATTTAGAGACGAGGATATACGAGTACATTCGAGCAATGTTTTACTTATGTTTAATCTATATAGACACTTGGGTCTCCGATATTGATGTTTAAAGTACAAATATTACAGATTTAGAATGTATTAAATATGCAAAAAAAATGTACGATACGACTACAGCAAAATACAATAAAATAGAAGAGTTAAACATTAAATATGAAGACTGGTACAAAATTGCATAACCCTATCGTGTTAAAAGCCCTAAATAATAAAAGAAAAAATATTTCTAAGTAGAAATTACGAGAAGATAATATTATACTTAACAAGCTTTGCAATATTGCTCCTTTAAAATATTACTTGTGTTATGTTTTGCGTTAATAACGCTCAAATATACTTTAACATATTGAAACACTAGCGGCCGCTCGCGGTTTCACCCGCGTGGTTCCGTTCCCGTGGGAATATCGGGATAAAAAGTATCCTACGTGTTAATCCAGTTTATAAACTATCTGTATGCCAAATTTCATCCAAATCCATTCAGCAGTTTTTACGTGAAAAAGTAACAAATATCCATCCATACTTACAAACTTTCGCGTTTATAATATTAGTAGGATTGAAAAAGTTGACTATAGGTGGGATCAGGGCGGTTACTCTCGAACGCAAACTCAATCTTAATACAATTCCAATGCGATTAATATGTATCGATATTGGGATAAGTAAAGATAATTCCGGAACGACATCTCGATAATAATTTGTTCAATCCATTTCCACGCAATTTATTTCCAATGTGGCGCTATTGTCGCTTACAAAAGTGCCATTTGACATTTTTTAGATTTGTGATTGGAAATTTTGTTTCAAGAGTAGCATACCAGGTGGGAATCAAACCCACCTCCTCCGCAATCCGGGCGGCTGCATTGACCACTCCGCCACCCAAGGTATTAGTTACACCTGTCGCAATCCTTAAACGCTTTTTGACTTATATTTTTTATATATCAGTGTCTCATCAAACCTCAATGAATTTAAGTGGCCCAGTGGTCAACGCAACCGCCCGAATTACGGAATACGTAGGCTCGACTTCATTAGGGGTAGTCAACCTTTTTCAACGGTTTAATATCTGTAAGTATTTCTTTACGCTTTATCGTAACATAACTGGAACGACTTGATCCTTTTTGAAATTCTGTTACAAAACACTGTCATGTGGTGGTTATTGTGAGGAGGCGAGTACGTCCACATTATCTGCGGCGTGTGAGATAGCGGCTGTGTTTTACGGCTGGGATCGCGTTTACGAGCCCTGCTGTCTCCTACATAAACAGCACACTCTCACCACTCTCGACACGTTTACGCAGTCGGCACGCACTCTTCGAATGGTGGCAATAAAGCACGTTAAGTAAATATATTTAAAGGTACTCGTAATCAATCTGTTTGGTCACCGGCGTTACCTTTAATTTAATTCAATATTTTTTTTCGACAAATCACATCCCGTTTATTCTCAAACGATAACGAAATGACAGCCATTAAAACATTTATGTTACCGAAGCATTAAGAAGTAGTTTTAATAAGTCTTAGTCTGGTTAGTATTAATAATAACCGGTCATGATTCATAATTACCTCATGATTTGGTAAATGTGATTAAAACTGTGACATACAAGTCACATTCCGGTATAATCATTAAATTATGTATAGATTTTCAAAACCTTTTTTTTTATTTTTTTTTTATTTCCTAGCCTATACTGTCCACTGCTGGGCAAAAGTCTTCCCCAAGTCCCTCCATCCATCTCTATCCTGAGCCACCTTATGTCAGTATTTTTTTATAAAAATGTAAGTATGTTTAACTTTGCTCATATTCTCTATAAATACAATCCACAGTCTATTTATATTTTTTTACGCCTCGTTTGCAGCGTTGTTTAGGTTTATTTATATATCTACCTATATACCTAAATATATTTTTATATAATTATCAACACATATTTTTCTTTTACATTATATTATTGTCGTCATCTTTCACTACTTCACCTCAATAGCACCTAATGTTTTTACAAGTATCCGTGGGTTTTATTTAGGTACATAACTATATACATGCAATGGAGCTTTTTCAACGGGAATTAAGAGTGTCGGGAGAGGTGCTTACGGCTTTCTTCTAGAGAGTTTAAATGATTTTCATGTTAATTTAATAAACGTCAGCCTTTTTAATCCTACAGACCGAGGGAGTTTAGTTAGGTTTATTAGTTATTTTTTACCAAATGATATTGATTGAAATGTAAAATTAAATGGCAATTTTTTTTTTTAATGACGTGCTTAAATGACGTTATAGATAGGTACACATACAGAATATCTACAATAATGTCATCTACATATAAAAAATAAAAATGAATTGCCAAATTGCGTTCACGGATTGCTTGAGAGCTGCTGCGCATATTTAGCGAAGTCTTTCTTTGTTATGTTTGCAATTGTCATGACAAGGTATGTCTGAAACATTTTTAATCACCGCCGATTTCATCACGGGATTAGTGTTCACGAGGACGATGTCGCGGGCGTATCGCTAGTATATTATAAATGTCCAAAAACAGTGTCCTACCTGCCTTAATGTTTAGATATATAATATAAGGCTTGATGGTGTTCTGTCTGTGTACCCATACGAGTAGTAAGTAAATAAATGTATTTTATCCGCAGACTGTGGCGTATGGCCGTGTAAAAAAAAAAGACATCAAAATTAGCACCAATCACCACTCTCGCTCGCTGTTGCTCTGTGTCGCTCTCGCGGACTATTCAGCCATTAAAAGCGTTCTATCAGATACTACTCGCTCGCTGTCGCTCTGTCGCTCTCGCGGACTATTCAGCCATTAAAAGCGTTCTATCAGATACTGTCGCTCTGTGTCGCTCTCGCGGACTATTCAGCCATTAAAAGCGTTCTATTAGATACTACGACACAACGGGCCGAAAAGCGAAAGGGCCTAAATCGTCCTTACTTAAACCCTCTAATACTAACGCATAGCTTCTGATCTCAAGAAAAAGTAAAAAAAAAACAAAGATTATCCCAACAAATTGTGATAGGTAAGTATACTTAATACCTGCTATTTTAAATACCAGGTAATAATGATAATTTGATTCCAAGAAAGTTTCGTTGTGTTGTCTGCAACTTTTATTTAATGCAAAGTTAATGTAAAAGAGGAAGATTGAGAATCAAATTATTGTGTCGTGTTTCGGGGAGGCAGGTGAATTATGATTTCGCGACATGCCGGCGAGCGCGCCGTGACGAGTGCTGTTACGCCAGGAGTTTTCTAAGAATTTGAAAGGAAAATCATTTCGACAGTGAGATAATCTAAACTTGTCGGGATGTTTCTTTCAGAATTAATTATTTTCCCTTAATGATTGTTACGTTAAACATTTTAAAAATGACAAATGTTAAAGGACATTATATTATACTCGTATATAATACGCCATTAAAATAATACCTACATTTGCCGCATACAGTGCATTCAATCAGAAAAATTAAGTTCATGTTTAACCCAAACTATTATTATTATAGTCTCCTTTCGATAAATATTGTTTGTTTATACTTTGTAACTGTATTTAGTTTAATAGTGTTATTATGTTAGTTAACTGCGAATAGATGTAAAATTTAACATTTACATTTACACAGTAAGTAAGTTAAATAAATAATGCCTTTCATATTACAGCACAAAGCTTACACAAGTCAAAATAATTCTGAAAGTTTTGTAAGTAAAGTTAAAACATATTTTGGTAACTTCTAAAAGATAAGACTACAGGTCTTAATTATTAACGAGCATATCTTTTGATATTCAGACTATTAAACACAAAACACTGTTGTACTTATAACCTCGCATAATATACGTATTCAAGTACCTACTAGATAAATTACTAATTCTTCGCTGTTTCCGAATTATGTACGAACCGTTTCTTGAGATATTTGGAGAATGAAATTTTTCTGATTCCAACGCGTACGACTACATTCTATGACAAATCGTTTACGGATCACGCTGCTCGCTCGTGGAATACTTTTCCTACGTATGAAAGGCGCGAGCAGCTGACGTTTGAAAGTTTTCAGATTCCAATGCATTGCACTAAGTTACGCTTGGCATATTTATTATTATTTTATGTATGAAGAATATCGCTCCACATATTTTCTTTTGTTTCATCGAGTGACGTCATTGCGAAACTCACTTTACTAACAAGGTCATAATCATAAGATGCAACCAAAATGCTCCTGTTTATAAAAACAAACAAATAATATAAACAACGAACCAACTAACCTTTCTGTTGCTTTTGAAGACATTGCACTTAAAGACGTTCGTGGCGCCGTCTCGAGCGATGTACGAGAATATCTTGAGGTCAGAGCTGTCATGGGACACGTAGAATATGCGGTAGATAGGGTGATGCATGATGTCGATGCAGTCGCTGTTGGCGCTGTTGCGGCTGCCACGGCTGAAGAGCTTGGAGCTGGAGCTCCTCTGTAAACAAACGAAATTATACTTTGTATTAATCATGATGACGCGTTTTTGAAGAGGACATTTAGGGCAGAGGTAATCTTAGAACTTAGAGGTAATCTCGTTAGGCCATGTGAAATATGCCTTGCTAGGGATAAATGTAAAAACACGAAACCATTCAGCAGAGTTAATGAAAATGTCAATACATTTGTCACAAAATGTTATGAAGAGAGGAGTGATCTTGCATGATAGGAATTCACAAAACTTTATAATTATTTAATTCCTTTTATAAAAATTTGCAATTTCTTACAAGTTAAACGTTTTCTTTACTGATTAATATACATAACAAGTGAGTTTGTAAGATAATTTTAAACGATCTTTACTTAAAATAGTCTATAAAGCTTAATCGTGGCGTAGGACGCCACCATTAAGCTTATACTAATCATTATCGAATTTTAATAAACTTTATCTCGGAGGGATAGACGTTATCTTTTAAAGTAGTCTAGAAAAGAGGGTAATATCGCGGCCAGAACCACCACTCGCGTTGAGTGTTCGCACCCGGCCGGTCAAATGTATTTTGGAATTCAACTCGGTAAGAAAAAGCTTTTCATTCGCCACAAGAGCATACCTTCGAATAACCCCCAATTTTCAGAGCAATTTTCCTTTTAGCGGATGGGCACTGTTCGCCTAACTCGTAAATTGAAATTGCGTTCGTTTTATCGTAAATCATTCGTCTCTTTAAACTTCCTTTAAATATTTTTAAGAGTTATGTAAACTCATCTACATTGCCTTCAGTAATAGCTGATACATATCTTAGAGCAACGTTTTTGACTACTTTTTTTTGGGAAAAGAAAGAGAATTCGAATGGGACTTTTTTAAGAAAATAAAATTTTATGCTTCTTTTGCTTTTGTTACTCTTCTGAAAGCGTAAAAGGCACAGGATCACTTTATCACAATTTTAAAGTAACGTATCTTTTAATTGAAATATATTACATAGATGTATTTTTTTATGTATAACAATCTTCTTCGTAACAGTCCAGTTACATAAGTATTGCGAAAAATCTTCTGCTAATAGAGTATTTTAACTATGATGGACTCATTATTTTCAAATAAATAAATAACCACGTAAATTACTCATAAAAACAGACGCCAGAAAAGCTGCTGCAATGCGCTAGATGTAATTGTGCTGCCTTGCTATCAATGAATTCTGAAATACAATAACTTCAATAAATGCCACAGCGATTCTGAGCTAGATTTTATTCACAACGGGACTGGCATAGCGTGGCGGTGGAGCTAGGCGGAACCATCTCTTTGTGTTGTTAAAAACAATATCATAATAATTATGAGTTATTTTTCAAATAAAAAAAAAATCTATATTATTATGTAAATAAAATTGCTGACTAATAGCTTCAAAAGTCGCGTCAAATAGCTTTTTGACTTTTGAAGAGCGTATATTGAATTTTATTTCAACTATATGTTTCCTGTGTTTTATTGAGATATATAATTGACATATATATTTATTTCTTATTTGTTAATACTTATTTTTATTGTAAGTTGTTGCAGATTTAACGTAGCCTTACGTAGAGGTTTTTTGAAGATTTTCAGCAAGAACATAATTATTATTACACTATACATATAAGAATATGTACAATTATACGACGTATTCGTGTTCTATACAAAAGAGCTTTATTTACGTAGATTTATATAAATCGCGACAAAATTATAACAATCATCAATCAACTACTTAGTACATTTGAAATTGTCACTCATACTCAAACTTGCTTTTTATTTTTCTTAATATTCCGTCTCTTCTCTTTTTTTGTTACTTATTCGATTTTTACCATAATTTTGTTTATCAACCTTTTGCTCAAATACTTATTACTTTAACACAATTACTCCCATACTACGAACCTGTTATTATATGTTTAAATACTTATTTCTATTGTCATAATTATGTTAACTATTACAACAAAAATTAAAGCTGTTGTCACTGAAATTTAACACTTATAAAAACATATCCCAAGATTTTGCGCGTTCCCCTATAACATCGCTTTTCATTTTATATTCCAGGTTGACGTAGGTACGTAATCTGATATGGCTGGAAAGGAGATTTTAAGTCCCCAATACGCCAACACACGATACCTAACTGCTAGGCGTCCAGAAGGGATTGCTGCCGCCATAATCACCCCTCGCTCGTTGCTCATTTTGATTTGAGATCTGCCTGCAATACCCGCCAATCCCCACTGGATTGATTCCGTTCCGTATATTCTCATCTCAGTGAGTTTCACCTGTACTAGTACATGTAAGAGCGATTCCATGAAATGACATTTTAAGTAATAAGTACGTGTGATTGCTTTTAAAAATCCTTTGAAATGCTACTTCAGTAGGGGCCGTAAGTAGCTTGCAGAAATAAAATGCTCTAGAGAAGATTTCCGATAGTTACTTTAATATTAAGTTTAAAATACTCTCCTTTTGATTTCAGATTTGATTGCAATTACTTGCATTCCCAATGGATTGGTTCAGTACATTTCCATCTCAGTGAGTTTTGCGTTTGCTGTAACCTGTACCTGTGCTGTACCCTCCGTACATGTACGATTGATAGCGCTTCCATGAAATTACATTTAATAAGCTCGTAAGATTACTTTTTCAAAATCGTTCCAAATGTTAATATCATAAAAACCCTAAGTAGCTTGAAGAGAACGTGCTGTAGGAGAAATCTGATCGTTACTCTAATATCAAGTACAGTATTTAAAAAGCTCTTACACAATATCTTCAGCTTGTGACGGTGCCATCGAGTAGTGTGGGAGTGCACAGAAAAATGCGAATGAATCTTTGTTATGTTTTTTTTGTAAAGATTTTGTTAAGGCGTTGATTTTGATTGATTAATTTCAGGGATTTTTTTGTTCAGGAAGTGTTAAGGAAAGAAGTTTTAAATAAATTAATAATGGTGAAACTTATAGTTACTGTACTTACTTATATGAATTTATTTAAAAATAAGGTTTATATTTTTTATCTTTTCAAGTCGTTGTCTCAATTTTCTGTGAACTGTCTGTCACAATCAATAACTTTTTGGATACCCTGTATAAACATTATACTGTACAAGTACAAAACTAAAAAAGAATCACACGTCTAATTCTCTAATCATTAACCTAAAAGAGATTTAAGTCAATAAGCAAACGCTCGCAACCATTTCGGTAGTGAGTAGTGACTGCTTTGTTCGACGACAGCCCAAAAACCTTCTAAGGGGCAAGCACACTTGGCCGAGTAAGAAATAGCTCTCAATTAGCCCTGAGAGCCTGTCTGAAACATCATTACACGCCATCTCGCGGGGCCGATAACAACACGAGGGTTATTACGCCGCCTTGGGTCTCATTCATAAGCTATCGCTACTTCTCTGATAGACATTCATGCGATGAGACGTGAGGCGGAGGGCTTCTGGACGCGATAATTAATTACCTTGCTAAGGTAGCGTTTAATAGAAACATTATACTGATGTGTACGGTATCCTTTAAGAATAAGAAAAGAAGTTGGTTATACAACATTGCCGTAAAAATGATATTGTATTGGTTAGTTTAAACAATTGTATTATCTATTTAATATCTTACGATGGTAAATTGTTTATCTATTTGAGATTTATATTGTAATTTAAATAAATAAGAACTAATTGCCACTAACTATGTTAAAGAAAGCCAGCGCCTATTTAGATAATTCTCATTGTTGTGTTCGTAATTGTTAGTCAGGACAAGCTTTGTATAAAATACGTTTTTTCCACGACACATTAGATCCACCCGGTCATTAAAAAAAGACAGAAAGAAAATAGCATACCGACTTACGTACATACTTGCAAACATACACGTTTCCCGATGAGTTAGACAGAGACCTTAGCCACAGTATAAATATGAGCTTATATTTATACTGTGCCTTAGCTTTCCATTTGCTACGATACTGTTTTTTTGCTCCATTTAAGTACATTCCTAACATCGAAACCGCCAATCAATATTATAAAAAACCTCATACAAGTTTTAATGGCTTGAGGTTAACGTGACGCATACACCGTTATTGTGTTATAATGAGTTTACTCGCCCATTTACGATGTTGATAGTTCAGTGAATTATTTCATGGTCAGTTTAAAGGACTTGTAACGTTACCTGAAACCACTGAGTATAATTTGTTTGCGTTGCTTCAAACATATTGTATTAAACAAAGAAGTGTTAGACATCATCATTGGCCTGTCTGTCATAGTGATACATTTATTTTTGTAATTTTCAATTATTACTTTTAATCATCATCTTCAACTTTCAGATGGTATACACCTACTTCTTGGATAGGCCTTATCTTTGTCATGCCATTTCTTCCTGTTTTTAGCCGGTCGCATATCAAGTTCTTCCAGCGATCAGCTCTATGTTTATTAAGACTATTTGTAAACATAAACACCTTTTTAGTAGAATTTCTGTCCGGAACAGTACTAATGATTCCACTACAGGCTATATAGGCTTACATGTACACTCATACATTTTTTATTTGCTGAATAATTCTCTTGAATAACACATAATGTTCGCTGCCTCCGGTGTCTACGATCCATTCCGGATGTGGAAATGTGTTTCTCTTTGGTATAGCATCACTGTTTTACTTATTGTCAGTTGCGGTACCTTTTTAAAACATTTTTATACAATAGAAACACTGTATTTCGGCTTAGCAATCACTTTTATTAAGACTCATTCATAATGTTAGAAAGTAAGTATAAAAACATAAAAAAGATTATTTGAAACTTTCTATAGTGGGCTTTAAATTACATAAATTAAGTTCAACTAATTAATATTATAATTGTCAGCCTATTCTGTCCCACTGCAGGGCAAATGCTTCCTCTCCGTCTTTCCACTATTTTCTGTCCACCGCCACAGTGCACTACAGTGGTCCAATATGGCTGATAATGCGTCCATTTTGTCACGCCATCTTCGCCTCGGTCTGCCGTGTCGCCTTCTAGCATTGGAAGGCACCCAAACGGTAGTAGTGGCTTTGGCCCAAAGTTCTTCTGGCATGCGGTAGACGTGTCCGGCCCGGCAAAGTTTTAAAAATTCACAGATTTCGCAGTCACCGCAAGAATAGGAGCGTTGAAAATTAATCCAAAATTTTTTTTTTTAATAGTTAAGCATTTTATTTTGAAAAACACATTACAAGTTGAATAATAACAATTTTTTATTGAGATATCCTTCCCTTAAATTACACAACTACATTACTTATACAAGTTATAGCATACATGTAT
Source organism: Scoparia ambigualis (assembly GCA_963921215.1). Lineage (NCBI taxonomy): Eukaryota > Metazoa > Arthropoda > Insecta > Lepidoptera > Crambidae > Scoparia > Scoparia ambigualis. The sequence continues at coordinate 19,688,142 of OY992501.1, read as the reverse complement.
AACATTGCACAACACGAAAAATAACATTTTCTTTTAATATTTATTAATTACACGTAAATTTTCGAAATTCTAACTCAAATGCACTTCTTGCCTGCATCCGCATCTTTTAACACCATTAGGTACCATGTCGATCGGTCAATAATCATAGAAGCTACATCCCTTTTTAATACGGAAATACCTGTTTTTCTACAATTTCAAATATAAAAAACACAGCAAAACACAGAGAAAAACATTTTCTTTTCTTTTACAACCTAAGTGAAATTCATTTATCGGGCGTCTTTAATCATAGAAGCTACATCACTTTTAAATACGGAAATACCCGTTTTTATACAATTCCAAAACTAAAGTAGGTAGTCCACCTACAAGGTCACAATAATTGTAATTAACAGATTTTTTTTATATTTATTTTGTAGCTAAACTAATACCCTAGGACCTATTTTTAATTTTTTCTTAAGTCTGTTTTTTTCGAAATATTTACAATTTAGTAAACAAACACGGGAGGTGTTTGTTTACTAAATTGTAAATAGAAAGAAACCAGTTTTTTTACTTTTTTCTAAATTCCCAAAATTTACCAGTTGATTTTCAAAATTCAAACGCTCACACGTGTCTCGATAAATTCCTCAACTCTTGCTACTATTCTCTATATACAACAACTATAATTACATAGCATATAGCTTGGAATGTAGAACCAAACCAACCAACCACTTTAGGTCTCATAGACGTGGCTTTTGCAATGTGTTGTCAAAAAAATATCTGTGAAGCGGTATTTTTAAATGTTTGCAATTTCATTTAAATCTACCAAATCCATTTCTAGAAGCTGTAATTAGGTGGTTGTACATGAAATAGTAAACTAACTAAGGGCCTCTATAATTATGTAGTAAAAAAACACAGCAGGTGAGACGAGAGCTCGAATTGTTCATCCAGTTAATCCCACTGCAGCGGTCGAAAGTTTCAAGAGAGGATGAATAGTAGAGCTTGTTTCAGTCTACTTTTGCATGCCCGCGTGCTTCAACTTGTTTTATTTTTGAAAAGGTAATTTGTTTTATTTGTTTTTCGTATTAAAATATACAACCACTACGTGGTTGATGCAGTGGTGTATCTTAATATACGTAAAATAAGAGAAATCACCTCCATTTTTCCTACTCAAAGTCGTTCGATAAGCCTCAACGCGCGTACTACGCAACCGAACCCCTATTGTTTCCCTGTTTCTTGTTGTTATCAAAATTCCGGCTCGTTCGCGGATAACTTTAAAACTTTCCATATTTTCCCGCACCTACTTTTTACTTTGCAACAAAACATTAGATTTCCCCGGAGATTGGGCAGGGCTCCACTGTCCGACTTTATGATCTCGATCACTGTCCACGGGTTGGGCGCCTCTTTTTTATGTGAAAAGGAACATGCGGGTCACCTGATGGAAAGTAATGAACATATTATTATACATCTTTATTTATAATTCAACTACTATCTATATAATATATGTATAAAAATGAAACCCTATTTCTCTTAGACACGCCATCACGCATGAAAGGCTTGAGCGATTTCGCTAATTGTTTTTTTGTTGTGTTTGTTATTGTCAGGAGAAGGTTCTTATGAAAGAAAAAATTAGAAATGTTTATTTATATATTCATAATTTAAGACAGGACAACGTCTGTCGGGTCAGCTAGTATCATATAAAAGACCTCATGATAAGTCTATCCATGTTGGCACTTCAGACCGGTCTCCCCAACTAGACGTTTTACATTCTAATTTCAAATTATGTGTTTTATTCATAAATTATCTCAACGTAGAACCTGCCAGTGCACTAACATAGCATAGACTCCACAGTACTTTCACTCACGGGACGAAACACTACAGCCACGAGTGCCATTGTTCCACACCGATATCCCGTGAGAGGGCGGTATTACTGCTTCTGTGGTCTAGTGGCTAAGCCACCGGTTTCAGATCCAGAGGTCCCGGGATCGATTCCCAGCTGGGGGTACATCTTTGTGTGCTCGGTTTGGTTGGTGGTGGGGCTGTTAAGTCCGCCTGGCTAGCTACCACAATCTTATCTAAGTCTGTCGCCATAACAACGATGTTTATAGCATTGTTGTGTTCCGACAGTTTGAGATAAGTTATCCAGTTTCTCAGTGGGTGAGGATTCCGGGTGAAGCGCGATTCCACCTTCGGCCTTATCGTCACTTATCATCAGGTGAGATAAAGGCCAAGCGCTTACCCGTTGTAGAATATTAAAAAAAAAAATTACGCCGGGCGAGCCGCTCAGACAGCGTCACTCAATTACCCTGGGGTCTCAAAGGTAACCTTACTGATGGTGGAGAACATCAGGACCGAACGTTCTGCTTAAGCCTTGAACCTGCGATCATCATCATCAACAGCCTACCTTAGTAGGCTGCTTAGTCCCACCCAAGGGACCTTAGTCCCACTGCTGGGCACAGGCCTTCCCACATGGAGTGATTGGTCCATAAGCCATAACATATTATTATTTCGTATATGGCATCTTAAAGGCCTATTACATCTTGACTGTGATTTTTGCGTAAAATGGCCAATTTTGGCGTCATGGATCTCAGAAACAAAAATACACTAACAATTATGACTTATTGAATAGTGTAGAATAGCTATTGGAATAGTGCGTAGCGGCCTCACTTTTTGTAAATTTTGCTTAACTTTTTAATTAAATCCACAATTGCAGAGAAAGATTTTCATAAAGTGCGCGAAGGCACTTGTAATCTCTTATATAGTCGAATAGTGCGTAGCGGCTTTGGAATTTTTAGATATCATTGATTTTATATAGGAAAAAAATCTTATTCTAAACCAAAAAACTTCGGAAATCGCTATATGGGTAACGCTATATCGCTTTTGTGGGCCGGCAGAGTGAGGGTGACTGATGCTACGTCTCTTACGCTGCACCAGTTGTCCTCGCGCCTGGACTTCATTTCCACTTAACATCAGGTGGAGTGGGGTCATTTGCCGGGCTTAGTATAAAAAAATATATATGTATAAGTAAACTGTGAATATCTCCTATCTACGATAATATTATTGAGCAAAATTTATACCAGAGTTATTGTTGTTCATGAGAAATAAAGATTTTATAATAAATTTATTATCTTAGTTCGATAAAAACGATAAGTACAACTGCAAAATACTACAAAATGCGATGCGCCGGCCGTCCGAATTCAACTTATGCTCACAGAATGGAGATTTGTAATGTTATGCACAAATTTATTATCCTATTTCATTTTTTTATTTTATTATCCTATTGTGCATGAATCTCGGGGCACGGCAGTGCCCCGAGATTCATGCAACAGAGAGAACAATCGAACATGAAGGCATAAGTTCTATATAAAAACTTTAGGTATTTATGATTATGGATGCTTTTTGAGTTTTGGGAATCAATTGCGGTTATATCTGATCAGTTTATTATTCCTTTGTAAATAATCTAAATCTGTTTGGTGCTTCTAAGAGCACGCTGATTTATCATTATCTGCCACATTGTGCGAGTATAGTAATATTGTTAAGTTACGAGTTATTGCGATATACAACTCGCCTATTTCTTAAAAACCTGATTTGCCCAGAAGCTGACTAAACAGGAAACTGGAAAAATTAGTAATGAACCTAATCCGAATTTGGCAACCTCCGCCCAAAGGTTACGTACGTATTACGTAATTTTTTGTAAAAAAATTTTCAGTGTTATTGTTTGTTTGTACAGTTTCCAATTACTTTTATTAATAAGATAAAGTCATATCCAATGAAATGATTCTGATACTTAAGGATAACTTTACCTAATTCCTGAAAAGGGGCCCCATGGTATAGCCCTTAGGCTGTAGCTTATTTATAACTTATTAATTTGCCCTAGCTCCGGAACTGACCGCGATGGAGCCAAGTCGTCCAAAGTGGCTTAGCGTGAATATGAATTCCACCTCTAAGTGGGACGGTGAAGTTTTCAATTTAACTCGACAGAGTTAAAGGCTGCCATGTAAATTTTGATCGGAATATCATGAATACGAGACAGATATTTACCGAAACCTTTTAAACGAAATGAAACTCTCCCAATAAGAAAGAAATGGTCATACTCGTATTACTGGAATCTGATATAGAAATTCTACATACATACGTATAATCACGACTATCATCCCCGAAGCGTTAGTCAGAGACTAGGCAATGAGGACCGCAAAAGCAGTCCTCTGCCATAGTCCAGTTTTCACCAAATAGCTGGTGCACATGTGCTTAGCATGACAGGTGGTGAGCCCATCGCCACTCTATGCAGTTGGATGTATGTGCAGTATTTAGTCACATAGTCGCCTTTTACGACACCCAAGGGAAGAGAGGCGGTGGTTATTCTTTCACCGCTACCCGACACAGTTATTAAAGAAATTCCCGTTATGATTTTTGTACAACTTTGTGAACTGTAGAGCTATCCGTTATTAGAAAAGCGGATTTATGAACGGAAAGTTTCGTGTTAAGGATTTTACAAGTTAGTGAATATTCGCAAGACGCTTACTAAATATAAAATAAATAATTTTAACTTATTTTCTAAGTTAGGGTGTAACATAGTTTTATCTATAAACGTAGAACGTAGAAAAAATTCACATCGTTTCTCACGTTTCGTCACGTGTATTTCTGTATTTCTGTATTTCACATGTTACTTATATAAACATGACGACCTGCCACATTACCTTTTTAGGGGTTGTAAATAACTTGACCTAAAATTAAATTATCAAGTAACTTAAGTTAAGTTAGTTACATTATAACATTATGATTACATACGATAATGCACTCAACTGAATCGTCCAATACAATGTATCTGTTTTGCGTTATTAGTTTTACTGAACAAGGGAACACAAAGTGTTTCTTAAAAATTGTGTTAAAATTTTTCGCTTTCATACTTAATAGGAATTTTGAACATTTCTCAATAGCACAGCAATTTAAGCGATATGATCACGGATGTGAAAGCTTAGCAATTTTTGCAAGGGCCAGTCCTAGAGGGCCTACTCTCTTTCTCCGAAGCGAAATTTCGACCGATTTTCCCTGTTTCCATTCCTTCCGAAATTTTGTTCATAGGTTTGGCATATAGGTTATAATTTTTTAGAAAATTGTTTAAAAAAAATGAAAAACGCTTTATAGAGGGTCTAACAATATCAATAAGCGAACGTTTAAGAGGAGCATCTATACATCACACTGAGAATGCTTACCAAATTTGGTCCAAAACGACAGGCTCGTTACCGAGATAATCAACAAAACATTATCATAATTCAGCAAAAGATACACCTTTTCCAAACCCGTACAGCTGTACTTACACACGCACACAAAGTAAGCCGAACATGCACACACACTAAACTTGGAGCACACTGAGATATCTTTTTATTGACCTTTGCGTGCGTGCTAGTAAAGATACAGCATGTTTCATGATGTGCATTATTTTAATTGATTTAGTTTGTTAGAAAACATAACTTTGAAAAATCACTGCAAAACTGGAGCCCATTTTTTGTCATTGTATTCAGAATGATGTATATATACGTTCGCTTATTGTTTTGTTAGAACCTGTATTTGTTATACCAAAAATCACCCGAAATTTCGTTTCGGAGAATGGGTCCCGAGACGCTGGTATACCTACTATACATTTGAAGACCTTATCTTACTCTCTGTGTATTAGATGTAGTATGTAGGTATGTATATCATACTTCATTATTTGATTTGGTGTTATTCTTATGTAAATGTCGTTACTTCTATATAAACCTGTAGAGTTTCTTGAGCCCATTCTTCTCCAGAGCTATATAACGTCCTGAATGTGTAGTATTTCGAGATAATGAAAAATAAAGTTTTTTGATCTTTATAAGGATTCTTTACGTCAATAGGTCATAATGCACTGAGAGAAATAAACCTCTTCATCGGCTATTAAGATAAGATTATTTTATTAATTTTTGAGTTTCGGTTAACATCTCTACCTACATTTACATAACATTTCGTGGTTGCCGTTAAGCGGGCAGTCATATTCACTGAGGAGGTAGAGTCATAGGATAGCCGGGGTTGTACTAAAAGAATAAGCGATGGCTTTTGGTTTCATCGGCAAAGATTCCGATGTGTTGACGTGCTACCCTGGCGGACGGAATAAATGACATAAAATTGCATTGAAGTGGGATCTTACCTTAGCTTTAGCCTTCTGCTTTCGGGTGGTAATGCGGACACCGCCCGTGGATATGTCGACGGTCACTTTGCGCTTCTTGACGCCCTTCGCCTTGAACTCGTACTGGAAATAAAATAAAACTTGTTATGATTCCTCTTTATGAGCTCAGATTCCGTAAAACCAGATACAATAGAAATTCAATTGTTTGAAACCTCTAAACGATATCCTGGTTATGAAAGGGTTCAAGGGGTTGCAGTCGTAGTGGTAGCTATGCAGGCGGACATAAAACAAGACATACCATACCATACCATACCGCTAATAAAACCGAATACACCCCAATAGCAATCAAACCCTGGACCATAATTATAAGGACTGAGACCGGTGTGGTCGAATCATCAAAAAACTCATAATTCTATCATTTATTCGAGTACATTTGTTTAGTTCCGGAGATGTTCTAGAAGAACAACAAAAATTTGGTTTCAAGGACAAAATTAAAGTATAGGCGGCTTGCTTGCATAAAACAAATCAATACAAAGTTCATATAAATCGCACTTTATTAATTACTAAAAAAACACTCATAACAACGCCAATGATCCATAAATAAGCAAAGAGTTTTATATGAATCGAGCGACAAAGTCAAGTTAAATGAGTAGAAACAGAAATACCTACTATTTATCAAGAACAACATTTTATTAATCCAGCGTCCACTTAAAATGCTTCGTAAGGTCTTTTAATCAAAAAGACTTAATGCGAGCACGGATTTAATGACTCAGTGTTAAATAATATCTATTTTTAATCGTTAATCACCGCTTACTCCAGAAAAAAAAGATTATCTAAGTAAGTTGAGGGTTTACATAAAATTTTGTTTTGACGACTCCTATTTATTAACTGTCTTTAGGGAGGGGAAGGGGGGGAGACGGGCCTCTGGAACCCTCACTGACCGGACGAAACACAACAGCACCAAGTGTAGATATTTCACGCCGGATGTTAGTGAGAGGGTGGTATTACGCCGGGCGAGCCGGCCCAATGCGTGCTGCAACGCAGCGTGGCTCTACCACTCAGTCAGTGTCACTCATTAAACACCACCCAGGGGTCAACATACAGCGCGAGTAACTTTAACCCCCAAGCTAGTTTGCTTATTTAAAACTAATTTTAAAATCATTAAGCTAGCGAAGCCATGTACTTTTTCTTGGAAGGTATCTGCGATAGATATTGAAACTTAAACAGGGAGTCAGCAGGAAACAGAAGCAGAAAGAAATAAATCAGCTTAAATCTCCGACACATATAATATCGTCTTTGAAGTGACAATACTTCCTAATTAAATTGTAAAAGCGCTTTGAGTAAAGTTCACAGATAATTCATATTTCCATTTCCATTTAGACGTAACAAATGAAGTTACTAGCTATTTCCATAAACTTACATAAAAAAACCTTTGTAAATGCAGGACCGTAGCAGGTGGCGATCCATAGTCTCTGCCTATCCCAATGGGAAGCAGGCGTGACGTATGTGGCGTAGCGTATGTATGTGATTATAAATGAAATGTTATGAAGCAGAAGTTTTACGTCATGCTTCCCGGCGAAACCACTTTCGATTATAACTAGTATAAGTTACTCAAAAAAATCTATGAAATGTCTATAATATTCAAGTCCTATTTAATAAAATCTGTCTCCGGTTTCGTCGTATTTTGTTATTGAAAGTGGTTGCGCTGCGGAGTATCTTTCCAGCCACCACCACGATATAATCTATAACTATACATAGTATAACCAAATATATGGTATCAAATAATTCTATATTGAATTAGGACCCCCTGATCCTCACTAGAATTTAAGTATACGGACCAAGCTGTGCCTCAAATTTTCTCTTCGAAATAGTTAGTGCCTTACAAATAAACAGAGAGTAAGGTCGGAATAGTTATTCCGTGTTTTTGTCCTGTCATGTAAACGTAATTTCTAATTAAAGTAAAAGAGACAAAACATTACTTTCTGACCTTATTCTCTTGTTTATTGTGAGGCACCTAGACTAAAGTTCATTGTCACAACCACAAGCATGCAAATATGGCTGAGTAGGGAGGATGAAATGAAAGACATTCTAATTAGGAGAAATAAATGATAAGGTTTAATGTTTTTCAAATAATCCTTATTTAACAAGTAACAAATAATAAATAAAAAAATACACATGTCTAAAAAACTACCCAGCTATCACTTTTTTCACTTTTACACTTTTTTATTATTTCTGAAACAAAACTGATTTACTTTGTAAAAATCTTATCTTATATCATTATCATTATCATCTACTTTAATCAATTACTTATTAACTTGACACTGGCTAAATGTGCTGACCAAAAAATTTTGTACTTATTAAGTTTTGATCATAATTTTCACAAATACATATAATGCAGGTGATACGAAGTTCACCGGGTCATCTAGTATTTTAATAAAATTTTATGTCATCATGACGCGCCATACAAATAAAACTGTATTCATTCCAACAAAACAGACCAAAGAGATCGGACCTCATACTACAGCTATAAAACAGACAAATTTCTGAACGCACCTATCAATATTTAACAACCAAGTGCAATTTTTTTATTTTTAACGTACAAAAGACATCACATGTTTCTCAGCTAGGAACATTTTGTATTGGAAAATTAAATTGTCGTTTATTTCCGTTACTTATTATTTATGTTTTTCACCGTTTCCCTGAGCTTCCACAAATATTTCAAAATCGAAATTAGCCAAATCGGTTCAGCCATTCTCGTGTTTTAGCGAGACAAACGAACAGCCATTTATTTTTATGTATGTAGATGATACTTTAAACAACATTCACAGATAACGTTACACTATCTTTTTAGTAATTAAGCATAATTACTATTTTACTGTTATAAAATAACTCAGTAGGTGATCCTTTAAGACCAAAAAAATATTACAGTTGTCCTTTATTTCTTGATTTTACACACTCTTATTCAGTAAAGTAGATTTACGCCCTTAATGTATTTGCATAAGATAAAAATATGTAGGGTGTAAAAGACACTTTTTTGAAATTTTAGGTCGTAAAGGACATCCTATTTCCGTAAATACAGCTCTAGGCTAACTTTTAACACTGCTATAGAAATTTTTGAACAAGCTTCCTGGCGATACAAAACTAATAAGCATAAATAAATTTAAAACTATATTAACAAAATGGATTGGGTCATTGCTTTACCATAAATTCTTAGCACTTTCTTCCTAGGTTCCATCTTTATAGCTCAAGAAACAAAAAAGTTAGGGTCGAAATATTATTATTTTGTTGTTTTTTGTTTCTCCTGTAAAGTCGCATTTTGTCCTTTACGATCTTTGAGCCCAGAGGTGTCGAATTATTCTATAGCAGCAAGGATACTATATTTTTTATCCTCGATTAAAACTACCTATATTGTTTGGTATTTTAGTAATACTTGTTGTTGATAGCAATTTCGAACACTATTAAATCACTCAAATTGTATGTCTCAGTCAGCACTGCCTCTTTATTATTGCACTCATGATTAGATGAGCGCGTTTTTTCAATCAACATTGAATTTGCAGCCTTTTCCAGCCCAGTTGCCCGGCCATCTTCTGCCAAAATTAAAAGATCGAGTGGCTATATAGGACAAGTTATTTTCGTTTTGAAGTCACAAATAGTGCATAGGTATATTTTCAAGTTACGCACTATAAAATTCATTAAGTAATAGTCCTTCAAATATTCTGGTAACATTACAGCTGCAGTCAACAACTTCTATGTTATAATCTCGCTTCAGTGCAAAAAAAATTAGACCAAATTTCAGCTCTTAATTGTAGAACATCCACAGAAGTATCATTTTTTGATATAGCTTTAGCCAGTGTTGATAATAATGAGTCTTGTGATTCAAGCAATGTTCGAGCACTGTTACATTCTTTGTGACCAATTGCAAATGCTTGCACCACAGCATCAAAAGCACAAGTATTTTTAATTTTAAGTTTTCAATATTTGTGCGACTCATATTGCCATTTTGGCAATAATTCCACGTAATTCATGTTCCATTTAGGCTTTATTATTTCTATTAATGGTTTTTTCTTATCCGCATTAGCTTTATTTTGGCAATTTTCTTCATAAATAGACGCGTCTTGAAATTCTGATTCCTTTCTAAAATTTTCATCATAATCAGTTTTTGATCCTGTAAGTTTGTTTAATTTATCCAAATTTTTTAGCTGTTTGTTTTTAGAAGTTGCTAATGTAGAACTATTGTTGTTCGAAGAACACTGTGCCGATTTAATTTCTCCTGTGTCCACCACTTCTTGTGTTCAACAAAAATTGTTTTTAATGTTTTTATATTTTAGCGTTTTATTAACACTTAAATATACTTAAGTAAAATTTTAAACACTGAAAAATGACGACAACCTCAGGCGGGAATCGAACCATGCACCTTCCGCATTCCGGGCGGCTACCTTAACCACTTGGCTACCGAGGTCTGGCTTTCAACCGTCGAAATTTGTCAGTGCTTGATGCTTATGTTTTTAGTCAACATTATTAATATTCTACAATAATAATATAACACAATAAGTATATTATTTGTGTGCTAATAAATTTTACCTCTGAAAGATATGTAATGTTAATGTTGCTAAGAACAATACTCTAGGCGTTTAGAAACTATTTCAAAGAGAAAATTTGATGCCCATTCTGGTGAGGATCAGGGGGTTCTTTTTTTTCTCTTTATTTATTTTTAAGGGCTTTTGTATAATAATTACATGTCAGCCCCATCGTAACTGTTACATTTAAAGTAAAAAAATAAAAAATAGTAAACCAATAACAAAAATAAAAAGTAGCGTTATTTGGGTCACCCTGCGGCAAAGCAGGCCGATGTAGTGGAGTCGAGACCGAAGATTGTCATTGAGCTGGACGAGGAGTTAGACCGCATTTATAAATGGGCCTCTGATAACCTGGTCCAGTTCAATGGCAAAAAAACACAGGTCTGCGCTGTCACTGCTACAAAGTCCGCATTTCTCCCCCAACCCTCCTTCCAGAGCAACCTATTACCCATCCAGACTGGTCTCAGTCTCTTAGGTATGGACATACACAGCGACCTCAACCCGAAGAGCTATATTGAGAGCATTATAACCACAGCCTCACGTAAACTCGGAATCCTGAACAAGGTGAAGCGGTTCTTCACGTCGGAGCGACGTTGTCTTTTGTATAAGACTCAGGTGCGCTCCTGCGTGGAGTATTGCTCTCATCTTTGGGACGGATCCGCCAAGTACTTGCTCGAAGCTCTTGACAGGTTGCAAAGACGTGGTGTCCGTATTATCGGCAACGATGACGTTACGACCAGTCTGGAGCCGTTACAGCTACGTAGGGACTTGCTTCCCTTAGTGCTTTCTACCGCCTTTACCACGGTGAATGCTCTGAGGAGCTCTCTGACCTCATCCCTCCCTCTCCTTTCCTTTCCAAATCGACGCGTCTTAGAAGCCACCCTCATACCGTGCTGACCATCAAGACACGTACCAAAAAGTTTGGACAATCGTTCTTTTGCCGAACTGCTCGTATGTGGAATGCGCTTCCCGCACACGTGTTTCCTTCCTCTTTCTCTCCCGGGTTATTTAAGCGGGGCGTAAAAAAGCATTTATGCAGGCCGCCATAGTGAGAGCGTTCGGCATAGCGTGGTAGCGCTGTGATGAACGCTTTCACTTCTTGGGCTTCACTGGCTGCTTTTCATCAGGCAGAGTGAAGCCATTATGGCGTGCCACAATAAAAAAATAAAAAAAACAATAATTAATGAGCTATCTTACATCGGTTGATTATAATAATCTTCTAATTCAATATAAACTTGAAATAGAATTATTTGATACCATATATTTGATTATACTATGCTTAGTTATAGATATATCTTGGTGGTTTCGCTGGAAGGATACTCCGTAGCGCAACCACTTTCAATAACAAAATATGGCAAAACCGGACACAGAGATTTTTTAAAGTAACTTATACTAGTTAAATTGAAAGTGGTTCCGCCGGGAAGCATGTCGTGAAGTTTTCCTTGATAGACCTTTTGCTACGGAGCGGTCTATTTAACTAGGAAAGTAAAGCGTTTTATTTCATAAGTGTATCGATGTGTATTTTTTACGTGTAGGTATGTATTTTAATCTTCAATCACCTAGGTATACCACGAGCTGGACGCATATCAGCCAGAATGGACCAATGTGGCGGTGGACAGAAAAAAGTGGAAAGAAGGAGGGGAGGCCTTTGCCCTGCAGTGGGACATAATGGGCTGATAATAACAATTATAATAACTTATGTGATCGAAAATTTCAATGTATTGTTATTTGAAGTGATAAAAATATAACACAAGCAAAGCTAATAAAATTTGTAGTATGGTATCCTGAAACCAGTATCGTTCGACTCGACCAATGACTCGATTAACTGGACGTACAGATTAAATGAGCAGATTTACATACGGCTGTGACAAAGCTTTTTCATAATTAACTTATTTAAATTTACCAACGTATACATGAATTTCGGCATTAAAGCTTTCTCCGATTACATAACGATATGTCCTTCATAATACTGTTTAGTCAGGGTCTGGTGTCAATAATGTACGTGACAGCCTATAAAACTTTATATTTTTCACACCACCTGCTCGACAATGTCAAATTATATGTCATGCAAACCTAACCTAAAGTAAGTCATTAAAGCCCTGAGGTCTAGTAGGGCATCATCAGGTCATTAATGTGATTTGAATTTGGAACATAATAAATAGAAATCGCATACGAACATTTACTTTAAAGGTAGTAGGTAGGTGTGCAGTCTTTAGTCCGTATACCTACGCCTTTTACGACACCCAAGGGAAGAGAGGGGTTGGTAGTATTACTTTGATGAGCCCATCGCCGCTCTATGCTTTGGATGTATGTGCAGTCTTTAGTCCGTTAGTCACCTTTTACGACACACAAGGGAAGGGAGGGGTTGGTATTGGTAGTATTATTTTGATGAGCCCATCGCCGCTCTATGCTGTTGGATGTATGTGCAGTATTTCTTTAGTCCGTTAGTCGCCTTTTACGATACCGAAGAGAAAAGAGGGGTTGGTAGTATTATTTTTAATTAATGAGGTAATAAATAAAATGTCTTATTATTATTATTTTGATGAGCCCATCGCCGATCTACACTATTGGATTTATGTGCAGTCTTTAGTCCGTTAGTCGTCTTTTACGATACCGAAGGGAAGAGAGGGGTTGGTAGTATTATTTTGATAAGTCCATCGCCGCTCTATGCTGTAGGATGTATGTGTTTAGTCCGTTTGGGTCATTTTAGCTCCTTGTATAACAACTTACTATTGTTTTACTATTGCTTTTTATTGTCTCGTAGATGGTCTGAAAAGTAGAGTATTCTCCTCGGGGATAAAGGTGCCTTCGTCTTGGGCGACCTTGAATCCCACGCTGCACTGAGGATTCTTAATAGGAGTTAAAGCTAGAATCCTTCGTTTCGCTCGGGATTCAATACGGGGCGCCCGCTACATAAGACACTACTTTATCCCCTTGGTGCATAATCTACTATTAAACAATTGTGCTGCTTAGAACAATTATTTTGACTTAAAAACTTACTTCGGAGGTTATTCAAGTTAGTTTAGAAGTTATTCAAGGATTTTTGGATATAACTGAGAAAAATTAATTCAAAAATAAAAAAAATTAAAATATAAAGAAAAATCCGTGAAACATACAAACTGCATGCAGCAAAGTTACATGCTAATAATCGCACTAGTATACGATCACGTTGCTATTATACATGTTGCATTGCAGATCGCCTTTACTATTGTGACCAATCCTAGCCACGGCTCAAACTCTCTTGCGAGAGCAACAGCTTCAGTTAGGTTATCCGCACCTGCATGAGATTGCAGGAGCGGGTAACCCAATTTGTTCTTGAATAGAACATGCTATACGTGGTTAAAGGGACCCTGAGAATACTGCTTGATTCTCTAAGCGCTAGTTTCTTAACAACCTTAAGTATATTGAAAAGGGCAACTCGGCTGCTGGTGATTTATCTTTCTTATACTTAAATGCTGTACCGCGGAAACGTTGGTGGAACGATCTCGATGGGATCCTTTGTGGAAAACTGGTAGGAAAGCGCCAAGGATAGAGATGCGTGGAAAGGTTTGGAGGCCTTTGCTCAGCAGTGGAACAAAGAAGGCTAAATAAAAAAAATGCCTTGTTACCATAGCTTTTATCGATTGTTCGCTCCGATAAATCTTTTTAAGAAACTTTAAGGAATAGGAAGCGCAATTTTGCCTTAAAATGTCTGTTGTATTTAACTTGTAACACGATTAAACTGGTGCTTCGGACTATGGCGGGTGTTTATCTCTTTAAATACGGACCCAAGGAAATTTTCACGCAGAAGAGAGCCGTTCTAAGGTAACAGCAACGCTATTATCTAAAAGCCGGTAATAATTTCATAAAGGAGGAAGTTGGCGAACAATTAGGTTCGGAGGAGGTAATAATAAGCTGAGAGGATTTTTATTATGATCGTAAGGACAGGATAAAATGTGTCTTATAATAATATTTCGGTGTATATATCACGCTGTTACATTTGCTTAACTTCTTAGTTTGGTTGATGTTAGAGCTTATTCTAAGTTCGCCTGGCCTGCTACAGAAGTCTTTTAGGTATAAAACATTGTAATTTTTCGTATTTTTAGTTTCAAATACCTATATTAAGTGAGTTATTTTTAAAACTTTTTTTTAATTCTTCTACAACGGGTAAGCATCTCACTTGATGGTAAGTGACGATAAGGCCAAAGTTGGAAGCGCGCTTACTCGGAATCCTCAACCACTGAAAAATTGGCTATCTTATCTTAAACATTGTTGTAATGGCGACAGACTTAGATAAGATGGTGGAAGTTAGCCAGACGGACTTAACAGCCCTATCACCAACCAAACCAAGCACACAAAGATGTGGCCCCGCTAGGAATCGAACCCGGGACCTCTGGGTCTGAGCCCTGGCTTAGCCACTGAACCACAGAGACGGTGAAGTTCAGTTTTAAGTCAAAAAATTGTGATTTTAACTTGTATTTAGTGTATGTTTTGTTGCTTTCTCTAGCTAGTTAAATAAATAAATAATAGAAATCAGTAGCCATCATTGTGGTATTTAAGGAAACATATGTTACATCTAACTATGGAGTTAGAGGTAAGAAAGTCAGATCCTCAATAGGGTGAAGAACAGCCTTAGATATGCTATAACGTAAGATGAAAACAGAGCAATTCCCCAATAAAGGTAAAACAAATAATTGTGTTCCTAGTTGCCGATATATAAATACTTATTATACATCGCGAAATTACTAATTAATATTCTTGATTTGGGTGTTTAGTTACACCACATCACATTCAAGGAGTAAAGTAATTTTTTTTGTTGTGCTTTTACTACTATATTAAATAGGTTCAATTAAATCTTGGGACAAAGCGAAAGCTTGTTCAGTTATTTTAATTAAATTACTAAATGAGCTGATATCTGATATTAGAAGCATTATTACTTTCAAGAATTTCAATTATTCCTTATAAACTCCGTCTTAAACGAAGACTTCAGTAAAAATATGAACATGATCAGAAAAGAGAATTTTACATAACATCAATCTGTAGGATGAAAGCATTGATTTTATTACGATAAGATGAATTGAATTATGTCAGTAAAGGCTATAATTTTTTTTTAACTCGAGGAGCTTGATTGCGCTTTGGTTAAAGCATTCGGTTTGCCAGTTAAGCAATATTCGCAATGCCAGGCCAGTGGATTGGTGACCAAATAGAAAAAACATCTCGAGCTTTTTTCGAGAGAGAATTTCTCTATGGACAGGCTTGCGATCACCAACTCGCATTTGGTAAGCATGGTAAAGCCAATACCTTAATTAATAAATACTTGACAGTACATAATGTTTTCAACTTACTCCTATGGAAACGACATAATTATTTTACTATGAGGCTTGGTACTAAATTCCAAAGTCTTTTAACTTGACGCCAATGTATAAATACTTGAAGAATTCATTATTACCAACATATTTATGTATTATTAATTTAAAGACCTCCGTTTTTTTATAAATTAAAAACCAACATTGATTTCTACTCGAAATGGCAACATTATAGTAGGATTGTGACACTTTCTGTTATTAAAAACTCAGAACATTAATGCTTTAGTTATTGTTCTGAGATTAAAAATGAAAAAGTGACGCTTGTCTGACGTTTTGTAGGTCATTGTTATATACGCATCGTAGACAGATGTCAGACTGTCAGCCGCCAGACGATTCCCGCCAAAGTAGCATATCAAGCTGTATAAAAGCTGTATTTGAACTTATTTTTATACTTACAGCTGCATATTGAGGCTGTAAATAGGCTGTATAAGCGATTATACAGACCTTATTAGCTCAAAAAGGGCCCATATTATAAATCTTTTCGCGTTAGTATAGCTGTATAGTAGCTGTAGAAGCAAAGCAGAAGCTGTTTAGTAGCTGTTTAAGAGATGTTAATCGGTGTAAGGAAAAGCAACTACACTCCAAATAATATTTTATAAAGATAAAAGTTTAAAATATGAGTTATAAGTGAATTAGAAAATTATGAAAATAAAAGAGAAACATGTCGTACAAGAATAATACAATAATTATGACGTATGATGTTCATATTTCAAAGTGCAATCCCAAGTATTGATAAATCTTAGGAATCTAATGGTGTTAATTGGTAAAACAAAGTGCAAATCCAATTTTATTGTCAATGTGTGGTTGGTTATTGGCAATATTTTAACGCGCCAGTAAAACCTAAAAAAAACATAAGGAAGATTATTAAACACGGGTAAGTAAGTGTTTGTTTTTAAGGTTATAATATAAATTATATTTAAAATAATAGATTGTAGGACACAGCGACAAAATTTTGTAGCTGATAATCATGAAACGGTTCATACTATTAACAAACATTGGTTTAATTATATAACAAATATATAACAAATATATAACAAACATTGGTTTAATATTTGAATATCTTTATTCATTCGTTCTAAAATGGCGACATTTTGTTATACAGCTTAGATAATATTAGGAGGGTATTAAAGTCTTACTAGCTGTACTACGGCGGATATGGATTGCATAATACATCTCTTAGTTTTTAACCAGCTTTATTAGTGTTTTTTTTTATTATTTAGGCTGTATATGAGATCTGGGTAGAGAAATTATAATTCTGTTTAGAGATCCGTGTAAGAATTGATTATCCCTGAGTTATATTTTAAAAATTGAACAATGGAATGTAATTTAATTTAAAGTGGTAATTAAAAATTAAAATATAATATTTAATTTATTCTACGATTGGTTCCAGATTGTTAATCAACAAGAGAAATCATTAACTTCACCTACTGCAACAATATTCACACAGATACTTCCAGAAGTGACAACTGCTGAAAAATATGTTATTCAATATATAGACGAGTGCGAGCTGGCAACAATTTCTGTCGACCCCCATCGTAATGAGTTTGAATCTCAAACCTCTTTTCAAACCCAGAAGATCACGAAGTAAATCAGATTGAAAATTATCTAAAATAAATTTTAGATAATCTAAATAATATATTAGACAAACAATAAATGTTCTTGCAGACAATCAAAATAACATTTAATCAAATAAAACATGTTATTGTAACAGATACTTTCTTTTTCACATTTTCTATATATATCCCGTTTTTAATTAAGTGTTCCATTTCGTACACAAAATCATCTAAATATTGGTCAATTTGTTTGGTTTTCCAACACCAAAATAAATTCCAATTACAAACGGCTTAATATCTGGTCTTTCAAATATAGTTGACAAAATTGGCCAAAACTCTTTATTTGAGCTTCTAAATATTGGGAGACCAACAAAATTGAAATTTAAAGTAATTTTAGTTGAAACATTGTTCAACCTTGTTTAATCGTTTTGATACGTATTTGTTTGATAGTACCTAAAATAGTTCTAGCGTCATGTGGCGCTAAATCGTTTAGAGCTATTTGAGTTTTTTTTTAATCCACAACAGGTTAGCGCTTGGCCTTTATCTTACCTGATAGTAAGTGACGATAAGGCCGAAGGTGGAAGCGCGCTTCACCCGGAATCCTCAACCACTGAGGAACTGGCTATCTTATCTCAAACTGTCGGAACACAACAATGCTATAAACATCGTTGTTATGGCGACAGACTTAGATAAGATGGTGGTAGCAAGCCAGGCGGACTTAACAGCCCTACCACAAAGATGTACACCCCGCTGGGAATCGAACCCGGGACCTCTTGGACTAAAACCGGTGGCTTAGCCACTAGACCACAAAGGCGGTTAAATAAATATTTTTTTTTTCTGTAGCCCATTCTTTTATTCACTGGCGAAACTACATATTTTTTGAAAATTCGTCATCATTATTATTACGTTGTTAATCAGGTTCCAAAGTTTTAACTAAATTCAAACATTCGACACCAATTATTGTTTTTCCTACAGAACCTTCGTTGGACGTCGATGGAATTGGCGCTTAACTGTAGGTTGTCAAATTTAAAATATTATAAATAATTACTGTCATTTGGTTTATTTATATTTCGTTATTAACCGACGTAGAAAAAGGAGGAGGTTCTCAAGTCGTCTGTCGTCCATCTTTTTCTTTTTTTCCACATTATAAATGCGAGCTTCAGCAAATACACTATGATGCAATCGTGACGACTCTGTCAGTAAAGTGGGCTAAAGCTGTACTATTGATGTAGTTTATTTTTTTAGTTTTAAAGCACTCTTGTAGACAGTTGTTTTAAAACCACTGTATTTACAAGAGTGCCTAATTACGCTATAAGATTAAGTTTTATAATGGAGGTTGCATACACCATTGTACAGAAACAAGTATCGAGTGATACCATAATAACGCTTAGTTCAGTAGTAAGTAAGTAATCACATACAAAAACCAGCCTCTATACAGCTTTAACGATTAAGCTAGCTTAAAGTGTCACCAAACTCTTAAAGTTCTATAGCAGAGTTTTAATTATCTGTTTTAAAACCTTAAGATTCCGCAGATCCCTTAAAACTAATTTTATACAGCTTGAGCTGTATAATAACTCAAATATCCCTCTTATAAATATAAAAGTATCTTTTGACACTCTTGTACGTCTTTTAAAGGACCTTAAGTTCTAAATGAGCTGGTAAATTAATGTTGTAAACGCTTGTGTGCTGCTTGGGCGGCCGCGCTTTCGTTGTGTTAATTGTGTGTATCGTTGCTAAATACTTTAAGTGCGAAAAAGATAACTGTGTTAACGATATCGTTTCTACATTACCATAGACCTCATAGACTTACCTACTTAATAACCCTAAGTTCGTTAACATTAAAAAAACCGGAACTTTTGTTCAGAAACGTACAAAACTTATCAAAATACAGTATTCTTTAACGGAGTTAATTAAAAATCTAAAAAATATACAGAATGATAGCATTTAGCAAGTATTTGAATTGTTGCAGTTAATTTTTTCTTTTATTTTAGTACCAAAAAAAATGATGTCCTTTAGGGATTAAGATTGTACAGAAATGTCACAGGAACCAGCATATTGCGTAAAAACATTTCCATTCTTCATTGTGAAATTTGTGGAGTTTTAATTGTCCATCTCACAAAGGAGTCCTGCAAGTGAACCTAATGCTATTAATCATGTTTATCTTTACGGTATGGTCTGTGACAGTGACAGATGCCGTCGCTTAGCCGCCCCTCAGCTGAATCCGGTTTTAACTAGATTACTTCTATATCTATCTACGTTAATAGTTAAGTAATTCTCCATTTGTTTTGTTGAGATAATATACTGTTTTTTAATAAAATATGTCACGAAGGATATCTGAAAGCCCCTTCGTTATTATCTGAATCAACTACAGTGTTTTTAAAAAATAATTGCGTTCTTAACGTAACTTTCTTATTTGGAAGCACTATAAACTGTGTTAGGCTGCGAAGTTGGGCTAAAAGGAGCAAGGAGATTCTTATTAAATGCTAATAGACCTGTAAATCGGAGGCTCAGACAACATTTGTTGGGTTATTCGTGTCAGCTGCTTCCAAGTTGGCATTTTGGAATCGCTTACGACAGCTGCGTTTTAAATGAGGCGAAAAGTTGAAATTTTGCAAATCTCTTCACGGAGGTTGTTAAATTTAATTACGCACGTATTGGTTTAATAGATAGATGCGGTACAGGACGCGACATATTGACATAATTATGGCAATCATGTGATAGTCTTAATTTTAAGAGTTCTTATTATGGGCCGTTTACACGTATTAAGTTGTCAAATAGGTAACTAAATTTTAAGTTAGTTTTAACTTAATTTTAAGTTGTCGATCGTTTACACATGTATTTACTTAAGCACTCTTTAGTGCATACGGCGGCGACAGATCGCGGCAAGATCGGCTCTCGTCACACACGAGACTTCACGACTTCACTAAATTGTTGCGTCCACACGTCAACTAAATGACAATTTAGTAGAAGCCACGCCTACCGGAGAATGCAAGCGGTGCGGGAGGGGCGGTTACTTACTCAAAAAATAGACTCGATTCTATTCTACTTGTTCACTTGCCCACTAAATCGTTTACTTACCACTTGCTACTAAAGAGCTTTTAAGTGACTGTTTACACGCAAGAATTAAGTTAAAATTAACTTAAAATTGAGTTACCTACTTGACAACTTAATACGTGTAAACGGCTCTTTAGTGCATAAGGACACACCACTGTACAGTAATCATTTCAGAATTTTAAATAATTAATACAAATATTTATTGCTCTTCACGAACGGCAGGTACAAGAGTTTAGAATACCTAATACAGAATATAAAATAAAATATTTCTAGAAAATGCATTCAATGAAGTTAAGTAATATTTAACGTAGTTTTAAGTTGATATCTGTTGAATAAAGATTACTTGTAAGTACTTTGTATTTGCTTTACTAAATAAATATCATAGTTTGGTTTTAACAATTAATTAGCTTATTTTCATGGGTGTGTGTCTGTGTACACTCACGGCGGTTAATGCACAGAATAACTATAAACTTTGACTTTTTAAACGCGCAAGTAAAACATCATCTGTCGAATTTGTAAAGCTCAAAAGTCCAATTTTGAAAAATCATTTTAAATTGTCCAAATCGCAGTTTGTCCATGTCGCAATTTGTCCAAATCGCAATTTGTCCAAATAGCAGTTTATCCAAGTCTCAATTTGTCCTAGTCGCAGTTTGTCCAAGTCGCAATTTGTCCAAGCAATTTTGGTTTCAGAACACCAGCAGTTCTAGTAGCTATATAGTTATGAAAGAGATTTTAACCTAAGTAACTTTCTATTATGTATTTTTTTCTTGCACTGTTCCCTAAATTGAACGATAGGTACCTAATAAAAAAATCACAGCAATCCGATTTCTATTTTCTGGGAACTAGAGGATTATTTCACCTGTGACAGGGACAAATTACTAATACATACATACTATTACTAAATACAAACACATAACTTTCTGCGGGTCGAATTGATAACCTCTTTTTACGATATTGGTTAAAAATTAGACCAAATGCGACTTTGCCAAAATACGACTTTGACCAAATGCGACCTTGTCAGAATGCGACTTTGACCAAATACGACTTGGACAAAACACGACTTAGACAAAATGTGACTAATGCGTTTGGACGAAATGCGACTTAGACAGCATGCTATGATACCCTCGTCTGCGATAATAGGTATTTAGTTTTGTTCGTGGCTGAATCGAAACTACACACATCAAAAGTGTCTAGGGATCAACATATATTTTTGCAATAACTTTTCTCCTGATTGATATTAAATAAAATTTTCTTTAAGGATTCATCAAATAAAGTGTTTTCGTTTGTCTACAGTAACGATAAACCAAGTCACCTTTGCATTAATAAAGAAATTTGCCATTTTCCTAATAAAGGGATTTTTGACATTTGAACCACTAACATTAAAGTTCGAAAAAAAGACTGAAATAACAGTTTTCTTTAAAATTTTATTGGGTAACTTAAACAATTAATAATCCGTGTTTCTACCGCGAACACTAACAACACAAGAACATCGGTTTGGCATACTCAAAATGAGTTCATCCAAATCACGCTGTGGAATGGCCGCCCATGTTCGTTGCAACAACAAAAAAAGGTCTTCTTGCGACTGGATACCCTCCATATTCGGCAGAGCTCTTCTCTGTAGCATATCCCATGCATGCTCAATCGGGTTCAAGTCTGGCGACTGAGCAGGCCAGGGCATGACATTGATGTTAGCTGCGGCGAGAGTCTGTCTTACAACTCTTGCGGTGTGCGGTCGTGCATTATCATGCATTAACTGAAATAAGGGACCGATTTGCACTTGTAGAGGAACGATGACGTCTGATACAATCGTCTCAGCATAAATTTGAGCGTTGAGGTTGCCTCTGATCCAAATCAACTCAGTTCTTCCGCCGATCCAAATACCCGCCCATACCATGATGGTTCCACCACTATAAGGATGGACTTCCTGGCAGGATTTTAATCGCTGTTGGCGTCCAGGGGTTCTCCAGTGTCGTATACGTCTTGTATCCGGTCTCATACCAAAACGAGACTCATCAGAAAAGCACACGAAACGCCATTGTTCTTCTGCCCAATTTCTGTGTTCAAGAGCCCATTGATATCGAATCCTACGATTGTGCATTGCTATAGGTGGTACCCTTAGCGGTCTTCGGGAATGAAGGTTCACTTCATGCGAGCGGTTTCTGACTGTTTGGTCGCTAATTAAGTTCCCTGAAGAGTGATGAAGCCTCACGGCTAACATCATGGCGGTTATTGTTGGAGCTCTTCGAGTTGTGATTTGAATGTATCGGTCTTGTCTCCGTGTGGTGCAGCGATACCGTCCTCCATGGCGCTCAGCCACGGTACCAGTGCTTCGGTAACGTGTCCAAAGTCGACTGATAACTCTCTGACTTGTATTCAGAGCTAAAGCCACAGTACGTTGCCGGGAACCAGCTTCTATCATTCCCACGGCTCTGAGCATTTCTTCCCTGCTAAAATGACGTCGCCGCTCCATAATAACGTTGGTTTTAATCAGTAGTAGGGAAACAGTAGCACTAATAATGTCTTCAATGCGTTGTATGTTTTTATAGGGAAAATATTGACAGCTGATTTTCATCTTTTACTAGAAATTGATTGAAAGTTCCTGTTTCAAATTATGAAATGCACCAAAAAGGATCCATATAAATTTATAAAATCATAAATTTATTACAAACCCACATCTCAATCTCAAGAAATCCGCATAAAAATGCTTGATCCCTAGACACTTTTGATGTGTGTATGTGAAAGTGATTTTACCTTGCCTTTATTACCTCCTATTACTAATTCTTTTAGCTCACTCAGCTTATTTAACAAAAACAATTAGTACACTCAATATTATTATAATTTATTAACCCAAATTGTTTTCATATATTTCACATCACTTAAACATTTTTGGCAAAATAACATTTCTGTAACATAGAAGAACAAAGGGCGGTACCACAGAAGTGGGCGGTACCATTACTAAGAGTGAGTACTTCTAGTTTTTTTTTTCTTTGGATTTGGATGAAATATATATTCATATATTAAAAGCGGGCTTGTCGCCGCAGCGGGTTATCATAGTAATACGTAATAAGACTTAAATCGACTTAAGTAAATGCAATGTTATAATAATATGTAATAATGAACATCAACATACATTTTATTTACACTTATATACATGTAGAAATGTTACTGCCAACAGATGGCTATGAGTACCTACTCGTAATAGTCATTCAACAATCACATAAAAATCTTTAGCGTTTTGGCAAGAAACCTATGTGCAAAAATGACAAAAACAATTTGAACTGCAATACAAAATTGTCCGATCAGCTGACGACAATAGTATGGGAGGTCGAAATTTTTTTGTAATTTTCTTTTTTGCTGACTTTTTTGGGTTTCTTAGGGAAAGTTGTTCAGTTTCATGAGTGGAACTCACCCTTAATTTCTTTTAAACGAATAAAAATTAAGGGTGTATCTAATAAATTATAATTATAAACTGAGAAACATGCACTACTTATTCTGTTTCCAACGAGTGAACGATGAGTATGTAAAGACACGTGTAAGTGTCATATAACATACTCATCATTTAACATTTCAGAATTATATGACATTTTTGTGTTCATAATTATAACTTCTCTGTAATTACCTATTGTGACGGTCATGTACTTTTGACTCAACAGCTATGTCAGACAACTCTGGTCATTTCAACCGTAACAATCATTTGAAAATTTCATATGCTAAGCTACTTTTGATGCTGACTGTAGGTATACACATAGGTACATACACTAAGGACTTTTATCCCCAAAGGGCCCTAGACCTAGACTTAGCCCTAGACTAGGCAATGAGACCCTCAGAAGTAAGGCACTGCCACAGACAAAGTTGCACCAAATAATAATTGCTTGGTGTTTATTGGTGGTATTAAGTTCGGCTTGCGATCCTGCTCGCTAAGCAATCTTCGCAATGCCGGGTCGCTAGATTGGTGACCAAATTAAAATCATCTCGAGCTCCTCCGTGCTTTGGAAGGCACGTTAAGCCGTTTGTCCCGTTATCGTAAGATGACAGTCGTTAAAACCTACCAACTCGCATTGGGCCAGCGCGGTGGGTTAGGGCCAAATATCCCCACGTGCTATTGTCCACATTAGAGGCCTGAGCCCAGCGGTGGGACGTTTATAGGCATCAGCCTATCGTTAGATCAGCAATCCTCTACCATAGTCAACTTCACCAAATAGCTACTACACATGTGCTCAGCGTGACAGGAGGTGAGCCCATCAACGCTTTATGATGTTGAATGATGATGATGAATGAGCAGTCTTAAGTATACATTAGTCGCTTTTTACGACACCCAGAGATAATAAATAATAAATAAATAAATAAACTTTCCTACATTCACACCAATTATCTAGCACAAGAGAAGCTTCGTTATGAAACTCGTTAAATGGTAAAAAACAATAATTTCTAAATTGACCCGACCTGGGATCGAACCCGGGACCTCAGAGATGAAAACCGGTGTATAAACCACTCGACCAAGGAGGTCGTCGGGTTGGTGGTTTTCTTAGCCTGATTGCTACCATATGGTGTAAAACTACATGTTCATAAAACTAAAGGGCCCTAAATATGGTTAAGAAAATATACAGGGTCTAACAAAATAAGTAAGCGAATGTTTAAGGACGATATCTATACGTCATTATGAATACAATGACAAATAATGGGCTCCAACTTTTATAGTGATTTTACAAAGTTTTGTTTATCTTTGCTAACACAAATGCACTCAGTGTGCTACGTGTTTTGTGTGCATGTTCGGCTATCTTTGTGTTCGTGTAGTACAGCTGTATGGGTTTTGAAAAGGTATATTTTTTGGTGAATTATGACAATGTTTTGTTGATTATCTCGGTAACAAGCCTGTAGTTTTGGACCAAATTTGGTAAGCATGCTTAGTGTGATGTAAAGATGCTCCCCTTAAACGTTCGCTTATTGATATTGTAATTGATATACCCTATATAGTTTTAATTTCTGTCTATATAATGTAAGTACCTACATATTGTATATCAGTTGTGTTATTTTTTAATTCAAGGCACACGTTCACGTATCGTTGGATTTATCTATTGTGTGTGCGACATTTGTGTAACATTCACACAAATAACGGTGCTTTTTTTTCTTTTGAACGCTGTATTTTTTTATTATATTTAAACGTTTGTCTCCTGTTTGAAGGTACAATAATTGTTTTTTTATATTTACGTATTTGTTTACATGTCGTTTACATTTTAAGCATCGTAACTGACTACTTTACTAAAGAAGTGGTGGTCCCGGTTGTTGTCGTAAGTTGGCAGTCATTAAAACCGGTGGGCCCAATGCCGGTTGGTGAACCGGCATTGGGCCAGCGTGGTGGGTTATTTTTTTTTCCATTATGACTCGTCATAGTGCCTGCATCCTGCCTGATGGTAAGCAGCCGATGCAGTCCAAAATAATGAGAGCGCTCCCCACCGTGGAATAAGCACGATAACGAGCGCACCCATTCATGACGGCCTGCATAAATGCCGTTTCACGCCCCGCTTAGAAGACCCGGGACTGTAGGAGCTGGGAAACACATGCGCCGGCAAAGAATTCTAAAGCCGAATGGTCAGAGGATAGACTTGCCAACTTTTTTGGTACGAGTACTGATAGTACGTACAGTATGATGGTGGTTCCTAAGACCAGCACGTGTGTGTGTGTGGTTATGGCCCAATATCCCCATGTGCTATTGTCCACGTGGGAGGCCTGTGCCCAGCAGTGGGACGTTTATAAAGAAAAGAGAGTGGTTGCTAGCAGGGCTTGAAATAACGGTATTTTTAACTACGGGTACCTTTGACTTAAATAAGGTACTGTGAAGTCTATGCTACTATGTTAGGGCGCTGGCAGGTTTTACTTTGAAGAATTTTAAGAATAAAACATTCAATTTGAAAATGACAATGTCAAATATATAAAGTAAAAGGAGATCGATCTGAAGTGCCAACATTGGTAGACTTGCCATGAGTTTTTTATAAAAGTACGTCTAACGACTGCGTTTCAGTTAAGGTTTGGTTGAGATTATTTTAGCGTGATAGCCCCCCTGGTATATATGCGACGTTGCCAGTCTGTTTGTCACGTGAGTGACAAACAGACTGGCAACGTCGCAGATAAATACCTGTATTTTTGAGGTACCTACTACTTATATACCGATACTCGTGGAAGAATCGGTTTCCAGGAACCGAAATGGAAAATACCGGTACTTACCGATATAATACCTGTATTTTCGGTACCAGTTCCAAGCCCTGGTTGCTAGTATTCTTTTAGTGGGCCGCCATGCCAAACTGCTTTCAGTATAATATTTCATTTTTAATTTTACCATAGAGACTAGTCTAGACCTTTTGTATGCCACTCATGAATATGCACGGAACAAATTAAGCGCAGGAGAAAATATGCAGTATGAAAGTGAATTTAATTTAGACATTTTTTCACAAAATGGAACCAGTTTACATTCTGACTTTCCTCAGACAACAAAAGACTTCATTGTCGCATAGAAGTTATTGTTTTTTTTTAATCATTCGTGATATCCCCGAGTTTATTATTATGTCGAGTAATACTAGAATATTATGACAATTTTCACCTCACAGCTTTAAACTTACCGTTGAAACAACATGAAATCGGATATCTAATTATAAATACTTATATCGGTAAAAATGTAGATACTATTAAGCCGTACTACTTTTACAAAGTATCTGTATATTACCAGTATACATATAAAAGAAGCATTCAAATATTTCTCTTGGTTTCTTTTTTACAATGTCCACCATAGATCGCTAGATCGCACTTATGTTAAATGTTCACTTGGAAAAGAAGGAAATTCTTTTATATATTTTTATTAACATAATCTTATTCTATTTATTTAATAACTAGCGACCGCTCGCGGTTTCACCCGCGTGGTTCCCGTTCCGATTCCCGTGAGAATATCGGGATAAAAAGTATTCTATTTGTTAATCCAGGTTATAAACTATCTGTATGCCGAATTTCATCCAAATCCATTTAGAATTTTTTACGTGAAAGAGTAACAAATATACACACTCACAAACTTTCGCCTTCATAATATTAGTGTGATTAGGTTTTCTTAGAGATATTTTTTATTTATAAGATATTTTTAGATTTTTAGTTTTTAAGCTATTTAGTTTTAGTTTATAAATCAGATTTGTTGTTTTTTTTTTGTAAATAAAAGTATTTAACATTTATTTATTTAAAAGACAAAATCTTAATGAAACCAACAGAAAAGAAATGGCTAGGCACCTATTGAAAACAGTATAAAAAATTCACTTCGTCAAACCGATGTTGCCAACTCCATTAAAAATGTAGGCTTGTTTTATCCAGCATTGTGCTTGTCGACAGAATGATTGAAAAGGTTTTGCGTTGAAAAGCAATAGAGCTGCTCGGCTTTCGATTTTAAACGCGAAATGCTACATCTATCAAACGGAAAGTTGTAAACAATGTACCAAATTCGCCAAAAATAGAAAGAGCCGCGATTCGCGTGCCGACAAAGACACGAAGCTATACATTTTAATTTAGACATGAGCAGTCACCACGCTTTTTTATGTAACCGCATGGAGAGCAAATGTGATTCATTCATATTCAGGAGGAGATGGCGCGGGGTCGCGTGTCATATCCATATTTCAATGTTACGCGATCGGCTCTGGTGCGGGGCGGGCCACGCAACGTTTAATATGATAATGGCGCACCCTTCACGACTTATCTGATCCTGATCTTTTACATACGATTACATGCTGAGATGGAAAAGAATAGACGTAGGACAGCATGTGGCAAGATTCTTCTTAAAATGCAATTGGAGGACCATCATATTTCTGCCGCTATCAAGCATCTTTTGCATAATTTTGTTCCGGTTTAGAGGGTGTTTAGATTAGTAGTCAATTACAGGTATAAAGCAAAAAAGCACAGATTTAAGTAATAGTACATTATGATATGAGTGCGGTAAGTTGAAAATTACAGCCGAGGCGATATTGCTAGCCCGAGCCGTAGGCGAGGGCTACAAGAAAGCTGTAACTATCAAAGCGCACGTATGTCATACGACGTTTTATAACATATTTGCGAGGAAAACACATTTTCTGAAAATGACTGCGTGTTTTTGTTGTTTTTCTAGTGTATAAATCTTTGGTTAGCCAACATGTATTTTTCTTTGGACTTAGATGGTAATAGGCTGTCAATAGCATTATGTGCTTCACTTATTATTTCCGGTGGTGTAGGCTGTAAATTTAGTTCTTCATTACTAAAACTAGACATATTTTATTTAAACTTTCAAAGTAATAAGTATTGAACAAGAAGCCGCTGTTTGAATCGACATAATATGCAGATAGTAAAAGGTAGGAAGTTTTCCCACCCAATCCCTTGGTGTCGTAAATGGCGACTATCGGTCTAATGACTGCACATACATCCAACAGCATAGAGCGGCGATGGGCTCATCAAAATAATACTACCAACCCCTTTCTTTCCTTGGGTGTCGTAAAAGGCGACTAACCGACTAAAGACTCCACATACATCCAACAGTATAGAGCGGTGATGGGCTCATCAAAATAATACTACAAACCCCTTTCTTCCCTTCGGTGTCGTAAAAGGCGACTAACGGACTAAAGACTGCACATTCATTCAACAGCATAGAACGGCGATGGGCTCATCGAAATAATACTACCAAGCTCTTTTTTCTCTTCGATGTCGTAAAATGCGACCAACGGACTAAAGACTGCACATACACCTAACAGCTGAAAACGGTGATGGGCTCTTCAAAATAATAATAGGTACCAACCCCTCTCTTCCCTTGGGTGTCGTAAAAGCGACTAACGGTCTAAAGGCTCACCATCTAAGCACTTGTGCAGACTGTGCAGTTGTTTCTTGCTGAAGCGTGGACTGTGTGGGCGTGGTCTGTGTTGTCCATAGATTCAAATTATTACTAATTTGACATTACCGCACTAGTGTGTTATTACTAATTTTATATTACCGCACTAGTGTGTAATAAGCAACATTACGATGCTGAAATCGGTGTAATAAGAGCCACTTTACGAGCAAATGTGTAATAAAAACATTTAAATTTAAAACACGGTCACGGCTTTGCTCGCGTAAATTTTTACCCGGGCATAATTTAAATACCTCGTCATAACACAACAGTAATTTTGCTTTTTGCAAAGGCAACGCTACACAGAAATACAAGTTGTTAAGAGCCTTTTTCATGTCGGCAAAAAAGAGACTTAAGGCTCGCTCATACTACAGCCGCGTCTGGCCGCAGCGCGTCGAATTAGCTTGCCCTTGTCTGAGTGTGCGATAGTACATATAAAATGTACGAAAGTGATGTAGGAGGATTTTTGTAATGCGATGCGGTGCGGTGCGGCCCATCCTAATGTGTACCAGCCTTTAGCGCGCAAAACTCGACACGAAAGGCAAATGAGCTTCACAGAGGCTTTGGTAGTCTGCTTTCTTATTAAATTTGTCCTCGAGAATATAGCTGTGAACAAAATAGAAACGGAATGTTAGCTAAGATTCTGTTGTTAACGCGAACAATAATGAATGATTCCATATAAGAGCTTGTATTGAGTGTTAAGTCTAGGAGATATTTTTATTTATTGTGACAGCTTAAATTATATTTATGTATAAATATTATAGTGTTAGATATAAAGAAATAGAGAAAGAAAAAAGAAAGAAAATAATTTATTTTGACCTGCACATGACAACAATAACTACAAAAAGTCCTCTTTCGTCCGAGACTGCGCCGAGTGCGGAGGCGTGCCATTGAAATAGATAAAAGTTATAATTTTGGTTGACGTATACATGACCAGTGTATACTGCCAGTGCTCACTTATGGAGCGGAAACCTAGGTATTCACGAAAGAGATTCTCAACAAACTCTAAGTGGCCCACAGAGCATAAAGAAAACTGGTGGGTAGGTATTACACTGAGGGACCGAAGAAGAAACGACTGGCTAAGACATCAGAGCAAAGTCACAGATGTCACCAAACGTGTGGCAAAGCTGAAGTAAGAGTGGGCAGGACACGTCGCCAGGAAGCAGGGCTCGTGGTGCAAAGCGCTGGTGGATTGGAGACCATGGGGCGAGAAACGCCCACAAGGACGACCGCAGAGGCGTTGGCACGACGATGTTAAAAGAACAGCCGGAGTGAAATGGATAGAAGCTGCCCAAGATCGTACACGGTGGCATAAACTGAAGAAGGCCTACACCCATGTGGTTCAGAAAAGCTGAGAAAAAGAAGATGTATCTTACATTCAGTTCGATCCGGTAACATGATTGAAATAAAAAATGTTATACAGCTTTTAAACAACGAGACATAGGAATTGTTCTCCATCTTTTTGATACCTTTTACAATAGAATACAATGTTTTAGTTGTGTAATAACTCTGTGTACGTAACTGTAGTATAATATTAAGCAATTAACATTATTGTTCTTGTTACAGATTTATTTAAGATGGTGACGGCTAGCCAGGCAACAAGCTCTACCACTAACCAAACCAAAGTACAGAATCGAACCAGGTACCTTAGGTTTTAAGCCTTAGCCACTTGACAACAGAGTAGTCAAAATTACACATTTAAAATGGGTTTCTGAAAACTAATGTACACAAAAATATTAGTTTAATTCAATGTGAAGTGGTAATTGACGCAGACAAACAGAAGCTTCATACTTGTAACCACAGACCTTAACTATTTCGTGCTTGTAACAACACTATTATTATTTCGGGGGTTAGATTAGCACACATTTACCTGCACAAAATAATACACTCTCACACATAAACACTATGTTACAAATAATGATCATATATTGCTTGCCCAAGTTGTTTTCCTACTAGCGTCATTAAACTTAATAGAGTGTCTGAAACGAGCTGAGGTTCGTTACTTTAAAGGACAGAGGGAAGACCTAAAATTAATTAAGGTGGGGCCCATAAATCCTATGCATCCCCTTTGTTTTGCTTTTGCTTGTAATCAATTATGTAGTTTGAAATAAACCTGGAAAGTGGACACGTTTTAACGGTGGAAACATATTTGCGGAACCAAAATTAAATCACAAAATTGCAATTTTGTTTCTACTGAAAACTCAAAGGACTGTTCTAGGAATGAAATTAAATTTCACTTGTTTATAGGCTTCCACGAAACCCAGGAATTTTTGCTACAATTGACATTTGTAATGAATGCACCTATAATTTAATGTAATGTAATGAAAGTGCTTACCGTTAGTAGTTTCAAACCATCCCCGTGGCATAGAAGGGATGGTAGTTCATGGGTTTTGTAATATTTCTCGTCGAGCTATTCTTGAGACAGGTGCTTTCGAGACGAGTTCCGTCATCTAGACGAATTTGAGTTTAAGTTCGGATTTTTACAAAGTCGGTCTACAGAATGTAGATTCTCTAAAAATTAAAGTTTTGATATCTTACTATGGATTCAAGATTTCATTTCATTCAAGAGCTCTTACAGAATCGCATACCTGGGCGGGGGAGGTGGTTTCTTAGATAACCTTGGTCCCCCTGGCCCGAAATATGAGTAATTCACGCACTACTGACTTACTTATAAAAAAGGAATGAATTGTCACCTCCCGTAATCCCCATCACCCCCTCCGCCTGAGCACCCTCACATACTAATCTTATTTAAAAAAATGTTTCGTACCAACCCAAACGTCCGATGTCGGATCGTTATACCTAATTCTGAAAAAAACCACATGTCACCCCGTCGTTTAAAGCGCCGCTGAAACCGCCGTTAACGAGGAGCTCGATGGCGCAGAGGCTAGCGCGTTCGGCTTGCGATCTTGCTCGCTAAGCCTTTTTCTCAATGCAGGGTCACTGGATGGGTGACCAAATTAATAAAAAAACATCTCGAGCTCCTTCGTGCTTCGGAAGGCACGTTATGCCGTTGGTCCCGGTTGTTGTCGTAAGATGACAGTCGTTAAAACCCACCAACCCGCATTGGGCCAGCGTGGTGGGTTATGGCCCAATATCCCCATGTGTGCTATTGTCCACGTGGGAGGAATGTGCCCAGTAGTGGGACGCTAATAGGCTGATGATGAAACCGCAGTAAACGTGACCATTATTTATATCCCAGCACTAACGTATACCTCAACCACAGAATAAATAATACTTCAGATGCATAAACACATCTCACCGCACCAAAAGCTTATGGGACGTACGGTCGACCTCAGAGGTAGCCTAACAAATCTACCATTTCATAGTGATCGAAGCATTTCACACAAACTCTCTTGGAACAATCGCACTAGTGCAACCATTACGTATTACGAATGCAGTTGTTAGTATGGTATGGTCAATATGGTCATAGTTATAGTCATAATCACATGGTCAACTAAAATTAAAAACTTATTTCTATCATACAATTTAAATCATTTATTTTTGGAGCCAACAAGAATAACTGCCACTTCGGCTACCTGTATTAATAATATACTAATGTAATACCACTAGCTAAGTAAATTATTAACCTGGACTCTGATCATTGTGGCCAAATGGTCAGTTTTCCACACCAGTAAGCAAGTGATGAAAAAGAATATCACTGTTGTACCAAAAACTGCAGGTCGGCTGGAACGCTTTATAAAAGCAATCTAGATACAATATTAAATTATTTATAATACAATGACAACCATAATAACTTTTATTATGATTTCTTTAACACATATTGTTCAGAATTTAAAAAATCTTTTGTTGTTGGTATTCACAAAAGTAGGAAACGCCTTTATGAACTTATGGTGAACGCAACTATAACACCAGTGAGGATTTCAAATAATATGTTAAAAATTATTCAAAGTTATTCAAAAGAGTATGACGATTAGCCAAGGCAAACTATCTGAGTTCTAACATTAAGAATAGTAATAACAAAACAAAAATGACATGGAATATTATAAATAGTGAAACAGGAATGGTCAAAAGTCGTAATAATGAGTACAATTTAAATTGTGATAATAAAACCTTGACTTGTGATGCTGATGTTGCTGCAGCATTTGAGAGGTTTTTACTGACATTTTAGTTTCAACCTCAAAAGCCTTGGTTTCCTCCCCCACTGTAGCTGAATCCGTTTTGAAGGAGAATGTTAAAGATTGTGAAAGTAATTTCAGTTTTCAAAAAAGTGGTGTTAATATATAATAAAAACATATAACACTCTCAATAAAAAGAAAACTGCTGATCTGTGGGATAATTCCGTGGACGTCGCTAAATCAGTTGTAATGGTAGTAACCACACACTAATAAGGCTAAGGGATGCTGAAGGGTGGTGACTCCGAAGAGAGCTAAAACAACCAAACCCGACGAGTGACGAATATACACTGAATTTATTGCTTCCACCAAATTGCACAATTAAAAGGTAATTAGCGAAGTAATGCTTAGACTAGCTTATTAAATCTAGGTCAATATAAATATGTGCGGCTAGCCCGTACATCTTGCCAACCAGAGAAGAACATACAGTAATTAAAGTAAAGTTAAGTAAGTAAATAGCAATAATACAAGTAAGCTACTATTAAAAGCTACGCTAGGTGAAAACAATAACTGTAAAAGCTTACGAATTGAATTTTAATAATAAAAGTAAATAAATTATTGCTAAAAATAATAATAAGTAACAAGTAGAGTTCACTTAAAAATTAATAAGTACAAAAATAATTATTCTTAACGTAACGTAAAGTAATAAGAAAAGTTCAAAGTCAGTTTCACATAATATTATTATGATTTGCGGTCGGTGTGACTACTTCACCAAGAGATTTACACGGAATGGAAATCGACACTGATCGCGGGGGCTTAGGAGGCGCCGTGCCTCTGTTTACACTTAGAACGCCCATGCTCACAGATTTACGCAATTCACTACACTCGGGTTGCACTTGATGCTCACTAGGCACACACGGTAGACCGACGTTCACCGGGGTCTCCCCCCCGGGAGCTGCTGCTGCTGGGTATCTCGAAATCCTTGCTTGCCGACACCGTTTCCTTCTTACTCGAAGAACTACTGATACAATTACGATTAATAGTAGAATCGCAACTATGAGGTAGCTGATTGAGTACTGATGGATGTCGTGAATGCTGAGATCTGATGTTGATTCTCGCTTTAGGGTGCTTATCTCATCCATTATCTGATGGTAATCTTGCTGGTGGTTCTCTGTAGTAAAATCGTAAGCTGCCGCAGAAGTGTTGATGAGGGTATTTAAGATGGATATCTTTGAGGCTTCAATATCTGGTTGCATGTTTACTCTTTTTACAAAGTCGTTGTGAGCGTAAATCGTAAATGAATCTGCCTTAAGAGTGCAACCTTGGCCTATATCCAGTAGGCCATTGTCCTTTAGAGTACTGACTGACATCCGCTAGGACAGAAAGTGCGAACGCTGCATTCATTGCAACACGAATACATCCAGACATTCTGTCTGTGTAACTTGATCCACCTATTGTTACAAGGCGTTTGCTCGTAAGTGCAGGGCGAAGTTTTCGTTCCCGCATTTATTAAATTTAGATCGCATATGTTTTGTTTAAGATTAAGGTCGTAGGTAGGTTTATCTAAGGTACATAAGATATTTTCTTCAGATGCATGAAGACAAGCTTGTAGGTCATAGTCAGTTAAAAATATTACTGCGTCCCTTTTCAAATTAAAGGCTAGGTAAGGGAAGGTAGGTACAGTTAGGTAAGATATTCCTGCTTTATTACGTGGAATGGTAATAATTTGATCGAGCTCGTATATGTCGTTGTTGACGAGTGGGACCTTTATTTCTATGATGAGGTAATTCTTGTATACTTTTGCGAACACCTTAAGTAGCTTGTATAGGTCTCGAATATTTTCGGTCTTTACGGGCACCTTTAAATCATCATGTAGCTGACCTGATATAAAATTAATTTGTTGCTGTAATTGCTCGCTTGAAAACAGGTGCGTATCGATGCGGCCATGAGTGATGTCTGTGACCGTATCTATAAGAGACGACTGCATGCGTTTCAAATCTTCAAGTATAATACTCGCCGTTAAAGCTGATGACGTAATGTAGAGACCGTTGTCGACGTCATTACGTAATTGATTTAAATCTGTAGATATTTCTTTAAACTGGCTATAAATTAGTGAAAACTGTTTGTTCATTATCTGTTCGTTGCGCTGTATTATGTTGTATTCTGCTTCGATTATTACTGTCTGATTTTTAATTAGTTGTTTAAGATGGTTTTCGTTGTAGCTAATCTTTTCAATATCTTTGGCGTATTGCAGAGCGAAGTTGTCATCTAAGACACCGAATAAGTAGTTAGCCACGGACCCAACACCATTTATTAATCCTCTTTTTTGGCGGTTGCGAGTAGGACCTTGTAGTAACCGATTATTATGTTCTATCTCAGTTAATTCGTGTGATAGTTGATTTGTAATGCTCATATATTGTGAATTCGATTTTACAGCCATGCCTTTTAAATGTCTTACGTAAGTCTCTATGTCTGCTATAGCTTGCCAGTAGCCTGAAAGGTTGTAGTAAACTACCAGCCTCCACTCATCTCGAATATACTGCATATTAGAAATCGTATCAAAGTAAAGCGCTCTATTGTCGTTAAAATTTAATGCTGTCGTATTGACGTTAATATTATTTTGTAAGGATGGAGATATCAGCATTGTAAATAGAAGAATTGCTAGCGAAATGCAGTTTGTGAAAGTGTATTTTTTCCTTCTACTTGCTTTTCTCTCTGTGCCTACATCCATCTGAGGTCGTTGCTCGTATAGTTTCGCTGTATTGTCCTTAGCTGTATCAATAGGGATAGGAAGTAGTATAAGCTTAGTTATAGGACGCTTTAAAACGTTGCTTTCAGTTTTGACGGACACGACTCTGTCATATCCATCTTTTCCAGGGTGTAACTCTTGAACTCTTCCAAGCGCCCACTTACCTGGAGGTAAGTTTTCTTCCTTTATTAGGACAATTTCATTAACTTCCAGGTTTTTTGTTGGTTTTGTCCATTTAGACCGTACCTGAAGCTGCTGAAGATAGTCGGATGACCAAAGCTTCCATAACTGTTTATTCATGAGCTGTAGTAGTTGCCAACGTGCAGGTAAGCTAACATTGTCAGGGTCAGCCTGAGGTCTTGACATTAAAGAGTCGCCGATTAAGAAGTGGCCTGGAGTTAGGTACGCATCCTCTGGATTTTCTGTCAATGGGAATAGAGGCCGAGAGTTGAGACAAGCCTCGATCTGCTGGATTAAGGTCGATAACTCCTCATAAATGAGTTTCTGCTCACCTAGGACTCGTTTGAAATGACGCTTAAAGCTCTTTACAGCGGCTTCCCACAAACCGCCTGCGCTCGGCCAAGCTGGGGCATTAAACGACCATTCGATATTCATGTCATTGATGTTGTTAAAAAAATCTGTATTTAACGTTCGTACAATTTCTTTGTATTCCTTATCTAACGCTCGCTTTGCTCCAACAAAGTTTGTCCCATTGTCACTATACATATGACGGGGAGTTCCTCGCCGGGCACAGAAACGGCGGAACGCTGCTAAAAACGCTGGAGTTGATAGGTCTGACACCAATTCTAGGTGAACAGCCTTCGTCGCAAGGCAGACGAACACAGCCACATAACCCTTATAGGTCTTTACTCCCCTACCCCTGCTCAGTTTTAGATCCAAGTATCCGCTGAAATCGACCCCAGTTTCTGTGAAGGGGCGGGAGGGGGTAACCCTAGCTCTGGGAAGATCAGCCATTATTTGATGATGTTTTTCAGAGCTGTAGCGTCGGCATTTGACGCATAGCCTAAGCTGGCGCTTAACGGATCGCATACCGCTTACAATCCAATACTTCTCTCTGATGTATGACAAGGTCAAGCGTGGTCCACCATGCAGTGTGGTTATATGCGCTTGATTGATAATTAAGTCAGTAAGACGGCCGTGATTAGATAGTATTATAGGGTGTTTAGCTGTGCTACTTAGGATCGAATGTGTAAGGCGCCCTCCAACTCTCAAAATTCCGTTATCATCTAAATACGGACTTAAGCTCGCTATTTTGCTGTTTGACTGTACATGACCTTTGTTTTTAATATTTTCTAAATCGCATTTAAAATCATTTGCTTGAATGTACTTTATGATTAATTGATACGCTTTGTTTATTTCGCCAGCTGATAAGAATGTCTCATATTCAACAGGTCGGTGTCGTAGCGCGGCGGTGAAACGTGATACCCATGCCACTATCTTTACGGCACGAGTGATGGAGCTATTGTTTATTAATATTTCAATTATGAATGACGAACTTGATTCTTGTAAGGCTACGTTTACATTGACCTGTTTTGCTTCTAAGTTAGGCGCTTCGTAAATGCTGTTTTCAATTTTGTTAGGATTGAAGTAAGGTAACCATTCCGGCCCGCTCCACCACAAAGAGTTACTTCGTAGCTTAGTCCCAGTTAGTCCACGGGTGGCACAGTCAGCTGCGTTTTCTTCAGACCGGACATGGTTCCAATTTAAAGCTGGTATTACTTCAGTGATCTGCTGAAGTCGATTTGCAACAAATTGCTTCCATCGAGCTACATCACCATGTAGCCATCCCAGTACGACCATGGAATCTGTCCAGGCATAAACTTGGAGTTCTGGCTTTCCTAAAGATGTTTTAATAAGCTTCGTTAGTTGAGCTAAAAGTAGAGCTCCACTGAGCTCTAATCGTGGAAGTGAGACTTTCTTATTTATTGGAGCTAATTTAGTTTTTGCTGCAACAAGTCGTGATGTGCACTTGCCTTTATTGTCGCTTGCTACTAGATAGACTACGCAGGCGTATGCCTTTTCCGATGCATCGCAGTAGCCGTGTAGTTGGAATTCGCGCTGTGTATTACCTAAGTGTCTAGGTATATTGAATTGACTTACATTTTGTAGGTCAAGCTGAAGCTCAGTCCATTCCTTTTTTATTTTTTCTGGAATCTCGTCATCCCAGCCTAATCCTGAGGACCATGTTTTTTGAAAAAGGATCTTAGCTCGGACTGTTAGTGGCGAGAGCCAGCCTAACGGGTCGAATATTTTTGATATTAAAGATAGTAGCTGTCGTTTCGTATTAACAGTGGCTACACAGGTCTGTTTTGTTTGTAAATACAAATGAATCGGACGATGGTACCCATCGGAGCCCCAAGGTTTTACGGGACTCTGAGCATTTAAAGTCAAACGGTTTGTCAAGTTGTTCGGAAGACAAGTCTTTTAGAAGCTCAGGGTCATTTGCCGACCATTTCCGTAAATTCATTCCTGCGCCTTTTAAAATTTCGATTAGCTGGATCTGTAATTCCTTTGTAGCTTCTAATGTGTTGTGCCCGCTAAGTACGTCATCCGTATAAAAGCTTTTTTCTAAAGCTGCAGCTGCAAGGGGGTATTTGGCGGCATCATCTTTCGCTAGCTGTCTTAGAGTACGTATGGCTAGGTATGGAGCTGCTTTGGTTCCGTAGGTAACCGTAGTGAGAACAAATTCTTGTAGCGGTTCATACGCGCTGTTTCTCCAGATGATTGACTGAAGGTGCTGATGGTCTTCTGTGACCTGGATCTGACGGAACATTTTCTCTATGTCCGCAGTAATAACGTATTTGTATTGCCTCCAAGTTAATAATAACGTTTGCAGGTCATGCTGTAAGTTTGGACCACACTCCATTACGTCATTGAGGCTGAGTCCAGAGCTGGTTTTTGAAGAGGCATTAAAAACTACTCTAAGCTTGGTCGTAGTAGAGTCGTGCTTTATGACACCGTGATGTGGTAAAAAACATTGAAGACTATGACTTTCGCTGCTTGCCCTCATGTGACCTAACCGCTGATATTCCGTTATAAATTGCTTATAACTTTCTGAATACGTTTTATTTTTAGTCATTTTGTTTTCCAGCTGCTTAAATTGTGCTGTCGCCTTTGCTTTAGAAGTTCCCAGTTTTTCTAAGTAGTTTTCTTTCAAAGGTAGTGAAACTTCGTACCTACCATCAGCAAGCCGCTTTGTGGTAGCAACATAGTTCTCTTCGCAATATTGTTCTTCTTTTGTGAGCTCGGATACTGTGTTAGGAATCTCTTCCATTTCCCAATATTTCGCTATGTCATCCAGATTATTAATGACGACGCTGCAGTTAAAGGTTTTCACGTTGCCCGATAAGATCCAGCCTAATTTGGTTTGCTGAGCTATCGGTGCGCTGTGCTCACCCTTTACTAGTCCGCTCATGATAACATCGGAGTAAACACATGCATCTAATAATATGTCGATAGGCTTCGAAACATTGTATTCGGGATCTGCTAACTTCATATGCTGGAGGTGAGGCCAAGATCGCTTAGAAAACGAGATGTTCGGTAAATCACTTATAACTCGAGGAATAACAGAAGCTTCGGTATTAAAATTATAATCGTCATAAATAGATTTGCACTCGAGAGTGATAAGGCTTTTGCTTTGCTTAGGGCTGATACCTACACCAGATACAGATGCGCTAAATTTACGGCGAGGCAACCCTAAGAGCTGAGCGGCGTTTTCTGAGATTAAGGTAATCTGAGAACCTTGGTCGAGTAACGCTCGTAACGTGATGTAATTCCCGTCAATAGCTTTTATCTTTAATAAGACAGTGGCCAATAAAACCTCTTCGTCATTAGCACTAACGTGGTTGGCAACATAAGGTTTGTTGCTCAACGATTTAGATATCGGTAGCATGGTTTTCGGCTTTGACTCGTCAACATACACCGCTGATGTCGAGTGCGATGACCCGACACATGCGTCATGTAGCTTCGTATGATGTTCGTTATTGCACTCTTTGCATCTTTTATTCGAAATGCATTTATCGCTAGAATGTTTGAATAAACAGTTTTGACAAAGTTTCAATTTCGCAACTGTTCTTAATTTCGCATCCGCTGTCATATTGCTAAATTTGTGGCATCTATAGAGCTCGTGATCAAAGTTACATAAAGGACATTTTGATGTAGAAGTAATCGCTGC
Source organism: Scoparia ambigualis (assembly GCA_963921215.1). Classification (NCBI taxonomy): domain Eukaryota; kingdom Metazoa; phylum Arthropoda; class Insecta; order Lepidoptera; family Crambidae; genus Scoparia; species Scoparia ambigualis. The sequence continues at coordinate 19,647,600 of OY992501.1, read as the reverse complement.
TTGGTATCCTTTATAAGGCAACCTATTGTAGGATTGTCTATATGTAGGTTGGTTTCTAGGCTGATAGTACGCTGGAGCTGGCTTGGATGAAGTTGGATGATCTCTTTCTTGCTTATGCATAGGTTCGAGAGCAATGAACTTACTCTCGAGAAAAGTCATAAATTCTTCCAATGAGGCTAAATCTCTTGGAGACTTACGCGCTTCTTTATATGCGCCGTACGTGTCGCTGTCTAACTTTTTTGTTAAAAGATGCACCAGTATGGGATCCCACGTATTGGTGTCCACGCCAAGGTTATGAATAGCATGGATACACTCTGTTGTGGTATCATAGAGTCGTTTGATTACGAATGACGTCTGCTTACTAATGCTAGGCTGATTTAAAAGTGTTTCTATTTGCGTAGTGAATAGAACTTGTGGGTTATTATAACGATGGGTTAAGATGTCCCATGCAACGTCATAATTGTCGGCTGAGATATGTAAATGCTGAATTAAGCGCTCTGCTTCGCCCTTTACTCTACCCTTAAGGTGCTGCATTTTTTGAGCTTTTGATAAAAATGTATTGTTATGTATAGACTCGGTGAACAAATCAAAAAAGGTAGGCCAATGAGTATATTTACCAGTGAAGGTTGGTATTTCTAAGATTGGAGTAGATTGCTGAATATGTGCGGTAGCGCAAAGCTTTTGATACAGTGCCTTCTTTGTTTGTTTAAACATCGATTCGTATTCTAGAAAATCATTTTGGTAAATTTCATCTTCTCCTTCTAAAATGTTATCTATTTCTAGGTGTTGCTTGTCGATGCTCTGCCATCTCGATTGGATGTTGCGCAATTCATCTTCAAGTTCCCACTTATCAGTAATTTCACTCACCTTGATGCTCTCTATCAGTCGGCCAAACGCTCGGAAATTCGCCCTTTGGAAGGACAAAAGGTCGTCAATTTTGGACGACAAGTCTGTCTCTGTCATTTTCATTTTACCTTTACCTGAACCTGACCCTGACCCTACCGGCTCTATAGCTATAAGTTGCTGTCTTAATTCGTTATAATAATTTTTCGTTCTCTCATAAACTGACTCTAAAAAGTACCTTTGTTCTTTATTCTCTATGGTTTCTAGTTGCTCGTTGTTACTAACGAACTCTTCCCATAAGTTGTTTAAAGAGGTTAATCGTAAATTTAAATACGCAGCAGTTTTACGATATGCTGGATCCTTTTTGAAGTTGGATCCAATGCGCTGGAGCTCAGTGACAAGTTCACCTTGACGGGTGAATAATACTTCGTAGTTCGACATAATCGCTGGATAAGCAAGTAAAATATGAACGATCTTACTTGAATGTTACTGCACGGCGAGTCTCCTGACTCACACAAAGAAGTTTGGTGTCGCTGTCGCTATTGAGTTTACCAACCCACAGGAACGCTGCAGTGCTGCTTATAGGCTCTTAAGTTTGGGTTGATACAGACACGTGGAAGTGCTTGGATATAGACACGTGTATAAAAAAGTCAAAGTTTTTACGCTAGTTCACGGAACACAAGACACTCGCGTGAGCGGTCCCGCTTGTCCGAAAGCTCGAAGGACCAAAAAATAATGTAATGGTAGTAACCACACACTAATAAGGCTAAGGGATGCTGAAGGGTGGTGACTCCGAAGAGAGCTAAAACAACCAAACCCGACGAGTGACGAATATACACTGAATTTATTGCTTCCACCAAATTGCACAATTAAAAGGTAATTAGCGAAGTAATGCTTAGACTAGCTTATTAAATCTAGGTCAATATAAATATGTGCGGCTAGCCCGTACATCAGTAATTATGACAATAGCTCCAGTTTTAGCTTGCATAATTGACGAATGCATTGACTGTGGTGTTTTTCCTGACCTATTGAAACATAGTAAAATAATTCCATTATTTTAATCAGGTAGCACTCCTGACTCCTCTAATTTTAGACCTATTTCTGTGCTACCCACATTAAGTAAAATTTTTGAAAAGTTGATGCTAGACCAAATTCAAATTCATTTTTATATAAATAAACTTTTACATTCTAAACAATATGGTTTTACCAGGGGTCGCTCAACAACTGATGCCGGTGTTGAGCTTTGAAATGTTAAAAAAAAACAATGATATTCACAATTTAAACACTAGAAATAAGAACAAATTGGCAGTACCTTATACTAGGTTTCATAAAATAAATAATTCTTTTATGGGTCTGTGTACGATTTTACAACAAACTACCAAGTGGTATTCAGAATTTAGATCTTGATAAATTTAAAATCAAAATCAAAGAAAATCTTTATAAAAAAGCTTATTATAAAGTGTCAGATTACACAGAAGATAAAACAGCTTGGCTCTGAACTGAAATGCTCTAAGTACCTACTCTAACAGCTATTTCTAATTGTCTATAATTCATTTATATAGTGTACCGTATATGTATTTTACATTCAAATTCTTATTTTGTATTTTATGACCTGGTAACGACATACTTTTTTTTAGTAAATGTCGTTGCTTCTGCACTGAGAAAAATGGATTGAAGTCGACGTAGTAAAATATTATGCAAACATTCTAAAATACCCTGCTTACCACTGATAAAACAGTGCGCAACACTTTAAATAGTGACACGAATGTATAATTATTCTGCTGGGCATTAAACTTTATTGTGCAAGAAACCTCACCAAAATATAAAGTGCACATGTCCTATCTTTTATCGTACAATTGTGAATATCATCATAATCTATAGTGATCAAAGCACCGTCTTAAATGCACCATAAAATATCGTTTTTTGCGTAGAAAGTTATGGTTCAAATAGTTGCATCATTACATTTGATGCAATGCATGTATATATTTCAAACTATGCAGCAAATTTTATAGTGCCATTCTCGATTATTTGCACAATAAGTATAACAATCCCGAGGAACATTAAAATTCAGTGCGCATACATATTATTGCACGTTAAAATATCGTGCCAGGTTTAAAAAAATATTGCTCAACACAAAAAAGTATTAAAGCAGTTTTAAAATATATGGTGCGTATGCACATAAAGATTACGTGCATGCATGCCATTAAAATTCAGTGCGCATACATATTAATGCACGATAAATAATCGTGCCAGGTTGAAAAAAATATTGTTCAACACAAAAAAGTATTATGTAAGTTTTAAAATATATGGTGCGTATGCACTTAAAAATTACGTGCATGCATCGAAAGCGGGGGGTCCGGGAACGGGGATCGGAGATGTAAGCGAGTCGCCGCTCATTCATCATTGTGACCTCTCGATCGTGCGTGGTGCTTTTTTGCGTACCGTGCTGCTGTGCTTTTAGTTAACCTGTAATGGATCCCATGGGAGAACTTCTTAGAAAATGGGGCTTTGGTGAAGAAATCATCGAACACTTTGCCAGTAAGTACCTAGTTTCCTAGTTTTTTCGTTTCGTCAGACACGTGCGTGGTTAGTGTTGAAAAAAAAAAATAGAATAAGTACCTACTTGCTTAAGTTTTAAATGGAAAAACATGAATTTTAAATCTATTAAACTATATAATTAGCGGCGTTATAAAAAGTGTAATTTAAAATATTTATCAGTGCCAAATTCTAGTACCTAAGTAAATACCGATTTATAACACTAATAATTTATTGTTTTCTGAGGTTTAACCGAACACTAAACATTGAAATGAAACACTTTTTTACGGATTAACTCGCGTTTAATTTACTATTTACATAGTTTTTTACTATTACTACTATAAAAGTGTTTCATTTCAACTTAAATTTAGGTAGGTAAGTAAACGTACTTTTGTTTAATATTTGGATTAAAAAAGTATTATTTGGGATTCAATAAGTACCTATTATTTTTACCCACGAACGACCGACGGAAGGAACGGAACGGAGGCGGTATATTATATGCGTTTGGGGTTAGAGGTTGTTTGTTTGTATGGATGTCTGTTAGCATTTTCCTCGGAAGCTACTAGGCCGATTTCGATGCGTTTTTTTGCATTCAGAAGGTATCATTTCAGAGCAGCTTAGACATGTTTCATGGTGGTAGACCACCAGAGGGCGCTGCAGCAACCAGATAAGTCGGCGCTTGAAAAGTTCTCAAAAACTACTAAACTGATTTCGATGCGGTTTTCTGTAATGGGTTTCTAGGTTATCAGCGTTGGTTCTTAGATATATGTTATGGTGTTTAGCTGCTAGGGGGCGCTGCAGTAATCATTTCCCCATTTATCTCCAGGCTCCTAGCATGACCACTGAAACGCAACATAATATAGTGATTTATCACGTTTAACTGTCAAGTCAAGTAGAATGCAATGGTCGGTTGTGGCAAAATGTCTTTATTTTATTATATGGTATTCATTATTAATTTTGTTTCAGGTGAAGTTGATTTGGTAAAAAGCGCTATAGACCAGCTGAAGGAAGACATCGTGAGCGTACCATGGCCGACAATTGAAGAACTGTGGTCATAGACAGTTAGAACTCGTCTGTATAGATGTTACCACGAAACGGGCAAGGTTCAAGAATATTTAAACACATACCCTGTCCTGAAGGTATCTGAAGGCTGGAGACTCCTCATTAAAGATTTTGAAGCTCTTTACCCAGCCGCAGCTGACAGGCTGCTACGTGCAAAAAATTGGTACCCTAAAATTATTAGCTACTGGCAAAACAAGATTAAAAGCCAGAAATACAAATTTGTTGTTGCTACCATCAAAACGATTACGAAGCAGTGCATGTTAAGTGGTGAGTTTCTCATAAATTTACTGCTGAATACTACCTAAATTATATTTTTGGAACTGACAGTGACAGCATGTCACTTGAGTACTATTTAACTTTTAGATGTCTGAGTATTTGGGAGTTTAAAAACCAAAGTCAAATTAACAATATCTGTAAAATATTTTTTACGTTACGTAAAATAAGTACTATCGACGGCAGCTTTACTTACCAATTTATTCTGATAATTTATTCGGAAAACAATGTTTTCATTTAATTAATTTTACTTTCAGATGATGACGATGTCAAGATTTGTCAAGATAGATTGAAAATGTAGCAGTAGACGCCATGCACGATTTCTTGGAAGGTGTTTGTCGCTATGTTATGACTTACATAATAAACTTTTATGTAAGCAATGGTATATTACAGGCTAATATACTGAAAAAAGCCATGATATCGTTCAATTACGGCCCCGATTCAAGTTCAAAACCTAGCAATTGTTTAGTGTTCGAAGGGGCTAGAGTCCGGCTAAGATGCTCAGCTTCCGAAATGATAGTTCTGGCAAGGTACTTTGGACTAATCGTTGGTCGATATATTCCCACTGGCGAAGAGAACTGGGATTTGTTCATGCGTAATATTTTGGATATTTTGTTAGCTTGTAGAATTTATGACTTTACAGCCAATAAATTGAATTGCTTAGTCTCTGAATTTAACTCTTTGTTTATGAAGCTCACGGGGTCACTACTAAAGCCTAAATTTCATTTTCTTACTCATTACCCTGCCATGTTACGTAAATTCAGCCCAATACGAAACATTTGGGCAAAGCATTTTGAAGCAAAGCATAGAACTTCAAAAATAATGGCTCGATCAACGTCCACACGTGTTAATATTACTAAAACTGTAGCAATCAGACATCAACTTAAATTAAACAACTTACTTTTTGATCAGGTTGTCCCTGATGCCGTTCAGTTTGGCAAGAAAGTTCGGCTATTTTAGAGAGTTTTAGAGATATTTTTGATTAATATATTTGTTAATTTTTACTGAATCCTCACGAAAACCTGACGAGTAATTTATGAGTTTGAAGTGCTAATGTTGTCTATTTATTTAAATGCATACCACTGTTATTGCCACTGTTGTTGTCTTTTTATTTAATGCGTATCACTTACATAATGGAGTTGTTTATAACAGCTTCATAGGCTTCTTAAGAGGAAACACTACGTCGAAGTGGCATACAAAATTCTCATGGAAACCTTTAATTGACTTTTAGTATGTAAGACTGTTTCTATTTGAATATGTTAGTTTGCCAAGTGTATTTAAATTAATTTATTATAATGACCAATGTAAACTCTTTATGCGCCTTTTTTATATATTACATGACGGTTTTCTAATAATAATAAAGATTATTTTAATCTATGTTACTAACTATTTTTTTGAAAAGTTCTAATTTTTATGGAATATAAATGTTTGTATAATTTTAAACCTTGGTTTTCTAAAAATAATAAAGATTATTTTAATCTATGTTACTAACTATTTTTTGAATAAGTCCTTATTTTTATGGAAAATAAAGGTTTTTATAATTTTAAACCTTGTTTTTCTAAAAATAATAAAGATTATTTTAATCTATGTTACTAACTATTTTTTGAATAAGTTTTAATTTTTATGGAAAATAAATGTTTGTATAATTTTAAACCTTGGTTTTCTAATAATAATAAAGATTATTTTAATCTATGTTAGTAACTTATTTTTGGATAAGTTCTAATTTTAATGGAAAATAAATGTTTATATAATTTTAAACCTTGGTTTTCTAATAATAATAAAGATTATTTTAATCTATGATACTAACTATTTTTTTGGATAAGTTCTAATTATTTTTATGGAAAATAAATGTTTGTATAATTTTAAACCTTTTTTTAAATTACTTACATACTCTAGACTTTGTGTGTGATTATTACTATAGGCATCATGAATTTCAGCACATTTTTTCTGTACTTATTATATGTATTGTGATGTAAGTGGATATTTTTTAGGATTAGCACTAAATCTATACAGGCTGTTTCCCGACGATGAAATCATATTTTCAAATTAGTGTTCGGAGAGGTATCCTGAATTAGGCAGGATTGATAGGTCAAACAAAAAAAAAACGGTTTATTTTTTTCGACTCCCTATACAAATCGTTTATCAGTTCCAACGGGGCGCTAGTTTGTATGTGAAGTCAAAAAAAACGACCGAATTTTTCGTTTGTACTATCAATCTTGCCTGACTCAGGATACCTCTCCGAACACTAATTTGAATATATTATTTCATCGTCGGGAAACATCCTATATAGATTTAGTGCCAATCCTGAAAAATAGCCATGCCATCCGATATTAAATAGTGCGACAAAAATGCTCTAGCACATAAAAAGATCATGCCAATGTAAAGAAGCACTATAATAGTTACTGCACTCGCATGTAAAGACATGCTTCCAGCAATCGTATAATATCATGGGAGGGCACGAAATATTATAGTGCACGACTTGGTAGGCACCAATAAGTAAAGTGCAAACGCACATAATAGTATAATGATACGGAACTATAAGTAATCGCAATGCATTATAATATAAAATGCCGTCAACTAGGTATTTTGGAGCAGTGCACTATATTTTTTCTTTCTTAGGGCTAAACGTTATGATATCTTTCACTATATTTTATGGTGCGAGCTGCAAATAAGGTTGTGCCGTCACTAAATTACGGTGGAACCATAATTTTATGTGCATCGTCGGCAGCGTAACTTAACGTGCTTGCACGATTGGTCAAAAAGATGTGCATGCAAAATAGTTTATAGTGCCCCATTTTTCTCAGTGTGTGCGGCTGTGGTTTTATGGCTGTGGTAAGCTATGGCCGTTCTTAGCCACAGTTAAAAAATGACGTCCTGAATGGGTGGTAGGTTAAAAAATATTTGGACGATTCAAAGTACTTATTAATTGAATTTGATGAATAAAAATATTTTGACTTTGATTTTGACTAATCATAGATATTTATTCATGATTTCATAGATCTTACAAAAATATTGTTGACTGACAACACTCTGTTTCGTTGGAATTAGTCCGATTGTTCCTGGTAAACCGACACCGTTCTATGAAACTCTACAGCTGTAACCGCAGTTTCGCGGGTTACAATTAAATTAATCGGTGGATAATGGTAGGATTTTCAGATTTCCATTAGTAAAAGCCGTCGGGTAGAGCTTTCATCTGTGGCCCTATCATCCATTCCTACCATCAGATATGATTAATACAAAACGCTATTCCATTAGAGAAATTAGTTCCATAGGTACAAACACCTGTTATTGTACTCTAAAGTTAAGCGAACACTACATCTTGAAATTAAACACGGCTATTACAGGATGTATGTATAGGTAGGTACTTCCTCTCATTCGTTATTACAATTTCACTAACAAATCCAATTAATCCAAATGCGATTATGATAATATACAAGCCGCAGACCAAAAATCTGTTTATAACATGTGCGTAAAACAGTAGTAACGTGAAAACGAAACGGTTAGCCAACAAAACCGCAACATATATGCGGGATGAAACATTTCGCGAACAAACTGTTGCAAGGGCCTGACGCACGCCGCACACGCTGGCATGCAAACAGCCGCGACCCAAGCCTTTATACCATTTATACGGCAATCTTATCCCAGTTACATAAAATTCAAAATATGGTGGACATATACAATACAGCCCAGAGCCTGTTAAAGGTTAAAAACATTAAAAACTTCATCGTATTATACCTACGTATCTATTAAATTTAGGGGTAATTTATTTTTTTATTACAAAAATCAAATGTTATATTCAAATCAGAAATGCAACAAGAACAGTAAGTACATGATAAAGTTTTTGCTTTATCAGTTACTGTTCTTAAAAGTATTTCTATTTTATATTAAAGTTTTAATTTCTTCTAATTAAATTTTTTTTTGCACCAATTTTTACGTTTTGTGTAATGTCATCATCAGCCTATAAACATTCCATTGCTGGCACAGGCCTTAGCCACCATGGACAACAACATGAGGGCCACTACGCTGCCCCAATGTGGTTTGGTAGGTTTTAACAACCTCTATCTTAGTAAAACAACCGGGTCCAACCTTCGATCATATAGTTTATTATGATCGAAGCAAAAACCAGAATATTTAAGCGATCAAATAAATTCTCAAAAATAATAATAAGTCAAAAATAAAAAGTTTATTGTTATGAGTTACATAACATACTTTTTAATTACAGGCCTTGCAGGCGCTCCGTGTATCTCTGTTCATAAAATCACAGTGAAAACACTTACATTGATAATTAGTTATGACTAGTTGTAGAGCACGATTTACTAAAAAATATTATGCTGTTACCTGATTATAGTGATAAGGACGACCTTTGTACTTTGTTTCTTACAAGCGGCCCGCCCGCCACTTCATCCGCGTTTGGTCATCACGCTTTCGTGACTAATTAGGTCATGAAACGGTCGGTATGAACCTTCAGGATTAAAATAAGGGCTTTCCCTTATTCTAACCCTGACGGTCCGTTGTAGAGAATATCTATATAAAATATTATTTGTAAAGGAAAATTAAAATCAGATGATTAGTTTTGGATATGATCTCCCCTTTACGATCAAAAGGTCTAAGCAGCATTAACGCGAAACGTCTAATAAGCATTAAGCCTAATTAGGAAAAGGTCCATGTAGCATAATGTCCAACTCTCACATGGTCTGTATGGAAGAACGTCATTTCGCAAATCGTCATATTCTCAAAATGTCTGCATACCCAGGCACATAAAGTCCTAGCAATTATAATTTTCGCACAAACAATGCTCTAGAAAGTAGGCACGGGCGGCTCAACATGATTATAAAATCAAAGCCAACCCTGCTACTAAGTATTCCTCAAAGCTCTTAGAAAAGAAGCCTTGTGGCAAGATCGCAAATACAAGATTATGTTCATCGATATAAAACATCGATATAATGTTTAATGCCTAATTAATAATGTTTAATTACGCATTTACCGCGAAAAAACAGCCTTTCGTCGTACCTCTGAACTTTGAGGGAGCTTCCCTTAATACCAATCCGACTATTGGAATCGTTGGCGTCGATATTTTGAGTGACGTTTAGTTTCGAGGTCATTTGGAAGGTAAAGCTAAATTAGCTTAGAAAGAGCTGAGTGTGCTTAATAGAGCGGGTCAGTATTTCACGCCGGCCTACCGCTTACAACTGTATAAAGCACAGGTCAGGCCGCATATAGAATACTGCTCCCACCTTTGGGCTGGAGCACCCAATACTCTGCATTCAACGCAGAGCTGCTCGAATCGTCGACGACGTGGTTATTTCAGGTCGGCTCGATCCACTGGCTCTTCGGAAAGACGTTGCGTCTCTCTGTATATTGTACCGCATATATCATGGGGAGCGTTCTGAGGAATGGTTCGACTTGATCCCTGCCGCTGATTTCCTACACCGATACCGATACTACATGCAATCGACTATCATTCCATCCACATCACCTTGATGGATGGCAGTCTACTACTGTGCGTTTTTCACGAAATTTCTTGCCTCGAACTACAGTGTTGTGAAACCAGCTCTCGGCGGCGTTATTTTCGGACCGTTACGACTTAGGGATCTTCAAGAAACGAGCCTATTCCTTTCTTAAAGGCCGGCAACGCGTCTGCGATTCCTCTGGTTTTGCGGGTGTCCATTTTGCGGGTGGGCGGCGGTTATTACTTTCCATCAGGTGACCAGCTTGCTCGTTTACCTTCTTCTGCTATAATAAAAAAAGCCTAATAGAAAAGAAAGCTGCATAAGCTTGAGGGTCAAAAAGTTAATCCCTTTGAATTTTTGGTAAACATTGGTCATATCAAAAGGATATTAGGTGCCTAAATTTAGGGCAATTTGTGCGCCTATAGCATCCTAATAAAATTTTAAAAGCTAGTACTTTTTATCAAATAAATTTTAAGTACTTAGCAAATGACTTTTACTTTCTATCATCATCAACACATTTTAAAATAGTCGATTTGCGAAATACTCGTAGATGTTCTGCTCTACAGACCATCTGGAAGTTGGACGTTTTGCTACATGAACTTTTTCCTAATTAGGCTTACTGTTACTGCTCATTAGATGTTTCGCGCTGTTGGACGTTTTGCTGCTTAGACCTTCTGATAGTAAAGGTTATCTCCCTACATCTAAATATACATACAAGGTACTTAATACAAATAAGGCCTACTTAACTTTAAAAACCTAAATCTCTATTAATATGCATATTAACAATTAGGTATAGCATAGTAATACGCATGACTGATTAGTTAATATCAATATTAGAGAAAGAATATAAGGTTTACTATATAATTTAGGAAAAATAATCAAATTCTGAAAAAGTTCAGAAGTGCTTTGCTGTAATTAAGCATGTACCTACACTTAATAAGGCCTGCTAAGTTCAAACAAAGACAAATCCAAAATAAACTAATAAGTATTCAAAATGAATATTTTTTTTGAGATTTTATATTTTGTTTTTCTTTTATGTTATAAAAAGTTTATTAACAAAATATTTTCTGTTAATGCATTTAATCACTCATTAGACTTGTCACTTAACAAATAAGCTAAAATTCTAACAAAATAAAATTATTTTCATATCAAACTCATATTGGTAACTAAACTTGTCAAAATAATGAAAAAAAGATTTTTATTTTGGGCAGGCCTTAGTTGTTAACAATGTTTTAATATGACCAGCAAAGAAAACACGTTATAACGCTAATTAGTAACTTAAATCAGTCTTAATACTTAATGTCAAAAACGTATCATAAGTCCCATCACAATCGGGGCACACAAAGGTTTCTAAATAATTTTTTGTCAATCCAATGCAATTTCATGACATGCATGACAGTAGCAATGTTCTTCAGACTCTTGAGCATTCTTTCCTGTTTTGTATTTCTTCTTTGCAGAATTAGCCTTCGCATTGTCTTTGCTCTTGATTTCTTTTCTTTCTGGTTGTATTTTTTTGCAATAGTTTTTATTCATTGTTTTCTCTTCCTGTTTCTTAAAATAAATCTTTTGTCACTCTTTGACCTTTGTTATTTATAACTTTCTTTCGTGGCTGAGTTTTAATAGATCCATAGTCTGGACTGGAGTCGGCAGTCGGAATTTTTGAAAAACTGTCATCGTCGTTAATTGTGCTAATGGAACAACGTCTTCGTCTGATGAGTTTCGGGACACAGCACTTTTTTGGTATATAGTTCTCAAATGCCTTGGGCTTGTGTATTGAGGTAAAAATGTTTACGGGGCTCAGGTCTTGTGATCACCGGGTTTGACTTCTGAGGTAGTGGGTTTATGTTCAACTGGTCTGTTTCCTGGGATAGAGGGTTTGAAATCGTCGAGTCGATCTTCTGAGGTAGAAGGTAGGGTTAATATTTACCGGGTCGGTTTGTTGAAGAGGGCTTGGCTCCACCGGGTTCGCATCTGAATGCTGCGGTTCATATTGCGGTTCATATACGTTTTCAGGAGTAACGCTCAACCACTCACTCTTGGATTTTTTTGACAATTTTTTGACAGTAACTGTCAACGTCAAATTTGACAGAATGGAGCATAGACTATGCTATATTGTGCGATAACAATACATAAGATAAACCACAGAACCGAAATAACCAAACTTGTTCATACTAAAGTAGTCTGTAAGTCTATGAAAACACGGTACAAAGTCAAGTGTGTTTTTGTAGGTGCGGTCTCATGCGACCGCTTGGGGTTTGAGGGGTTAAGTCTGTTTCCAAACTGGCTAAAGAATAAACTCTTATATGTCGTGCTCGAATAGGCCTTTTTATAAATTCGCTCATCCTTTCAGATCCAGAAGATTGATCACTATCGCTATAATCTACAAGCCGTCGAGACATGTTCAAGATACTGAGGCCGGGAAAGTTTTAATCGCGGGAGAATAGTCTTGCAGTATTGCGTGTTGTTGGCAGGTTTTTCGACGATATCAAATTTTTAAGTTCTCAAAGGTAGCAATTGGTGACGAGTCATCAGAGTCTACAAACGTTTCACTAGAAATTTCCATTTAAGGACAAGTCGGACGCTGAGTTAGATAGATGGTGCAAAGGCTGTCACTGGTATCACAATTTCATTCAGGGGGTAAAGTGAAACCCGCTTAATAATATTCGCATTGTTCATACATTTTTACAATACTTTACCCAAAATTATATTAAAGTGTTTCATCGTTAAAGATTTTGCGTGATTTTCATACAGGAACTTCAATACTTTTTGATCCCATTAAGTTTCAAATGGCTTGAAACACGACTTATCCATCAGCTGGAGCTAGTGTGTTGAACGGCAGACAATACAAGAAAATATAGTTTTTCTCTGCTTCCTCCGCAATGCGAAAATATAAATTGTATTTTGCGGCATCAAAAATGAGAAGACATTTGCCAAAAGTCTTGAATTTAGCCAAGTGTTGAATGAATAAAACAAATACATCAGTTGTCATGCTTTCTTTTGCAGCCATGTGCACAACTGATCCTGTTGGGAGAAGGATGGGAGGTACTGGATATCCTATAGCATTTCCACATCCAACAATTGTAACATTTTCACCACGTTCAGCAGCTACCTGCATATGGACTCTTTTGGTACCTTTTTGAGCGACCACTGACTGCTGGTGATGTAAGGTTAGTCTACAACTTTTCTCGTCCATATTATATATTTTTCAGGATGATCACGTAAATCAAACTCATCGTAAAGTTTTCGAATTTCTTCGAAATGGTGGGCAACTATAGCTTTATTTAGTTGTTGGGCTCGAGCGTGGCTTAGAAACTGCGCCTTACGTTTTGACAGCTATGGATGTCTTTTCAAAAATAGTCGCAGCCATGCTTTCCTAGCCAGTCCCTTTTGTTAGTTAAAGTTATGGGATATTTGAATTTTCTGACAAAAAAAGCAAATGCAATCATTTTTGGGGTTAACCCCTCAAACCCCAAGCGGTCGCATGAGACCGCACCTACAAAAACACACTTGACTTTGTACCGTGTTTTCATAGACTTACAGACTACTTTAGTATGAACAAGTTTGGTTATTTCGGTTCTGTGGTTCATCTTATGTATTGTTATCGCACAATATAGCATAGTCTATGCTCCATTCTGTCAAATTTGACGTTGACAGTTACTGTCAAAAAAATCCAAGAGTGAGTGGTACACCGAGATCCGAAAATTTTATGACGCCTGACGAAATCTTTTTCTTGATCTGGAGTTAGTATTGTATGTCTACCTAGTTTTTTGGTAGTTATCCCATTTGCTACGTGAGTTTTGAGAGTTCTTCTTGAAAGCTGCTGCTTTAAGTTTGCTGTTGCCAGCCAAAGCCGAACCGCCGCCGCTCCGCAACCGGAGCGACGAACGACGAAGGGGAAAAACAATACTCGCGTACCTGTCTCCAAAGTTGTTTCCAAACCACAAAGGCAGATGGGAATGTGTGACAACGAGGGTTTTACGAAGGTGGAGAAGAGGAGAAAGAAGCCCACCAGCCGTAACCAATGTGGCACAGCACCGACAGGTCCTAACCACCTGCTGCGGCCGGCGGTGCCGACGACGCTGCTGTACCTGTCCCGACTGCATTACTCCACGAAGTCAGAGGAGATTGTGGAGTATATCAGAATTAAAGCCAAATACACCCTGAGAGTCGAGCGGTTGGAGTCCCGCCACAACGTAAATTTTAATTCGTTTGTGGTGAGAGTGCCGACTGACCACCTGTCGACCTTCATGAAGGAGGACTTTTGGCCGAAGGGTGTCGTGTACCGGCGGTTCAGAGGTCGGTTACCAGACAACGCGTTGCGCCACACGTCGCTGACATGTACGACGAGTACATTACGTGTAAAATAAGATCTTACTAACATAGATAATAAGTATTATATACTAACAAAATTGTTTTATATTGTATGTATGTTAGCTTGTAAGGTATTTATTATATGGGCCTCTTTGTATCTTTACCATCCTGTACATTGTTTGTTGCCTGAAATAAAGAGATTTATTATTATAAAAGTAGAAAAACCATTTCGAGTGGAATGAACAGCCGCTGCCAAGTTGTCTTCTGACCAGGTTGCACGTTTTGGTTTTGAGAGAGCCAATGTAGTTGAATGCTCTGTCAAATCTTAAGAATCTCAAATGAAAATGAACAGCTATTTCATTATACGTTTTATATTTTATCAAAATAGCGGAAATCGGATTCAAAATCTCACCATAGATAATGCCAAAACTACCAAAATAATGTCAAGATTGCTTAACAGCTGTAGTATTTCTACTAAAGTCTAGGATCACCAAAAACGCCTATCTGACAGAAAATAAGACCTAGGCGTTATTAGATACCGCACCCCACTTTCAGTTATATATATCTTTTTTTCAATAAAATTAAGGCTAAAAATTTACTTTGATCATGTAAATACGGATAAAAGGTTATTAAACCATAAGATAAAGTAACACATATTAGAACAATTACTATATAATTAAGAAACTCACCATGAATTCGTTATTTTTTACAACGAGACACGTAAACAGCCTACCCGATCGGTAACTTCTGCGGCCTTACTAGGTACTAATCGGAGCGAGGAGGGAGTGTGCTCGCGCATTCGGGCGAGATATAAAGCTTGTATGTAAGTCTCTTTTAGTTGTGTGTAATTTGTCTAGGTTTTCTGGTGTATAGGCTGTATTAGCGCATACGCTTTTTTATCAAGTACCTCATATACACAATAAACTTACGACTATTATCCTCTATAGTCAAATACCAGGCAAATGATTACCGAAAAAGCAGTCCACTGCCACAGTTCACATTTCACCAAACCAGTAACTGCACATGTGCTCAGCGTGAGAAGTGATGAGCCCGTCGCCGCTCTATGCTGTTGGCTGTATCAGTCTTTGGTCCGTTAGTTGCCTTTAACGACACCTAATGGAAGAGCTGGGTTGGTAGTATTCTATTAATGCATCTAAACTATACCACTTAGGATGGATTCGACCAAACTGGAATAAGGTATTATACCTAGATTGAACGCCGAATTTGTATAGACTATTCGGAGTAAGTCTTATTCCAGTTTGGTCGAATCCACCCTTAATAATATTAGTGTAGATAATATATCTGTTTTGTTAGTAACATTCATGAATTCCATTCCACTCGTATTATATTCTATACTCACTCGAACGCGTCGCATAGCCGCCACGATCTCAACGCGACTGGTCGGCCTCGGCACATCCATAGTTCCAATGTACTGTAACAAAGTAACACAACAATATTTATACCAAGAAAATACATAGGTAGGTACATAATATATAAGGTAGTCTTGCATTAAATTCCGTTTAATGTGATTTAATGCAAGGCAATTTGTAAAAATAAATAATACCTTATCTTGTCTACATACCTAATAAAAAGCATATAAAACTTTGTTTTTCATTTTAGTCTTTTTCCAACCCTACTAAAATAGGTAAAAATTTTCGTATGCTCCCTAGGAAGCTTTGTCTCTGTTCCGTTTCTTTACTTATGTGCTGCGAATTGCGATGTCCGTTTCGAACGTTTGTACCTTCGATCAACAATACCAACGTTTGTACGTAGCTTCTTTACTGCTTTAACTTTATATACTGTGACGAATACCGTGAGAGTCGTCAATACAGCAGCAACTCGTTCGTATCAGTGACGTTTAGTTCTGTTTTAGTAAGAAAGAGCGTTAAAAATGCCTTGCTGTTCATTTATACCTACGGTGTACAAACCACATAATGAGCAAAGACTTTGCTTGTGCCTTGGCACATGGAATAACTTTACACGTGTAAAGTACACCATGAGTACACCAAAACAATTTAGTTCTGTGTCGCTCGCTAGACTGACATTAGCTGTCACACTACAAAGAGTAGTAAGTGATGTATCGATACGTTTCAGCTTCTAGATATCCTCTTTAAAAGGATTTTCTAGAATTCGTGATACAACGTTAATAGCGTAAGGTCTGGTTCCAACAGTCAAGTATGCCAGTGCTCCCATAGCTTCTCTATATGGAAATTAAGTAGGGTCTACCATTTCTTTATCCAGATCTGGCAATCCATCTTTCTGTATAGAAGTAGTGACATGTTTGCAATCGCTCATACCAAAGAGATCTAAAACTTTTAGAGCGTAGTGCTTCTGTGACACTTTAATACCGTTGTGGTCTCGTATTTCTAATCCTAGAAAATAGGATGCACCTTTTATAGTGTTTTTGAATCTTCTTTTCAACTCTCTAATAAACTTTTCAAAATCTTCCTGATTTGTTGCAGCAACCAGACCGTCGTCTACATAGAGATCTTGTTACTGTTTATTAGCTTAGGTAACCTTTTGAAAAAAAAAACATATAATTATCTACCTATCTATACCTACCGGGTTAGTTCTGATTACCCCCGGTTCTGATTCCCATCAAAAAGTTATCTATATAAAAATCACGTTTTATCAAATGAAATGAATGTAGTAGGTACCTAGAGTTATAAACAAAATACGTAGCAATTTATACTTATTTTTACATACATACATACATTAGTCAGAGACTAGGCAATGAGGATCGAAAAGCAGTCTTCTACCATAATCCACTTTTCACCAAATAGCGACTGTTCTGATTCCCCCCGGTTCTGATTATAATTATTGTTGTGATAACTTTCGGGGGAAATCAGAACCGGGGGGAATCAGAAATAGCCCTCTATGCCAAGCAATAATGTTATCATGTAGGTATTTATCCCCGAAGGGTTAGTCAGAGACTAGACAATGAGGATCGCAAAAGCAGTCCTCTACCATAGTCCACTTTTTACCAAATAGCGACTGCACTGACAGGTTGTGAGCCCATCGCCGCTCTATGCTGGTGGCGTATGTGCAGTCTTTAGTCCGTTCTACTATCGTTTTGTGGTTCTATGACCGACAGGTATCGGTACAGGTATAGAAGACATTCTATGATAAGTACCTAATTTAAAAAAGTGTGTATTTAGCGTCATTTGTTTTCCACTTCTGTTATTTTTCCCGATGCAATATCTATGATCCATTTAGCGCAGACATTAAATTGATTGAGTATTATTTTTGAGTATTATACTAATAGCGCTTTATGCCTTTTAGTGAGTGCTCCATTAACGAAATTAAAATAAGATAGATGTTGTTAATACTTTTTACTTTGTCACATTAAAATAATAGGTAGCATACCTTAATTAAATAATAATTCACAGAGAACAATGCAAAGAACATGCTTAATCGTTAAATAAAAAATGTTTCATTACGGCTCAATACTATGTATCATTTAACGCCTTACTAAACTCTTATAGCAATTTTGTTTTTCATCGCGCTACGAAGAAGTTGTAAGGCGGTCATAACGATGAGGGTCATGAAGGTGCCACACAACTGCCAATTGTGTTATCCGATGAAGTGCTCTATTGCATTTTTTGTTGTTAATTTGTTGTTTACAACAATCATGTATTATTTCCTTATTTCGATTTCCGAGTAGCTGTACCCTATGTAGGTAGGTACCTACTGGATAGGCATGCTGGCTTTGTAAACTTTGTAGTCTATCGTGATTCCGCTCGCTTTGCAGCCTTTATTGCGCTTGATGCATCGCAACCTAGTCCTGGTGTTTCTTAACTTACATTTACAATGTCGTTTGTATTGTTTGCAATCAATGGTATACATTGTTCACTCTGTATTTACCTGCTTACTCGTGTACATAAGGATAATGGACAAAAAAACCAGGCCCCGGTGGAAATGAAATGTAAGTATCTGAGATTTTTACTAAAAATGTGTAAGTAATTAAATACTGTATAGTTGGAACCGTCGAAATATTTTTCAAAAGTGTGAAATTGCTTTTCGACGTCTTGCAAGGGGTCATATTAATGTTTTAGTAAAATGATCGGGTATATCGGACTAGCTTCCGCCTTCGTTTCAGTCAGCGGTGTTAATCCTGGTCCTTATATCTATCTACCTACATGCCTACCTAGTTTTATTCATATCAGTTCAGCCATTGAGGCGTAAAAGCAGAAAAAACTTCCAAACATTAAAATATCAAACCATTGTTATTTTCACATTTAGAATATTACTTAAGTGTGATGTGATTATTAGTTACTGATACCCATATAATATGTAGGTACCTATATTACCAAAAGAAATAAAATATTTATTTTATTTTTTATTTTATACTATTGGGTTTTCTTTATCATTGATGACTTCTGCTACTACTTTAGTAGTAATAGTAGTAGTGGTAATATTTTTACTCGTTGTCCAGGGACGGGTGAAGGGCAAGCGGTCTCGCGGTCGATCACCAACGCGTTGCACAGACGCCATCAAAGCAACGCAAAACCTCTCTAGTTCAGAGTTCACGAGAGGCTGAAGACCGCAACAAATGGAGGCGCATCGCGAGGGCTGTTTTAGCCAATGAAAATGCAACGTCACTAACCACGACCACTCTGTCAAGAGTGAACGACTAAGGAGGAGGAGGTAATATTTATACTGTAGAAAAATATTTGGTTATACTCCCTATTAGTCACCGCTAAACACCCATTTTAGCAATTTAGTGATCCTTTTACTGAAACATTAATATGACCCCTCCCTGAAAAACTTTCAATAGCTATATTATACATTTAGAAAAATATTTCGGCGGTGTCCACATTACCAGTATTTTGAGGTAGATACTTACATTTCTTTTGCGCCGGGCCTGGGTTTAAATTTCATTCTCCATTGTCTTTTATTATATTTATTTATTTATGATAGAGTAAGTGTAGGCACCTGACATTGGGATCTATCTGCAGTTTTTGTTGTCTAAAACGATATTTATAAACTGACCAAAGTGTTACGGGAATACTTAATCATCGATCTATGAACTTAACTGTGAAACAATTTAAACCATCTCAATTTATATCCAAATATAACCTTAATTTCTTTAATATTTCGCTAAGTAAAAAGGTTGAGCATGAAGTATTCAGATTATAGCATACATCAAAGACCCTCATAATTAATCAAAACAGGATCAAAGTAGTTATTCCAGGCCGTCTGCCGACGTTAAATTAATATACCATCAAATAATATTTTTGGTAGGTACTCACATTTGTACAATTAAATCACGTAGTATGTTGCTACACAATAGGTACGTTCTATTAGATAAAAAAGAAAACTTAGTGATTAAACTTTACAATTAAGAAAGACTGCAAGGGGTTTCTTGGCGGGAAAGTGAAACGGCATGTCTGCAGTTTTGTTTTATTTCCTATAATTTGTGTTTTTTCGAACATTAATGTGAAATAATAGTGGATTATTAACCGATAAGTGTTTGCGAACGTGCATGAGTGTTGGCAAATGCAACAAGACAATGCAACATCACTTTTCAAATTCTCTCAAGAAGTCCGCGTGAGACCTCAGCAAAGTCCCACATCTTTACTGAGGACTCAAGGGGTTTGGGGGAACATCATTTATCATTCATCATCTTAATCACCACTCATTATCATCAAGAGGAAAAAAGAAATAAAAAAACTAGGCAGTATGGTCTCTGACCTTAGCCTGTTCCTTCACGGAACAAATATAAATATAAAAAAATGAAAGACTGCAAGAAAGAAAGACAAAGAAGGAGTTCTTGGCGTTAAAGTTAAGCGTCATGTATTATTTTCTATAATTTATGTTTTGTCGAATATTAATGTGAAATAATGGTGGAATATTTACTGTTATGTGTTCGTGAACGTGCACAAGTGTTAGCAAATAAAACAAAACAGTGCAACATCACTTTTTAAATTCTCTCAAGAAGTCCGTGTGAGACCTCAATAAAATCCCACAGCTTTATTAAGTCTCGAGGGGTTTGGGGGAAAATCATTTACCATTATACGTTCATTCATATTCATATCATCCACTTAATGTAAAGAAGATAATAATTACTACTAAAAACTTGACACTGGCTAAATGTGCTGATCGCATAAAGCCATTATTTAAGAGAAAAAAAAACAAAGAAGAAGAAGAAATGTCGTAAAAGGAAAAGCGCGGGAAACGGCAAACTTGGCGGGTGTCTTTTTTTGCTCTTCTAATTAATTTGTTTTATTTGTTACTGTGGATCAAGTTTGATATCATTTGTATATATTTAGTTTTCATAAAGGTATATTATATTCATTCGTAGTATAGAAATTCATCGGGATATAAGTTCTTTTAAATTTTTCTTTTCGTCATGGACGAACCAGAGGACCCTGGAGGAACAGTTCCTCCAGTGTCTAATGTCGTCACTATTTCTTACAATGAGTCAGCATCAGGAATGGATACTGAGGATTCTATCGCTGAGAAGGATGGATCTGAAAGCAACAAAAGAATAAAAAGAAAAAGATCTATTCCATCAAAGAAAGTTTGCAAACATTGCAACAAGAAAAGGCGCCATAGAAATACCCCAGTCGGAGTTTTTAGTGAACACGATTGTAAATGTACTGATATTGTAGAAAAGTCACAAGATTCATCTAACTTTCAGATCCCTCTTACTCCAGCTCTCTCTTCCTCACAAATGTCACCTGTTAATGATACTAACAATGGTCGTCTTAACGTTGGAAGAATTAACTACCTAGCATCTGATGCAGCACCTTATGTTATCCACATACAAAAAGAACAATCATCTCCTGATGAAAATTGCTCCATTCACCCTATCGTCTTTGGTCATTTTCTGAAAAATCACTCTTTTAAAAACATAATCGATGGAAGTCTTCAAAGAATTGGTCGTAATAGAGTATCCATTTCTTTCTCCACATATGAGGTCGCTAATTCTTTTGTCAATAATAAAGATTGAAGTTTAAATAAATATAGAGCATTTATACCTTCAGTTAATGTAACTCGCATGGGAGTTGTTAGAGGTGTCCCCATAAGTTATACTGACGAAGAGATTTTAAGTAATATAACCGTACCTATGGGTTGTGGAAATATTTTAAAGGTGAGGCGCTTGAAAAAGAAAACTATAGTAAATGGTAACGCGGAATTTATTGGTATTGAAACAGTAATTTTAACATTTGATGGTCAAATTCTTCCAAAGCGTGTTTTCATGTGTTATAATTCTCTGCCTGTAGATTTATATATTTACCCCACTATACAGTGTTTTAATTGCTGCAGATATGGTCACATAAAAAGCCAATGTAGGTCTACTCCGAGATGTTTTAAATGTGGTGGAAGTCACACAGGTCATGGATGTGAATTAGAGGAGGATTCTTTGTACTGTTGTCTCTGTTCAGGATCACATATTCCCACAAGTAAGAAATGTTTTGAATTTTCGGGGCAAAAATTTGTCAAAGAATCTATGGCCAAAAATTGTTGATCATATGCAGAGGCAATAAAACTTCATCCTCCAGTATCTAAACTATATTCAGACGTCTTATCGTCAACTGTTCAACCAAACAAATCACAAATTATATATGAAAATATGTCTAATCCTAATAGGACTTCATACAAGAAAACCATTTTTATTAAACCTAAAGGTCCTCAAAAACCTAATAGTAAAGGTTATGACCAAAAAGCTCACTCAGAACTTGTAAAAGATTACTCTATCCGCCTGCCAACTATTGGCAGCATAAATAATAGACAAAATTCTCTTTCAGATTTACCTTTAAAAGATTTAATATTGACTTTAATAAGTTCATTAGTTCACTCTAATATAATTTCATTACCGACCAACGTTGCTTCCTTTGTAGAATCGGTTAATGATAACAAAAACACTGTTGATGGCTCAAGCCAACATAATTCAGTGGAATTGCCGTAGCTTAATAAATAAGAAACATGACTTAATTTACATTATTAACACTCACCAGCCATTTATTTTGGCTATACAAGAAACCTGGCTTCGGCCAGAATATAACTTTAAAATAGCTGGATACTCTTGCTTGCGAAAGGATCGAAGTGATGGTTATGGAGGAGTAGCTTTACTTGTAAGGCACTCTTTTCCTTTCTCCCGTATAAACATCCCTATACATAATGATTTCAATATAATTGCTGTAAAAGTAAATAACATTTGCTTTGTTTCTCTATACATTCCACATCCTTCAACATCAGTGTATTATGAAGTAGAAAATATTATGACTAATCTTCCTAGACCTCTTGTAATTATGGGGGATTTTAATGCTCAGCATCGTTCCTGGGGAAGTTCTAACTCAAATCATTATGGTTCCCGAATCCTAGACATGTTAGATAATCTTAATGTTTGTTTATTGAACAATGGTATTCCAACCCGCCGCGCACCTCCTCATGAAGGAGTTAGTGCTCCTGATTTAACTTTATGCTCTCCTAATCTGGCATCTTTTCTATCCTGGTCTCCTTTAAATTCTTCTTTTGGCAGTGATCATTTCCCCTTAATTATCAACTTTCCAAATAGCATTTTTTCTCATAAACCTGTAACCAAACGTCAACCACGATTAAAATATAAGTTAACCAATGTAGATTGGCGTGTTTTTAGAGATGAAGTTAGAAACAAAATTTCCCTCCTTCCTGCTGTAAATGAAAATAATTTAATTCAATGTAGCGATTTAATAACTCAAACTTTAATTGAAACAGCTGACAAATTGTTTGACAAACGGAGTAGCTGTCATTCAAAAATTCCCCCTCCCCCCTGGTGGGATTCTGATTGCACAGTCCAATAAAAAAAAAGAAAATTTGCTGAACTTATTTTTAAGCAGAATTCTACTTTAGAGAACTATAATTCCCTCTCAGAAATCATAAATGATTCACGAAAATTGTTTAAACGGAAAAAATGGGAGGGATGGAAAGCATTCTGTTCTTCTGTCTCCCCTGACATTCATCCATCGTTAGTATGGAATAGTATCCGTCGTTATAGATCTGCATTTAAGGAATCTCAACCGCCGCTTTTACAAAGTTCTATTGCTGAAGAATTTCTAGATAATTTGGCCCCTCCGTATGCTCCCCCTCAAATTAATAGCCTACCCTTGTCACCTTCCAATCTAGAAAACACATTTACTTCAAATCTCAATGATCCTTTTAAACTTTGTGAGTTAAAAGGGATTTTAACTTACGTTAAAGATTCTGCTCCTGGAGTAGATGGTATTCCATACTCTTTTTTCATAAACATGGACGATATTAGCCTTTCATATTATTTATCACTTATAAACTTTATTATGCTTACGTGTAACATTCCTCCTTCATGGAAAACCCAGGAAGTCATTCCTATTCTTAAGCCTAAAAAACCATCTTCTGAAGCCTCATCATATCGCCCAATAGCTCTCTCTTCAATTTGTGCCAAGTTGGCGGAGCATTTAGTTAAAAGCAGAATGTAGTGGTTTTTGGAAAGCAAAGGCCTACTAGCAAATAGTCAGTTTGGTTTTAAAAAAGGTAAAAGCACTATGCTGCCGTCCATAGACTAAAATGCCGTTATCTGCGAAAGTGACATTTCGAGATAATAGCCATTTAATGAAAAACCGTCGCTGTTTAAAAACTATGGAACCGATTTTTAATTGTATGATATCATTATATAGGTATTTTAAAAAACTTATGAGAAAACTTATTTTAAAATCTTTAAATTGAGTTGGACTTAATAATTATTAATAAAAACTATTTGCATCTATTATTCTACCATATTTTTGTACATAAAAACATAGCTGTAATGCCGCTACAACCACCTTAACGGCATTTTAGCTATTAGTTCTTATGTCTTTTTATTAACTTTTAAAAGGCTGTGTTTCTTTTTTATCAATACCAAACTAAATTGCCGTTAAGAACTTTAACGTTGTTATAGCTTAGTTTCCTACGAATAAAAAAATATAAAATAAGTTTCTACAATGCAACCTAAGTCACTTAGCTGCATTTTAGACTGAGTATTGCAATATTTTTATAAGGATAATACAAGCTTAATAATTTGCAGTATATTGCAACACTAAAATGCAGCTAAAGACAAAACCTCCAACCATAACGGCGATTTAGTTTAGCGACTGATATGTGAGACGTGAGATATTGCAATAAATTGAAGTTTAAGGACAAATTTTAGCAACAAATTAAAACAATACAAAATTGTTATTTATTTAATAATCATTCAAACATTAATAGGTCAAGCGTTATAAGACCACCGGCGGTCGCGAAACAATTTATTTTTAATTGTGTCTGGTCTTACGATCGTCAATGGGTTTAAAACAAAGCGACTGCTTATAAACCTTATAAACTGAGATCAACTGGCTCACCAATTTTAAATGAATTATTAATTAATTAATCATGAATTGATCGCTACTTATGTTTAATTTTCACCTTCACAATAAAAGTTACAAAATAACCCAATAAAAATCAGACACGTTAGTACAATTGACCCATCAATGTGACCGAATTTGTAAATTCTCAAAAACTCAATTCTAAACCGATTATTACTTTTCAAAAAGCTATCACACATCAAAATATCAAATAATGATGATAAACATAGAAAAAACAACAAAGAAAGCGACAGCTTAGAAAACTATTAGACTGAGATCTGGAGCATTTTATTAAAATGTAAAGTTAATTCCCACTTCTACAAAAATAATAACCAAAAAATACTTGATAAAAATTAGACACATGATTACTATTCACACATCAATGTGTTGAATTTGTAAATTCCCAAAAAAACTTAATTCTAAAGTAGTAATAAAGTTATTAAACATCAAAATATTAAATAATAATGATCAACACAGAAACATCGAAATACTGAAGATACCGAAGATATCCCGGACATCAGCCTGTACGAGATTGGTGTGGCTCATAAACAGCTTAGGAACAGCAAAGCATCGGATGTTGACGGAATTACGGTTGAGCTTTTGAAAGCAGGCGGATACTCAAAACCAATACTCGCAGCTCTTCAGTAGCTATTCAATTCCGTCGTACTCGGAGGCAGAACACCAGAAGCGTGGCATGAAAGTGTGGTTGTGTTGTTTTTTAAGACGGCCAAAAGCCCTTCTGAGGAACTACAGACCCATTTCACTTCTAGGTCATGTCTATAAGCTGTTTTTTAGAGGGTCATATCATAACTAATCGCCTTGCACGCAGGTTTGATAACTTCTAACTAATCCAACAAGCCGGATTCCAAAAAGGCTTCAGCACTTTAGACCACATACATACGCTGAAGCAGGTTCTACAGAAGACCAAAGAGTATAACAGGCCAATTTGCTTACCGTTTGTGGAATATGAGAAAGTCTTCGATTCGATTGAGACATGGGCCGTGCTACAGTATCTCAAGCGGTGCCAGATTGACTACCGGTATATCGAAATGTTAAAGTGTTTGTACGAAAACACCACTATGGCAGTTCGCCTTCAAAACCAGAACTCGAAATAAGTCTGGCTGCAGCATGGAGTGAAACAAGGAGACGTCATATCTCAGAAACTCTTCACTGCTGCACTGGAAGACGTATTTAAACTTTTAGACTGGAGAGGACTCGGCCTCATTATTAACAGCGTGTACACTCGCCTTCGATTTGCCGACGATATAGTAATCATGGCTGAGACCCTGGAGGACCTCGGCACAATGCTCGTAGATCTCAACATAGTCTCAACAAATGGGCCTTGAAATGAACATGGAGAAGACGAAAATCTCTCACGGTTACCACTCCTCTGAAGGTTAGAGACTCTGCTCTTAAAGTTGTTGACGAATATGTAAACCTCAGACAAACGGTCCAGTTAGGTAGGTCCCACTTTAAGAAAGAGGCTAATCGTAGAAGCTACGAAATATCTTCTCGTCCAAAGTACCGCAGTGTCTCAAGATAAAATCTTCCACCAGTGTGTGTTGCCGCAGTGATGACATACGGTACCGAGACGTGGTCGCACATTATAGGCCTAATAGACAGGCTCAAAGTCATTCAAAGAGCAATGTAGAAGGCTATGCTCAGGGTTCCTCTACTTGATCGAATCAGAAATGAGGAGATCCGTAGAAGAACTAATGATGATTTTTGTTACAGTGAGAATTGAATTTATAAGTAGCGATACTACTCCAGTTGATCTCAGCCTAATAGTCCTCTAAGCAGTCGCTTTATTTGTTATTCTTCCATGTTGATCATTATTATTTGATATTCTGTTGTTTGATAATATTTTGAAAAGTAATAATAGGCTTAAAATTAGCTTTTTGAATTTATAAAATACGAACACATTGATGAGTCAATTGTAATAACTTGTCTAATTCGTATTAAGTTTCTTTGTAACTTTTATTGGAAAAGTTAAAATTAAACATAATTAGCGATTAATTCATGATTCATGAATAATTCATTTATAATACGACAATTGATCTTAGTTTAAAAGGTTTCTAAGCAGTCGCTTTATTTTTATTGTTTGTATATAAATTTATTATTAAATATGAAGATCAAACAATTTATTTGCACACACGCAACAATATAGGTACTAAAAGTTATCGATTATTGTAACCAATGGCAAGAACGGATGACGGCTTTTTAGCGTAATAATAGGGGATAGCCGCATTTTAGTATTGCAGCCTTAACAAACGGACTCAGGTTGTTGTTACATTTTGCCGTTAAAAGCCAATTCGTAATTGTTAACTCTGAACATTAAATGTATGAAATAAAACACAAAAATGCCGTTACCTGGTGTTTAGCCACATTTTAGTTTAGTATTTTTAATTAACGGCATTTAAGTCAGGCATTATAATTTATCGATTTAATAGAAAACATGACTACAATACAGTTAAAGTATTTTAACCGCAATATAGTTTGATATAACCAGTTAACGGCAATTAAGTCATGGAAATGACTTGGAAGACCTAGTGCATATAAACGTTATAAACTGTTAACCGCGTTATTGCTATGAAATTGGAATGACCGGCGTTATAGCATTTTATTATTGAAAAAAGTGGTTGTTTAACGGCGTTTTTCGTGTCGCTATCTCAGGTAACTAAAATATTGAAAAAAATGGGTCAGATTGTTCGATGGCGCGTTTTATTCTGAGTTCAATGATATCAAAAAGTCAAAATCGACCTCAGGTCGGTTAACGGCATTATAGTCTATGGACGGCAGTATGGATAGCATTGCAATTTTCACAACCGACATTAGATTAGCTTTTACGCAAAATGAATCCCTTATGGCTACTTTCTTAGACTTAACTGCTGCCTATGACAGTGTGCAATTGCAGATTTTAAAAGAAAAACTAAATAACTTAAAAGTTTCTTTAATGTTTCAAAATTTTATTCTTAATATTTTAAATGAGAGAACTATTAAAGTGCAGGTAAGTGATTCACACTCAATGTTACGATTGGCATGGAGAGGCTTACCTCAGGGATCTGTGTTAAGTCCCCTTCTTTACAATATTTACACCTTTGATCTGGAAATGTCTATTAAAGATAATAACCTTAACTTGTTATAATACGCAGACGATTTGCTCCTTTATACTTCCGGAAAATCTACTGACAAATTATCTAATATATTAACATCTTCACTAGAACGTCTTAAATTGTGGTTGGATAAAAATGGTTTAACTTTATCTGCTCCCAAAAGTTCCATTGTACTTTTTTCTCGAATGAGGCTTCTTCCTTCTGTATCTGTAAAATATGATAGTATATTGCTTCCAGTCGTAAAAGAAGTAAAGTTCTTAGGAGTAATTTTAGATGCAAAGATGAATGGGCTTGCCCATTGTTACTACATTTCAGCAAAATGCAAAAGACAGTTAAACATCTTAAGATGCTTATCAGGTGTTTGGTGGGGAGCTCATCCAGCTTCCCAAAAACTGTTATATAACGCCTTAGTTCGAAGTTTACTCGATTATGCTATTTACTTTTTAGAACCCTGTAGTATCTTAGGTTTAAAAATTTTAGATAGAATTCAATCTAAGGCTTTACGGATTATAACTGGAGCCATGAAGTCTAGTCCTATCAATGCTTTGCAGGTTGAATGTGTCGACCCTCCCTTAAAATTCAGACGACAATATCTTTGCGACAGATTTTTGTTCCGTGCTTTGCAACTGGCTTACCATCCTCTACAATTTAAACTACAGTTATTGTCCGATATCATGGAAAGTTCATCATATTGGTCTCACAAAAGTCCTCCTTGTCTAGTTATCAGTTTTCGGAAATTCATATCTCTTCAAGCTCCTACACATAAATCTCTGCAAATTCCTTTATTCTCTACTAATTTTGATTCTTTAGTTATTTCCCCTTCTGTTGTTTTAAACTTGGATCTTAAAAACGACCCAAATGCTAAAACTAATTTCAATTTCCAATTAAATGAGGAATGGCATGACTTTCATCACATTTACATTGATGCTTCAAAACATGACAATACAGGCTGTGTTGGAATAGGTATTTATCATCACCAATATAATATAGTACAAAAAGTAAAATTACCTCCAGAAACCTCAATATTTACTGGTGAAACTTTTGGCATTTTTAAATCTTTGGAATATATTTTATTAATGAAACTAAAAAAGACTGTTATATCACGTTTTGGGAAAAATTGTTACGCAATGTGCATAAAAATTTATAACAAAATACCAGAGTTGATAAAAGGCCTTCCCTTCAATAGATTTAAGTTTATGTTACGTAAATGGTTGATACAGAACTCTTTTTATTCAATTGCCGAATATTTAAACTATAAATCAAATGCTTAGCATGACAATGTAATTTTTTCTATTATCCTTTTTGTTTAATTAATATTGTGTACCTATGTTTTAAATGACATTTTATTATAAAAATTTTGTATGCCAACACTTTGGCTAAATGTGTGATCCTCTTAATGTATTATACCATCTTACTATGTACCATACCACATTTAATGCAAATAAAGGAATTGAATTGAATTGAATTGAATATTTTCCGATTCCAAAAGTGCATTAGAAGCCTTGAAAAGATTCCCTTTTAAATTCAATAATAATTTAGTAGTTATCATTGAATGTAGAACTTTACTTCAAATATGCGTATTAAGAGGTTTTTAAAATTGGTATGGATTCCTGGTCATAAGGGTATTCTAGGAAATGATCAGGCCAATAGACTAGCTAATGAAGCCATTCTTTGTGGAGATTTACACCCTTATAAAAATTATTGCTTTAATCTAGTGAGTCTTGCAAGGGTTGATCTTATTAATTCTTGGAAGGATCATTGGGAAATCAGCAGCCGGATAAAAGCTAGACAGTATAAAACTATACAGCCAGCCATTTCTGTCAAGCCTTGGTTTTCAGAAATTCAACTTAGTAAAAGTGCTTCATCAAGCATTAGTCGTATGAGGCTGGGACATGTCTGCATTCCTGCCCATCTTGCAAAATTACATATAGTTGATAGTGACATTTGTGAGTGTGGTAACGATACTGGTGACCTTAATCATATCTTTTTTGCATGTCCTTTATATGATCATTCCGATTTTTGCGAATCCTTAACATCACTTTATGTTTCCTTTCCATCTTCTATATCCTATTTATTATTTACAAATGATTATCATATTTACAAAGCATTATCTTCCTTTTTGTTCATTAACAATTTCAAAGTCTAAATCAATCATTAATTCCTATCTAATCCTATTTGATCCTTTCCTTCTTAATTCCTTCAATTACCTTTTATTCGAATACAATAAAAAAAAACCGCTTCCTAACCTTTTACTTTGCCTTGGCTAAAGCACAAATCGTGCGCGCCATTAAACATAAAAAAAATAAAAAAAAATGTCGTAAAATTATGTTTATTACTTATTATGAAGAACGTTTGCCATAACAGCGAATTAATGAAAATATCTTATTAATACCTATTATAGTGCCGAAGACAATCAACTGTAGATAAGTTTTATCGAAAAACAACTCGCACAATAAAAATACCTTTTCATGTTAGCAAAAGTCTATTCATTTAAATATTCGTGGAATCGACAGAAACTCGTAAATGACATGTCATTATGATCAGAGCTTCAAGCGGTTGTTATTTTGGGTTAGGGGTTTGTCATGGTGTCGTTTTGTCATTGTTTTTAACTTTCATAGATGTAGTGTCGTTTCGCTATTAATGAAATAATTTATAAATATTTGGTGGCCGTTTCGTCATTTCAACATCTGCTCTTAAAATATTGTACAGTGAACAACTAAATAAATGAAACCAATATTAACAGGTCTGAAAATCATAAGTATAATTTTTACATCAATTCATTTTAATCACACAGGCAAACATTTTAATATAACATGTTGAACACTACCTACTCCTTAAAATTTAAAAATCACAATTTTAATCACAGATATGTCTATCTAATACTGGGCTAAAATTAAAATACAACAATTATCAACACTCTTTAAAATTATCTATAGAAACGTTAATTCCTATAGAAATAAGGACTAAAAATCCCAGAAAAGGTACAGAGGTAAAAATACTTTCAGCAAATGAATTTTAAACAGCAATGACGAAACGCCACCATTTTTTCTTAATGACGAAACGACACCACGACCCAACACCTATAACCCGTTATTTTTTTGCAAATCTACCTCATCTATACTTACATCTATCTAATCTAATCAGACCAGAATTTACTAACTGAATTTACTATTCGTACATAATATTAATTAAAAAAATATTTTAATTTGCACTATTTTATATAATAGTAATAATAAAATATGCTTTAATTGCGTACAAGAACATATACACAGAAAAACATTTTTACAGAGACGAAGTACAAAACAGGTGGCCTTATTGCTAACAAGCAATCTCTTCCAGGCAACCTTGGGTGATAAAAAATAAAGAATGAATAATAAAAAGGGTGCAAGAATAAGGAAATAAACAATGACAGACAGTTATACTACCAGCATCTAATCTAAGTCTTTGTTTTTGTCTTCTTAAGAAACATGTTGACATTTAGCCATCGTCATTGACCGAGTAAGACCTAGTACCTTAACCACAATACATATAATATGTGTATTGTGACTAAACTATACATTTAAACTGTAAGGGAAGCAGCAAGTCATTTCCAGTAAAAATGTCTCTGACTACTACCTAAAGGTAAGTTTCGTCATAGTAATAACGATTCTAGTAATGAAAGCATTTTTAATTTCATTTCAATAAAATCTTGTCGAACTCATAATACCTCATATTATGTAGGTACAAACACCTGGCTTTTCCAAGACAGTCTGTAAATACACTCAACGGCGCAGGTGGTTTTGTTTATACCACAATTAGGGTGCCGTCAACCACGCATAAGCACTAAAAAGTAAAAGGAAACTTACTACTTTTACCTAATTAATAAAATGTTACATGATACTTGAGTCAACAAGTGCCAAAAAATACGACGCAATTTTACCCATGGTTGAACGTTCGCCGCAATATTGTCGTTATCGGTGAGTAAAGCTTAATTGTCGTATCCAATAGAGCTACAGAGGGCCTAGACAAATGGTATGACGGCTTGTAGAATAGAATGACTAGAATGATGAATGAATGAAACTTTAAAGAGCTTATTAAGGTAACACCATTTTTGCGATCGAATAGAGTGAGCATTCGCCAAATATCTGTAAACCATATCCGTAAAAATAACAAAACGCTAACGAATTGACATAGAGCGATTACCAACGCGAAAATCAATAGCCAATAAGTATTGAAAAAATCTGAGGAAACTCATTATTAATATACTATGTCACAAACAATGTTCCAATACGCATTCCCGGTACCCATGTGACGTACGCGAACTAATAATGCCGTGCTTTCATATTAGGCACGTTATTGAAAAAGCATAACTTTCCTAATCTATAAAAAAATGTGTGACAAGCTGTGTGGAAAATATGTGATCGATGGCAAAACAATAATTAAAATAATGACAATTCACATTCTATGTAACATCGTATTATTATCATACTTACTACTCCTACAGATGTACTTGATGTACTTATTTATACTCTTCGATAAACTATTGTATCAAAGTTACAAGTACAGCCGACTACGGAGCAAATTTTGCTCCGTGACATGACTACAGCTGTACCTACTTGTAGCATAAGCTTATAAAATAAATCAATTGCATATTATTTATATGTATATTAATAAAAATCAATTGCCTAAATGTTTATACGCGCATCACTTCAGAACAGCTGCACCTATTTGGCTAATTCCTTTTTTGTTGAGTTTGTAATTGGCAGGACAAGGTTTATGAAAAAGATTTTTTTTAATTACGTCACGGGGTTACGGGTATTTACTCATGTGGTTACGCGTTTCACGCAGACGAAGTCGCGAGCGGGCTGCTAGTTTAAAATAAATTGGGGGTTAAAGTTGCTCGCGTCCGTAGGTTTACCCTTGAGACCCTACACGTGATCCCTGGGTGGTGCTAAATGAGTAACACTGACTGAGTGGTAGAGCCACGTTGCGTTGCAGCACGCATTGGGCCGGCTCGCCCGGCGTAATACCACCCTCTCACGAA
This sequence comes from Scoparia ambigualis, assembly GCA_963921215.1. NCBI lineage: Eukaryota > Metazoa > Arthropoda > Insecta > Lepidoptera > Crambidae > Scoparia > Scoparia ambigualis. The sequence goes on along the minus strand of OY992501.1, from coordinate 19,614,650 downwards.
CATTCGGCGTGAAATAACGGCACTTGGTGCTGTTGTGTTTCGTCCGACCAGTGAGGGTTCCGGAGGCCCCTTCCCCCCCCCTCCCCCTCCCAATTCCTATTCCTTCCTTAAACCTATTCCTCCCTTAAAGGCCGGCAACGCATCTGCGATTCCTCTGGTTTTGCGGGTGTCCATGGGCGGCGGTGATTACTTTCCATCAGGTGACCCGCCTGCTCGTTTGCCTCCCTCTTTTATAAAAAAAAAAAAAACCTTAAGTAAATTCCATTATAAAATTTTATAAATACGAAAAAATACTTACCAACATCTTTATACAGGAGAATGTATCATAAATATAAGTGGGATAAGGGTAAGATTAACCGTGTCGCGCAACGGTGAAAGAATACTACCACCTCCTCTCTTCCCTTGGGTGTCGTAAAAGGCGACTAACGGACTAAAGACTGCACATACATCCAACAGCAAGGAGCTTTTGCTGTCCTCTGTCGTGTATGTATATATGTTACCAGCAATCTGTATAATTCAGGTATTCTATACAATACCTAGGCAATGTATAGATTACCGGGGGCGTCCAGGCAATGTATGAAATATTAAACATTTTATTATCCATTACATACTTTACCTAGGTAATGTATAAAATTCCTAGGGATTGTATAGTGTAATTGCTGGTCCACCGGCAAAGTGTTAAATAAATATATTTTTGTCTATATTTATCAATGTTAATCAGCCTACCTATAAAATGACAAAATGATAAGTTAAAAACAACTTTAATAAAATTAACAATTAGGGTGCTTCATTCTTTATAAAAAAGGGTAGACTTTTTTTTGCAGAAGAATAAAAGAGTTACTGCACTCAAAAATATTTATTTAATCTTAAGTTACTAGGTCTTAAGCAAGAAAATATTAGACATTTAAGACATGAAAACTTTTTAGTCATAATAAGCTTTTAAATAATCTATAAATTATTCTTTTAGATACGCTTCAAAAAAGCACTTATGTAGTATCTTTCCGTTACTACAGTAAAATCACTTTAAAAATAAAGTGCAACTAAAAATTCTTTAGTATGTAACACAATGTAATTTTCTTACAAGTAGGTACTTCGGTACGTTAACAAGTATAAAAAACTTAGGAACAAAACAATTCCGTAAAAATAATAAGTAGGCCTACTGCCTTTTCACACATTGCCGGATGCGCATTCGGTATTGTATAGAACACCTAGGCAAAGTATAAAATAAATATATTTCATACATTACCTACACGTTTTAGGTATTCTATACATTGCCTAGGTATTGTATAGAATACCGGATTTTACAGATTTCCGGTAACATATATATCAAATCTAATAGTATTTGGAGTCGGTTGTTGAATCTCAGAAATATAGCTGCGAAGATAAGAACCAATTTAAAAAATATACTGACTATTAAAACTGTTTTAACGGGACTAAACACGATTAATTTTGTAAGTAAGTACATATCTACTTACTGCTTGACGTTTCGGCCGCAGCATCGCGGTGGAAACGTCAAGCAGTAAGTAGATATGTACTTACTTACAAAATTAATAAAAGGCGAGGGTTAGCGTGTATTCCCAATAGTCCAGTTGTTGCGGGCTTTACTGGGATTGCTGGGATTTCCCTTCCCATAGGTTCAGGGGCGTCTTTTGTTTTGTTTCTTGATATCTACCGACATGCTACACTACAAAATTCAATATACATAGGTAGTTACTCATGTTTATAGTATTACTCTACTCTCTTTTTAATAATGATACATGACCTTTCGCGAGTTGTAAAAGTAATTAACAGTCTTACATATAAACGTTACTTAAACTTTAACATCCTTCACCTTCGGCCTTATCGTCTCTTACTATTATGTAAGATGAATGTCTTATGCTTACCTATCCATCACCATTATTTTTATCAACTTATAAACGTCCCACTGCTGGGCACAGACCTCCCACGTGGACAACAGCACGTGAGGATATTGGGCAATAACCCACCACCCTGACCCAATGCGGGTTGGTGGCTTTTAACGACTGTCATCTTACTACAGCAAGTGGGTCCTGGCCCACGGCTTAAGGAGCTCGAGATGTTTTTAATTTGGTCACCCATCCAACGACCTTTCATTGCGAAAGTTGCTTAACGAGCAAGATTGCAAGCCGAACGCGCTAGCCGCTGCGCCATCGAGCTCACTCAGGTTACCTGTCCGTTGCATGTTGATTAAAAAAAACACGTCTGTGCGTCTATCAGCTGAAGGATATATCTTCACTCGAAGACCGGACATACGCACCTTCGAGAGGCCTATGTAAAGCAGTGGACTGTAATACGCCGATGATGAATGATGTCTATCATCTACGAGACACACACATATAACTTCTGGAAATGGAAATCCCCAGAAGTCCTGATAACGGAACCTCTGGTAAGCAACATTTCTGTAGTCTCGTTACGGGCTACTGAACAAACAGCCCATAGGAATATACGCTTGCTATTGGTCACGTGCCCTAATCCATTCAGCGTCGGCTCACTCACCGCTTTTAATCCATAGAAACCGTGGCATTAGGCATTTATTCGACGTTAAGCCGCCCTTTTGTATGAATATTAAAACGGTGGGAAATATGAGGGTGAAACGCGAAATTGTTGAAACTAGAACGGACGTAAGGTACGAAATATCCATTAAAGTAAAAAAGTTTATGATTTATTTGGTGTTTTTAAATATTATAAAAAAATGATATGATATGTTGTTAATAAAGGTACCTAAAAAACTTTAAAAATTTTTGAAGTTAAAGTAATACAAAAACTACATAAGTATTCGACTACGTATTATAAGGATAGGTAGTTAATAACTTAAACTATCCTTGTAATTCATAGTTAAATACAAAAATTATAAATTTATCCACGAACCGAAACACCAACAAGCACGTGACCAAATAAATTAGGGTTATTCGACGCGAGGCTTTAGGCGTTGAAACCGCCCGGTGGATTTTTGTACGTTACGTTATGTTACTTGGCTCGGACAAATTGAGACAAACGAGCTTCCTACTACTACGGCGACATCAAAGGCTCGCGTAGGTTTGCGACTTTGAAGCCGCAGCTTTTTTCCCAAAAGTTATGGTGGGACGCAGAAGTACCTACCTACTGTTTTTACTGGTTATCCTCATTATTTGTTTTCTTTTGTCAACTAATTGAGAGAGTCTGTAATCCTGCTTTACTTTGTGAATGCTACTCTTTGACAACGTACGGATTTAAACAAATTGTTACCAGCGACGAAACTACGTAGGTTTGTACTTACTTACTTTTTATTATAAAATTGTACCAGATTCGCAAGCATCTAAATGCGAGAGCTGATCACTAGATTTAATTTATACATTTAGAGAAAAAATTAAGTTATTTTTTAAGACAGACTGAAGGAAAAAAGCTTATTTGTGTAACACCCATTGATAGATATTTCAATCCCGATAGCGTTTTCATTATTTATGTGCATATAAAAAAATGTGTTATCTGTTTAAAAGCAGTACTTTTTAAAAGACTAGGATTACATACATATTTGTAATGACGAGCTGAATTTCAAATATTAGTTAACAGTTAAAAGCTGTATTTTTAAAAGACTAGGTACTTGATTTCGACAAAATAAAGTTCTAATTTTAAACCTGTAAATTTTGTACACAGGAATAATCAAGAAATATTCGAAAAATAAACCGTGGCGCGTAGTGGTAAAAGAATACTACCATCCCCACTCTTCCCTTGGGTGAGGTACAAGGCGACTAACGGACTAAAGACTGCACATACTTCCAACAGCATAGAGTGGCGATGAGCTCACCACCTGTCACGCTGAGCATATGTGCAGTCGCTATTTGGTGTAGAGTGGACTATGGATCTCATTCTGTGTTTTTGTCATCCAACTAATTTGACTTCCGGCTAATTAGGTATTCTAAACATACGGACTATTCGCAATTCCAGACGTTCTGCTACTAGCTCATTCTGCTTTTATGTCATCCGGCTGAGATGACTCTCTGCTGACTGGGTTTTCTGCTTTTATGTCATGTAGCTGAATTGTCTTTCGGCCATCTAGGTACCTTGCTTTCATGTCATCTAACGTGAATTGTCTTTCAGCGAAAAAGTCATTCTGATAGAGAAGAATGAATATAATTAATATATATAATATATATAATAGAATTCTGAAACCCTCTTTTGCTGTCCTCATTGCCTATTAGTCTCTGACTAACGCTTCGCAGATAATAATAATCGTGATATACAATCAATAGTAGATATGAATTCAAAAATATGCCGAATAAAGAACTTCCGACAGTGTGCCACTAGAAAACCTTAAAAGGAAACATTACGTCGACGTGGCATGCAAAATTCTCATACAAATCACAGAAAAACGACGTTTCGTAGTCCCCTGTTTCCTCCTTCAGAACTGGACCAATTTTTATTACTTTTTCAGCATCGGTTAAAGAAAGAGATTTTCTATGTCTGTGTGTTTGATTTTTTTGCATTAAGTCATTTATTTAATAACCAGAAGCCTTAAAAATTTAGCGAAATCACTCCGTTTTAAGGCGTCTTCAGAAAAAAGTAGCTGGTTTAAAAAAAATCAAACACACAGATATAGAAATCTATTTCTTTAACCGATGCTGAAAAAGTAATAAAAATTAGTCTAGTTCTGAAGGACGCAACAGGAGACTACGAAAGTCGTTTTTCTGTGTGTGTGTGTATTAGAATTTTGCATGCCATTTCGACGTAGTGTTTCCTCTTAACGCGTGGTCGCAGAATTAAGGCTGTTATTCCGATTCGGTTACCCGCCAACTCAGTTACCCACGGCCCGTAGCGGTAGCCGTAACCCGCGAGCCCCACAATACCCTTTAATCGACAATTAAATGGCTGAACGCGCAATAGGTGTATTTACGGCTACCCTTCCATTTGCAAAGGGACTATTTACAATTGACTTATAAGTGATTAATTAAAATTGTAGTAGGGATAGTTTGTGGTTGCTGTTACGCGTGAAACATAATGTTCAAACTGTTTTAGGTGCTATTAATTTAATGAACTACGAAAACAATGACATACTATTATTGAATAATTACGTTCCTACTTCTTTAATTTCTCCCAATCTCCACGAGGTAAAATAGTTTAGTTGTTATGAACAACTATCAAAAATTATTTAACAAATAAAAAGTAGCACTGTCCCTGACCAAATATACTTAGGTTATTGTGGTAAGTGTTCACGGGAGCGAACGAATAAATATTTTTTGCGAAGAGGCCAAATTACGGAATTGCGGAAGGGATTAAGTACTATCTAAAGTCAAACCATAAACATTATATCGCACCGCATTTTCAACGGTTCTTTTCATACAATAATAAAGCAATAAATGAATGAACATAATTTTTATTAAACACCCCATTAAGCGACATTCATAAAATCGTTGACCGATATTCAGTCAATGTATTCAGCTATTGAAATATGCATTGGCTCGGGCGAGATAACGATGTCGAAGCAAATCATATTTTTTTAAATAATACTTACTTAAATTTGGAACAGATTTTATAATTCATTGGGAGGGACCAGATTGGATGATGGAATGTAGTCGGCCTAATATAATCTTTTTAAACAATAATGGATAGCTCACATTTTCGGAATTGATTGTTTAATCACTCAGAAAGGTATTTGTAAAGGTGTTATACTTACTTATGAGAAATAGTTTTTTTTTGTATTCGTCTCGGTCCGAGACGGTTCTGAAGGTGAGCGTTTGTACTTTAATATCTAAAATAATAGAATTAATTAAAGCATGCAGTGATATTTGACAAATTTAGAATCATCCCTGTTTATGTAGTCAGAGACAAGATGTAAACTAGTAGAATGAAAAGGAGCCCTATTGCCTTCAACGACATATTGTGTAAAAAAGGTAAGGATCCTTGAAAATTGTAAATTAGCTTATTTCCTCAGTTAACCTTCAAGGCTAAGCTGAAGAACGATGGCTCCTTAGGGACGAAGTGCCGAGGAAATCCATTTAACTGATTCTATAGAATTATCGAGCACTTAAAAAAGTGCTGAAAATCTCGCACTGTCTCGACTAATGTAAGAAACTTGATAAAGAATTGTAATGTTAATTTTAGCATAGCCTTGTTTGTCTTTGTACGGCTATTTGTAGGTACTTATGCCATTCTCTCCTACATTGTAGTACAGAAACAATCGGAAAAGTGTAACAACAACCCAAATCTCGCAATCCTTTAATATTATAAATGCGAAATTAAACTTTAATATTTATAAATGAAAATATGCAATCGTTTGATTGTTACGCTTTAACGCTAAAACCTTCTATACCGATTTTGATAATTTTGGTATACTCATAGAGATAGATGGAGGAGGACATTCATTTTTATAAATAGCCTTAAAATTACTGACCAAATTTACATTAACGCAAGCAAAGCTGCAGGCAAAAGCTAGTTAAGGTGTATACTATGAAACCTATAAAATATAACACAAGTATTGTCGCAGGTCTGACTACCCTTTAGGATAGCTCATTTCTCTTGGATGCCTAACTACTTTAAATATTTATTTTCTTTCCGTGCACATAAAATGTATTTTTGATTACTTAAAGGTATGGAAAAAATTAAGCAGCAATATATTATTACTACCTATGTCAAAAAATTACTATTTAGAATTATATACCAAGATTAAAAACAACAAAATGACGTAGCAAAAACAGAAAAATGTAGAAAAAAGTAGTTTAACGGTTGTCTTATCTCCTTCTCTAAATCTGAACCGACTTTTTTCAGTATCTCAATCATGAAAAGGAAAAAGTTTATGCTCGGAATTGGAAACCGATAAGCAGGTTACGCAGCTTCAGCTCGTTTTTTTTTAAATTAAAGTAGGAAGTACCTACCCTTTTAGCGTACTTTCACATTAAACCACTTCGGTCCTGAAGAAAACGAAAATGAGGGATGCTCCTTAAGCTTACATTTATATCATAAGAGCGGCTATCAAAACTCTGACAGGGAAAAATGGCTGTGACCTCTTTCGTAATTCCACCACTTACGAGTACATACATATACATACATACAACACAGCTAAACGTTTGCTACGATTCTAACGTACCTCTTTCGCTTCATTTTTAGGGTTCCGTAGCCAAATGGCAAAAACTGAGCCCTTATGGATTCGTTATGTCTGTCTGTCCGTCCGTATGTCACAGACACTTTTTTCCGTAACTATAAGAACTATACTGTTGAAACTTAGTAAGTAGATGTATTCTGTGACCTGCATTAAGATTTTCACACAAAAATAGAAAAAAAAATTATAAATTTTGGGGGTTCCCCATACTTAGAACTGAAACTCAATTTTTTTTTATCAAACCCATACGTGTGTGTTATCTATGGATAGGTATTCAAAATTGGTTTGAACGAGATCTAGTAAGTAGTTTTTTTAATACGTCATAAATTAATTAATTTAAAAAAAATACACTATAATTAAAACATCGATCAAAGTTACAACGAACTACAAGAACTTTTATATGATGTTACTTGCTGCTACGGAACCCTTCATGGGCGAGTGCGACTCGCACTTGGCCGGTTTTTTTTAATACTCTTGTCGGGAACGTAGCAAATAGGAAACTGTGATCTCTGCCCACCCATCCGGGAAGCGGGTACGATTTGTGTTTGGTCGGACCACTTACAATTTCCATTTAATGCCCCACGACAAAAGATATCCACATTTTTTTTGCACAAGCCACATGATCACGCGATCACTCTCACTCGCCCAAACTCAAACAACGCCAGAGTTAATTTAAAATACTTTGTTGACAAAGGAGTTCAATTGGTTCCATTCTGCCACGCGGTCGTATCGGTGGGTGTGAATTAATTAACAGTGTGTTTACCGTCTACCGCAAATTGTATTTCCGATGGTCTGTTACTGAGTAATATGTATAAACGAGTGTTTTATGTATTGATACCTGTATTTTTAGGAGCTCGACGGCGAAGCTTTAATGATAAGGTTTGCAATCTTGGTAGTTTAAGCCTCAAATATTTCTTTCCAACACAGTTATCGATCCTAAGAGATCCCCACACTGGCGTTTTTTGAGCGTCAGCGTCATGCCGGCGTCCATGCGGCGTGCGGCGTCGCGTCGACGCCGCGCGAGCTCTGCACTGACGCCGCGTGAACGCCGGCTCGACGCCGACGTCGAAAGGCGCCAGTATGGGGGGTCTCTAAGCCTCATAATAAAAATTCACAACCGTCTTAAGGTCATGAAACATTTATCGTTAAGTGTTCTTACTGTTCAGAAAATCACTCAGTAAATTCTACTTCTGTCGTGGTATAATTTATTTAGCCAACCATCAATAAGCTTTAACCTTAGACTCTAAGGTTTCCGCTTAATATTGCTCTTAGGCTTAGAGCATTAAACAGACTGTCATAAGCCAGATTCGAAAGATGTTCTTCTCGGTGCTGAAATCTTTTCCTTAATTCTCCTTTCTGATTGCGTAGGTGGAGATCCTAAAAAACCTTAAGACCTCAACTACGTCTATGTCTGGATTTTATCTGGCAGTGTTCTGTGAGCATTCAGTCAATTTTATTCCTTTCCTGGATCGCGCGATACCACACTTCGTTGCTTTTATCATATCAAAAAGAAACTCGCTCCGAATTTAGAACTTTTATGTGCTTTATAATGCATTCATGAAGGATTATTTGGACGGTGGCCATGTGAAGATGGCCAATGGAACTGGAAGAGGGCCTTCCAGTTGTATTTATTGTATAGGGTTATGCGACAGCAAATAATTACGTCTGAACTTTGATAACTTCCTAAAGTTTGACGCGGAGATGATCGCGTTCACGGTCGGGATGCGTCTGTTCCACACGATTGTCTGCAGAACACTTAAGCGTCACGTACGTGAATTCCAGGGTCCAAGGTTCACCTTCAACTGGACACTTCACTGCTATTCGCCTCTCCGTGTCGATTCGCGACATTCACTTCCACTCCACCTCTTCGGGCGTCGTCGTCAGATACAGGGAAGTGCCGGACTTCGGAACAAAGTAGACGGGCCATTTCGATCCCATAGACCCTAACTAATTGTACTTTTAAATACACCTTATTGTGTTGACTGGTGTGTTTCATTTTAAACACCTCAACGTCACAAAACGTATTCAATATTTGTTTCGATTTTGAAACGGGGCACCTATTCGCACTGTGGCAACTATGGTAGGTACCGGTGTTACACTGCCCATTCAGGGCGTCTTTTAGCCGTAGAGAAGAATGGGCGCAAGAAACTCCACAGCTTTACATAGATGTACAAGTAAAGACATTTACAAAAGAATAAATAAAATCAATAAGTCAGATAAGGAATCGTCCTTCATTGCGATCGCGCTATTAATAATGCATTATCGACTAGAATGCTGAGAACGCGTAAGGATTTAAGGGTCCATCTGAAAGGAACGAATGGCTAATACCAGCACATAGCTATGCAAAGAATTCACTGAAAGAAAATAGGTCTACGATTTTGCTGTCGACTCTGCATACCGACGGCAATTCCAGTCGATTTCCGCCTAAAGGAAACTGAGCCAGTAATGTGATGTCGATTTTACTTCGTGCAAGGTTGTTCGCCCGCGCCTAATAGCCTTTTTGTGTTCATTGAACGTCAACCCAATTGTTAATGCTGTAAAATTAATTTGGCCGAAAAGTTATTCTTTCACATTGCAGAGAAATGAAGGAAGAAAAGTGTTTTAAATGGCATTCGCTTCGAGATCTTTTTTTAACTCTGAAAGTTGTTTTATGGAATATACTTAAAAGTTTGTTCTATGAAAAAAGTCCATGAGGTAAGAGTGAATAAACCAGGTAGGGGAAGAACTCGTAGAACTTACTCCGATGCAACGGTAGGTAAACTAAAAAGAGCGCCTTATAAAGGTTGCTTTGAAAATACATACTGATCACGATTATTATCCCCAAATAGTCTACATGAAAAAAAGCCATCTCTTTACCAAAATGACACAAAATAACAGAAATCTTACATCCACTAACCAATCAATCACCAAAACAACACTAAAAGTAAGAACGTCTAATGTAACGCAATGGAACTTATTTTTTTGTTTACAAAACCAAATGTAACTCGCCAAAAACGCCAAAATAAATTGAAAAAATATAATCCTTCCTAATAAAAATGTTACATGTTTTTATCAGTTCCTTTTTGCGATCAGGATTTTTGTTTTGGACGCATTACAGACACATGGAAAAAAGTTTGTCACATCTATAGTTTGAATAGATTTTAGGTGTTAGGATGTAGTTTTGAGCGCAAGCAACTTTGCTTGTCTTTGTTAAATTGATCGTAATAATCTTTATCCCAATAACTCGGATAAATAAGGTCCGTACAAAAAGAAAAATTAAAAAAGTTTCTATAAAAACTATGGGATTTTTACTTAGTAGGGGAGAGCGGGACTGGAAGTTTCTGGGGTAAAATGTTCTGACAGCAATAACATTGTAAGGAAAAGAGATAGCAATACATTTAAAATGCGTTTATAAAGCGCCAAGAGACGTGTCGCGCCAGCCGCCATTTCAGTTACTCCGGCGACATCGGTTTTTTTAAGGATGCGAAACTACAAACGCAAGACAGAGAGAGGTAAAACCTTCGAACTATTATTGCGGTATATTATTATTATAACTATTAACTAATATTATGACCAGCCAGAACCATCCCACACTCATATAGTTACCTCAGACCGATGTGCAGCTGGTGCCTTTGACCACTTTAATACCAATGCAGAGTGATGAACAACCTCATCATTTGACAACAAAATGCTGTCCATCAGACACTGAATTTCAATTAACGCTAGCAAAAACAAATGCTACGGCTGTGTTTAGCCCCGAAATTTGAAACCTTTACCAAAGGCACCACCAAGACTGCAGACGTCTGCAAAACGATGTTTAAGAATGACGGCTATTTTAACTAACATGCCAGGAAAAAATGCGTTGGCTGAAGAACAGTCAGAGAAGAAGACGAAACAGAATAAAGATATTGCAAGGTAAAACAACGATAACAGTAAGAGAAAAGGTAAAGGGAAAAGAAAATCTCAAGGAAAAGCTAAACGAAAAGTATTACAAGAAAGCGATAGTGACAGATGTTTAGATAAAGGTGATAAAGCCACTTACGTATGTCCCAACTGTAAGTCAGATGAAGAAATGAGTGATGATTACGATAGCTGATGAATAAGAATGAAGATTGCCAAAATTAATTATATCTGATTAAAATACATACATAAAAAAGTTTATTTAGAGGTAACCTGTTATGTTTCGTCGTTTTTTAATGGTTAGTTGTGCATAGCATAAACATTACATACATACATTATAGTAAAAAATATTGTTTTATTTAAGAAAACCTATGTTATTCCATCAATAAACTGTTACAATCTAAGCGGAACAATTTGCCTCAAAGGTGGAACAAGTTGCCCCAAAGAGTTACGAAATTTGTCTAAATTTTGCTTCTGTAAAAAAAACTAGAATTGAGATATTAGAAGAAATGACTATTACATTATCTTTCATTTAACTGTTCATATATCGACAACAGGAGTCAAACCGTAGTAATCCAAGGGTACATATCAAAATGGAGCCAAATTCCTTCTGGTGTACCACAAGGTTCACTTTTAGGGCCACTTTTATTTACAATTTTTATTAACGATGTCAGTGATTGTTTTTTAAATTCTAAAATAATTTTATTTGCCGACGACATGAAAATTTTAAAACATGTTAACTCTGAGTCTGATGTAAGGGATCTACAAGGTGATTTAAACAGATCTGAACAATATTGTCTTGTCAACAAGTTGGACTTGAATGTCTCCAAATGTTTCCACATGATTTTTACACGCAAAACTAATGTTGTAAGATCTAAATATATTCTGAAAAACTGTCTCGTTTCTCTTGTAACCGAAATTAAAAATCTAGGTATAATTCACGATAATAATAATAAACACATTGACAACATAGTTAAAAAAGCAAATAAAATGCTTGGATTTATAATGAGAACATCTTCCGACTTTCGCACGTTGAAATCGCTTAAAATATTATATTGTACGTATGTAAGGAGTCAACTTGAGTACGCTAGCCAAGTTTGGAATCCTCAGTATGAAATTTATAAGTCTCGTATTGAATCAATCCAGAAAAGATTTTTGAGATATTTAGATTACAAGGCCCATCATCGCTTAATTGATTACGAATGCCGTTGCAAACATTATTATCATTTTCTACCATTGACACTAAGGCGGAACATAAGTGATTTTGTTTATATATTTAAGATTGCGAATGGATCGATTGACTGTTGTGAGATTCTGTCTAAGCTGTCACTACGCACTAACCTGTCATTAAGAGGCCTATTACATTTTGAATGTGATTTTTGCGTAAAATGCCCATTTTCGTATTTTGTAGTAATTTTGCAGTTGTATTTATCGTTTTTATCGAAATAGGATAATAAATTTGTGCATAATATTACAAATCTCCATTCTGTGAGCATAAGTTGAATTCGGACGGCCGGCGCATCGCATTTAGTAGTAATTTTGCAGTTGTATTTATCGTTTTTATCGAAATAGGATAATAAATTCATTATAAAATCTTTATTCCTCATGAAATAACAATTACTCTGGTATAAATTTTGCTCAATAATATTATCGTAGATAGGAGATATTCACAGTTAACTTATAGCAATTTTCGAAGTTTTTTGGTTTAGAATAAGATTTTTTTTCTATATAAAATTAATGATATCTAAAAATTCCGAGGCCGCTACGCACTATTCGACTATATAAGAGACAACATTATAATTATTTTATTTCACTTGTTCAGAACAGTAGTTCAATCGATGAGCTCAAAAAAGTGCCTTCGTGCACTTTATGAAAATCTTTCTCTGCAATTTTGGGTTTAATTAAAAATTTAAGCAAAATTTACAAAAAGCGAGGCCGCTACGCACTATTCCAATAGCTATTGTACACTATTCAATAAGTCATAATTGTTAATGTATTTTTGTTTCTGAGATCCATAACGCCAAAATTGACCAATTTACGCAAAAATCACAGTCGAGATGTAATAGGCCTCTTAAGGCCACGGCCTATTTTATATACACCAACCGCTCGAACTAATTTTCGTCAAAATACATTTATTATAAGGGCAGTTAGGAGTTTTAATAAAATAGTAATATCTAAAGACCTTGACTTGTTCTGTACTAGCTGTTCATTAGTTAAACGAATTTTAAGTGAACAATACTTTAATTAGTTAATTCAGCATAATTTAATGTGTTATTGTAGCAATTGCAAGTGTTAGAAAACTACCTTTTTTTCTAATTGTGTCCTTAATTTATAAGAGAGTAATAGTTCATATCTATATTACTGCTATATGTCGAAATTTTTTATTAGCATCTGATTGTTTATAACTTTATTTATATAAGATATTTGTCTGTAAATTTCCCTAAAATAAATAAATAAATAAATATAGAAATAAATAAATAAATTAATTACAAAAGAGGATAAATACCTGTTCAATATTTGCACATGTTGGAAATCAAACCCTTAATTTTTATAGTAAAACTTCATCTTATTTAAAAATCGGAACGTCCAGCCCGCTCTCCCCTACTTAAAACAATGAATCAAACTAACTAAAAATGCAAAATTATTATGCCTATCGAATTATGATCAACGATAGCGATTATAATACCTTTCCAATGAACAACCTCTATAGTTAAAAGGGATATCGCTGTATGTCACAAACGCGATTCGTCACATACGCAGTTCGACATCATTTTACCGAAAACTATTCCACAATTTTTAATTTTTTTTTTTTCAGTTCATCAAATAGTTAATTATCGCTGTTTTATATCAACGAAAACGTTTCTTAAAAAAAGTCTTTTAAAGTTGTTTTGATTACCAAAAAAACGGTATATCGAACTTACATTTCATAAAAGTATTAAGTTATCGATGAAACTATTTGTAAAAACATATAACGATATGTATCGGAATCGGAACCCATAATACTTTTTCACTTAACTATTTTTTATCGCAGTAACGTTTCATCGAACAATGCATTCGCCTGTTGTCGATAAATTATGTTGCGGTCAGTTCTATATTAATATTTTTTCCCTACCTACTACAGCTTTAACTATGCAACATGCAAGCAAGCATGCAGCATGCAAGCAAGCATACAGCATGCAGCATGCAGCAGGCATGCAGCGTGCAAGCAAGCATACAGCATGCAAGCAAACATGCAGCATGCTGTGCAGCAGGCATGGTTTCTGTCATGGCTCCAGCGCTGCGGGGCTCCGGCGGCGGTCCCACGCAAGCTTATCGTCGCAAATGGATGTAACGCTCGCCGCGGCTGAGGCTGGCTGGCACAGCCGGCCAGCAAGCCGAAGCCGAAGCGTTACATCCACCTACTCCTCAGCTCGCGAGCCGCCTTGCCCCTTCGCGCCTACGCGCTCATAAATTGCACTCTACGAGTAGGGCAGATAAGACTACGTGAAGTCGGAGTAAACTGAGTCGATTTAAAATACCTTTTTTTTTCATTCATCCTAATTTTTGTTTTAAATCTCTAAAAATATAGCACGCAGAAAACTAATTAGTTGCATGAAATCGTATTTTCGATGTACATTGATTTATTGAAGTAAAAATTGATGTTTCAATTATTTTGCAAACTGAAACTTACGATGAAACAAAAATATGGGTAACAAAACTTCGATGTAACACTATTTCGAGAAAGTGTATAAAACATGAAAAAAAATAACGATGAACTGTGTTTGTAGACAATTAATATTTGTGGAAATGAAATTGCGATGTAACCTAATTCTAGAATTTGTTAAAAAATGTACAAAACAGTTCCAATTCTGCGAATCCTTTTATGGGTAATGAAAATCGTTGAAAGGAATTGCGATTAAATGATGAATTCCCACTACCACCCCCTTTCTTCCCTTGGGTGTCATAAAGGGCGACTAACGGACTAAAGACTGCACTTATGTCCAACAAAATAGAGCGGCGATAGGCCCACCACCTGTCACGGGGGGACTTTTTCTGAGCACATGTGCTGTCGCTATTTAGTGAAAAGTGGACTATAGTAGAGAACTGCTTTTGTTATTATCATTGCCTAGTCTCTGACTAACCCTCCGGGGATAATAAACGTGATTATACGTGTGTATATAAAAAAAATATTATGATGAAACGCTGTTAATTGGTAAGCGTATCACATGAAAAAGGCTGAACGGATTTTGATGAAGTTTTCACACTCTTTTATATCAGTAACAGGCTCCTGTCTAATGGTGTGTAGTCCTCGCGAGCAAAGTCGTAGGCAACAGCTTATAAATAATAAAAACGAGCTCAAATTAGTAACATTAACCTGACGCCTGTGAATATTCTTGTGAAACCAACACGTACATTTTAATTTCGGTCGAAACGGGCAATGATTTTAATTTCAGAATCAATATTTTATTAGGGCTTACTGGTATAATAAATTCAGATGAAGAACAAACATTGGGCACATCAGATTGTTTGAAACTCCGCTCTGAATTAATTGGAAGTGCGATCCGCGGCTAAGCCGGAGTCAAACAAGAGACTGGTTGGATCCATCCCACTTTTTGTTAGATAATGTAAAATACGATTTGGTGCGACTAATAATAGCTTGACCTTTAGAGTAAGCGTAACTTGCTTTAGTTTATCGACAATTAGCTTGATTTATTGCTTTCATGAGTCTGCAGTATTGTTTTCCCCAAATACTGTATCTTGTTGCTCTATATCTGCCATGATCACGTCTATGTGCTTATCTCGTAGTCGCTTTGCATGTCTTAAGAGAATTAATATGCTCTGTGTTACTGTCAGTGATCGAATTCGAAGCTAAGGAACAGCGTGAAGACATTCCATGCACAACCAACTACTATTGTTTTTGTAACTTTATACTTGTAGTCATCTCTAAAACTTATTAACACAGCGTATAAAAACTAAATAATTACTTTAAAAAGAAAATCATAATTTTTTCTCCATACATTTTTACACAGTTTCTTCGATCTTCGATCGATCGATCGATCTTCTTCGATGCATTATTTGGTAAAGAATTGTTATGTCTTTTTTGGTCAAATTCATAACGACTCACGTTTTTGTGACGTAGACAAAACAATGTTGAACTAAATAATGCTTAAAAAGTATTTATAAGTAAGGTCGTTATTGATTAGGACATTGTCGTTTATTTTGAGGGTAGGAGGGTTGCTCTACCTTGGCTCTAAACGTCACAGTTAGCCCGACCAGCAGCGGCCCTTTGATTATATACATGTCTAGTTAGAGCATGGCCGTAAAAAAACGTAGAAAAATTTATAGGCCAAAATTGGCCTATCGCGCAATCCTGGCGGTCAGTGTCATTGTGCCGTCAAGCAGTGTTTACCTCTCGCGTTTCGGTGAAATTGTTCGCAAAATGACCGTTTGCTCAGTGAAATTCTGTCGAAACTACAAAAGTAATTTTTTTTCGAAAAGGAAAGTCATGTTTCATCCGTAAGTATCGATACATTTTAATGAAAATTTAAAGTTTAATAATAATAGCGGCCATGTATGCGTAGTGTTGCTGGTATCAAAATGTAGAATTCCCATTATTGGTGGCAGAATATAAAAGGAGGTTTAAATATAATAAGTATGACAAAAAATACTCAGTCTTGTAAGTTAGTATTTATACATGGTCTTGTTGTAAATAAAGTAAATACATTAAATATAATTATTATTGGAACGCATTCAAAGTTTTTTTTAAACTGATGTCTGATTTATAAGAGCGTGAAGAATGTCACGGTTCCTATTCGATGCCGAATGTTTGTAAACATATTACTCTCATTTGTCCAAATGTCTAGTTTCACTAGGATTATTACTGTTTTTTGAAAGAAAGACACAATAGTTAACCGTTTTCTTGTGAATGTCTCTCAAGAAAAAGTAAAATCTGTTTTCAAACATTCGTCATCGAATTTGGCTGGATTATAGGTTCCGTTCTAAAACAAGAAAAAACATAATACCTACTGTAATATTTTATAATACTATTATTATAAATTGTTGTTGTGGTATGGTATCGTATCGATATTCGAAACGAATAAAAAAATTATTATGTTTGAAATGGAAGTAAAGTATTTATGTAAGAAGTGTGTGTTTAAGTATATGTATCTAGGGGATAGTAGTATGTATGCTTCAGAGCTCGATAGCGCATCGGCTAGCACGTTCGACTTGCGATCTTGCCCGCTAAGCAACTTTCTCAATGCCGGGTCACTGGATGGGTGACCAAATTTAAAACATCTCGAGCTCCTCCGTGCTTCGAAAGGCACGTTAAGCCGTTGGTCCCGTTTGTTGTCGTAAGATGACAGTTGTTAAAACCCACCAACACGCATTGGGCCAGCGTGGTGGGTTATGGCCCAATATTCCCACGTGCTATCTCCACGTGGGAAGCTAGCGCCTAGCAGTGGGACGTTTATAGGCTAATGATGATGACGATGTTTGAGAAAGTGCGTGTGTATGTTTGTGCCCCTAAAAGGTCAATATTTCTCGTCTCATGTAGGTAAACTATTGGACACGGATTGATGAGCAGTCATTACATTATGTAACCTTGTGGTCGAACAGTTGTAACTGTTCGACCACATAGCAAACATTATAATTTTCAGATTTCCAACTGATCCGGTAGAAAGAAGTCGTTGTCGAAATATTTAACTACAAGGTTTCAACATAATAAGAAATTAGAGAACATGAAAAATGATGTAACATCCAAACGAAAGTTATTTAAGAAACAAATTCAAAGAGAACGCCATTAATTGTTTTGATTTTAATTTAAAATGTTTAAATTTCTAAATAAAAAATCAATTTTGATTAAGTATTAAATGTAAATCATCCTGCCTGTTGCTTCTATTTCGTCCCTATTACAAATATATCACACGCACGCAGGCTTCCATTAGCGCATTATTTTATTGTACTCGCCCTCGCCTTCAATCATCCATTTTTTCTAAACACACCAGCTTCTTTTATGCGTTATACCTACATATCCGATAGACATACCTAATTAAAAAAGTTATGTTATGTTATGAATCATTTTAAAATTATATTGTGCATAAATATTTTTTCCCTACTTTATCGGAAATTAGGCATTCGCTGGCAACCATTCGCGCTAGTGTCAGATATGCGGCTGTCACGCACACTTCAAATTCAATACAAAAACAGGACGGATTTTGAGAAGCGTTTGTACCGCGATGCTCCGTCTAGACATGTATATAGTCAAAGCAGCGGCCATATATTAACATCTACATTGATAAGTCAACATTGGCTACATAAGTCACTAAAGCCGCGCGATCGCAAAAACTGACATAAGTCTCTTAATGAATTTCAAAGCAAAATCCATCATATTGATATTTATAATTAGAACAATTTTGCTTTGAAGTTTCAGCCTAGGTGTCTAAAAATCACCAAGGTTGTAAATTTCAAGATTGGTTTTATGCCAAAAAAATTTTCAAGCTACAATAACGACTCTTGGTTTATACTGTTGCAAAAGTTGTATATTATTAAACTTTGACAGAATTCTATACTTTTTTTGGAATAGTGCTTTTTAGTCGATGTCTTACAGAAAATCATCAATTCGGGAACGTTTTTCTAAGTTTGATAAAATGAACAAAACAAAACAAAGTACATAACTAAAGGATTGTTTAATAACATGGGTATTATGTATCCATAATATATAAACAATATTGAAAATAATAAATACAAAATTTTATACAAGCAAAAGACGTCAAAAAATAAAAATAGTTGCTTTTATTATGCATAAGAAATTTCAAATTATTCAGAGCTCTTTTAATGGAATTAACGCTACATGAACAGAATTTAAGTTTTGTAATGTAATAAACTATGTTTTTTCTAAAAAAAAATAGCTAATTTATGCGTATTTTATTGAAAATTGTAATGTTCCCGGAAATGACCAACTATTCCGGTTCATTTTTACAACTCTTTTTTGAAGTTTTTTTAAAGAATGAATTTTCCGCTTCATTTGAGCTACAGTTTCTTCCTGATTTTTTATTTTTCGGTATGCTTTCGCCCTATCTTTTCGAACAGTTTTTCTCCCTACTTGTCTTTTCTCTGAAGGTACTGCGGCTAAGTCGTCATCTGATTGTGGCGGCGTATTACTTATTAGATTTGCTAAACCTTTTTCTTTTATCTGTATTTATTCGATGCTTTTTTCCAATTTTTTCTTTGCTTTTGCTTCTCTCGTTCGGTCATATCATTAATTTCTGCCTTTATCTTTTTATAGTATTCCCTGTCCTTAGCCCGTTTAATTTCTTTCTGTTGTTCAGTCATCTTATCCAAAAACTTTCTTTTCCTAGCATTTGCCTTTTCTCTTTGGCGCAAATAAGCTGCACTATCCTATTTAAGCTTTTTTGAGTTTTTTTTCTCTATCAGGGGTCTCCATTACGCTGTAAATACAAAACAACGAATTTGTAAAATAATTTAATGAAAAAATCTACGTGAATCGCCCTTAGAAACAATAATTATCACTCCGAGAATACAAATCATTTCAAGAACGTTTCCGGAATGACCGTTCTCGAAATGACGATTTCAAATAACCGCGCATTTTTCAAACGGCAGCCATATTTGACAGCAATTCTCGCTTCCTTATTGTAAAATATTTGAGATTAACATTTGATAAACAGCACTATAAAAGCTATTATTGCAATATTTTGATTGAAAAACGCGTTCCCCATTCGACGACCTATTGATGTACGCTCTGTAAATAATGAATTGAAAGACACTTACCACTTATTTTAATTTCTTTTGGCGAACTACTTTCTTCACAGCCACTTTGTTTACAACTGTCTTTACAGCTGTTCCATAGACTAAAGAGGGATGCGTTCGAAATTTTTTTTTTCGCGTAATCTGAGCTGCGTTCACTAAAATGATGCTTACATTGTCGGACATTATATTTTTACTTACATTTTTTTAAATTAGTATTTCTTCTTTATTAATGCTTGCAATAATTTAATAATAGATACAATTGAAGGTGAATGGGTATTAATAACCCTTAATTTTTTTTATTTTTATGACTATTTCTGGTGTTATCTTTTAAGAATTGCTACTTAGGACGCGTTCTCCAAATGATTTCTTGTACTTATTTGTCCATATAAAATGTAATAGATAAGACTTTTTAATTATTTTGTGTGGTGTGTGGTTAAAGTTTAACACAGTTAAGTGTTTACTAATGCTAAAATGTTTAAAAAAACAGAATTTTGGCATTTATTTGCTGCCGAAGTGGATTTACCACCTTGGTGATTTTGAGCCACGTAGTAATTTAATTAGAGCAATGTTTTTATTCTGCGTAATGTACAAAACAATCACGCGCTTGTGTTAAAAATTAAAATTTACTTTTTTAAGAAGGGGGTGCCCTGCGGAATATCAATACAAATATTTTCATGTGAGATGCGTACAATTAAAAAAGTTGTCAAAAAATATGTTTTTAGGAGTCATTAGATTTATGTATTGTTTGTTATTGTTCAAAGAATTGGTTTCAAATTTCAACAAGGTCATGACCTTGTGCAATGATCAGGCTAACTTACATAAGTTCTTTTAATGTATTTAACTAATTCAGCGCATAGTACAAGTGACTTAAAATACGTAAATTTTCACAATTTCGTGCAGGGGGTCCAACAAAGCTCTTCTTCGACAGCCTGAATAGTACCGAATACGGCTAGCATGATGCAGACATTCACTTGTTCTCGTGATTGGTGATCTGTAAAGAGTAAAGTAAACACTTGTGCTACTTAATATTTTGAAATTAAACACTTTTTACGAATTTGAAAATTTTCAGGGTAATTTTATTTACTTTATCTTTTATCTAATATATGATTTATCTAATATATAAACTACATTATTTTCTTTAATTTATTTATTTAAACAAATTAAATTATCTTATTATACTATTACCTTGTAATGTTACGAACCCTTTACAGGATTTTAATGATTAAGTAATTTAAATTTTATATTTTTAAATATTTTATTTGGAAAGTTTACAGCATCAATAATGTGACATATAAAAAATCATCATTTTGGAAAATGATTTTTTGAGATTTGTACAATATCTACGTTGATAAGTACATTTTGACTTTGACTTCACCAGCCGTAAGGATTTTTACACAATAGCTTGATATGAATGTGAATTACCATCGACTAGTTACAAGCTTTCAACTTCTACGTGTACTATGATACCGTATTTTTTTCTCGGCAAGGACTCCATTCCACCTGAATGGAAAATGGCGCTAAGACAGCTGGTGCAGCCTTAATAAAACGTCAGTGCACGCTGCCGGCCCACAAGGTGCCTTTCCACGCCTCGTTGAAAAGCCCCATATCATAGGAAGGACAGAAAACGTTTGCTGGTAGACTATTCCATCTTGGAGATGCGACAAAGAAAGGGGCTACTACATTTCTTTGTATGCGATGGAACATTGGAGACAGTAAATCGGTTAGTAAGTGTTATCACTACATAATCACGAGGAGCCGTGAAGTAAGCTAACTAAAATAAACCCTCTCTTCCCTTGGGTGTCGTAAAATGCTAAAGACTGCACCTACATCCGACCCTTTTGACGTTTAGGGACCAGGATAAACTGTTTACTAGAAAAAAACAACCAGACTCAGGAAAGCTCGAACGGGATTCGAACCCGTGACCTTTGGATTGCCGGTCCACTGCTCTAACCGCTAAGGTCTCGGTAGCTTTATCTTATCAATAAGCCTATTTTGTTGAAATTTTGCATGCTAAAGTAAAACACAGGGATCTAAATAGTTTGTTGAAAACATTTTAAAAAAATGTTTATTTAACTGTTATTGCGATTTTAAACTTTCTATAGTGGACTTTAAATTGCAATAACTCAGCTAAATAAACGTTTCTTAAAATGTTTTCAACAAACTATTTAGACCTTTGCGTTTTACTTTAGCATGCAAAATTTCATCAAAATTGGCTGATTGGTTTTTAAAAATTTCGACTTTGAAAGGACATCGGCGAAATCCCATACTAGCTGGACCTGAAATTCAATGACTATGGGCATTATTAATTTTGTGTTGATTATATACCTAACATAATTTGAATCAGTGTCCTAACTCCAACTTCACAAATGCATGACATTTTTTTTTTAATTTTTGATCTTTTTACTTTAGAAAAACAATAAAACGATTTAAGTAATAGATTAAATTCTTAACTTAAGTCGATCCTAACTATCTGATTACTACGTAAATAGTGATAAGAGAAATGTAATTAAGGGTAATTGACATGAAACAAAGAGGATGCTTAGCTTATAAATAAAACACTTATGAATGATACCTACATAAAGATTTATTTAAAATCGTCTCTTTTAACTACACTACTTATCTAAAAAACCTGCTGGTGCTGCTATTATGTTATCTTGGTGCCTGGCCCACCACAAGGTACCACACTACGGTCATGACATGTGCTCAGTATCCAATCGTACGACGACCTACCAAACAACTGCAACAATATTCTGTTATCCCTTCCCTTCCAGACACATTATATACATAGTATTGTTTGTTTTCTTAAAATGTGTCTGAATTTAACTTTCCCTCTTATCAACGTATTATCTCCACTACCTCTCAAGCGATAATCTGATACATCTTTAAGGAAACGCACATGTTCTCCGTAGTAGGAGCGAGCCTGTCAGATTGTGAGCGTCAAGTTGGCAGGCACACCACGGAATTAGATGGTTTTGACTATGCCAAAAAATTGTGTATGAATAGTGATAAATAGTGACGTATAGCATATAAATAATGATACTATGGTTCAAAAGATATTTGAGCATCTTGGTGTGCCCGCTAACTTGACGTCAAGATAGCAGGCACCTTAAGAAATACAGTTCGTATCAATGTGATTTATATGTCAAAAAACTGTGCATAAATAGTGAATCGTATACGCAAAATTTCAACAATTGTACTTCAATTCAAACCGAGATATTACGGTCTCTAAGTGGGCTGCCAACTTGACGATTCTTGCGATGGCGATTCCAGAGCAACGGGTTGAAGTTTTAAACAAATAAATACATGAAAAATTGTGTGTGAAATTGTGAATCTTTCAATATCAATAAAAAAAGAATTCTTCTTTGCTATTTTCCAAAAATCTAATGTAAACTTCTACCATACATTCGATTTTAAGTACAATCGTGCACAATTTTATTTATTGACTTAAGATACTGACATAAAGTCTAATTATTTTTAATTCAAGTCATACAATTACACTTAAATCTACCGTTGTAATGTCAGTTTCACGATATTTCTATGGAAACTTACGTCAAGCAATTTGTAATTTTAGTGACTCGAATTAAAAGTCTCGAATAGTGGTGGACGAGCGAGTGTCGCAAACGACCGAGAGATGGCGTGATTTTATTTACGTGCGGAGAGCCGGTGATACGAGAATGGTGCGCGAAAAGTTTTATTTGTTTTAAAATGGAATATCGTAGAAGATACGTTTAGTTTGTAAATTATTGAACAACTGTGATAAACGTCTAGCACCATGCACCTAATTGTGTTGGTCGAGTAATACGTATAACTTCATAAGTAGGTACTTACCTAGCTAATCTTTCGTAAAGTTATCTAGGGTCAAGTATATTCCTAATGCATTAAATGTTAAAGTTACCTGCCTAGTCTTTTATGACTAATAAACAAAAATTAGCTACAAATAGTTATTCCGTGTTTTGTCTCTTTTACTCTTATTAAAAATTACGTTTAAATGACAGGAACAAAACACGGAATAACTATTCGTAGCTTATTCTTTGTTTATTAGTCATAAAAGACTAGGCAAGTAACTTTAACATTTAATGCAATAGGAATATACTTGACCCTAGATAACTTTACGAAAGATTAGCTTGGTAAGTACCTACTATGAAGTAATACATATTAGTCGACCAACATAATTAGGCGCATGTCAGCTAGACGTTTATCACAGTTGTTCAATAATTTACAAACTAAACGTATCTTCTTCGATATTCCATTTTAAAATCTGAACTAATTGAAGTGTAATATATTTAGATTGTTAATCATTGAACAATTATGATAAGCGTCTAGCTTTAATGCGATTAATTATGTTGGTCGAGTAGTAAATATAAAAAGTTTTGAATGACTGATAAAATATCTACCTCACATTAGGTACAATGGCGGACTCCGTCGCTTTACCAGTCTAAAGGTCAAAATCCCTTGCACACCGCGTCGTCTATTTGGTACGGGCACGTCCATCACGTCCATCACACGTCCACGTAAATCGCTGCAAAGTGGTAAAGCGACGGCGACCCTGACCGCACCCAGGTATATCTTTTTGTAAATACCATAATAGAAAATAAGCTGCGTACCTATAAAAATGTAGGTTGTTATTAAACGATTTAAACTCTTTCACTTCTGATGCAAATGTACTCACTGCTTACCAATTTCAACACAAACAAATAAAACTTTTCACGCACCATTCTCGTATCACCGGCTCACCGCACTTAAATAAATCATGCCATCTCTCGGTCGTTTGCGACACTCGCTCGTCCACCACTATCCGAGACTTTTAATTCGAGTCACTAAAATTACAAATTGCTTGAAGTAAGTTTCCATTGAAATATCGTGAAACTGACATTACAACGGTAGATTTAAGTGTAATTTTATGACTGAATTAAAAATAATTAGACTTTATGTCAGTATCTTAAGTCAATAAATAAAATTGTGCACGATTGTACTTAAAATCGAATGTGTGGTAGAAGTTTACATTAGATTTTTGGAAAATAGCAAAGAAGAATTCTTTTTTTATTGATATTGAAAGATTCACAATTTCACACACAATTTTTCATGTATTTATTTGTTTAAAAATTCAACCCGTTTCTCTGGAATCGCCATCGCAAGAATCGTCAAGTTGGCAGCCCACTTAGAGACCGTAATATCTCGGTTTGTATTGAAGTACAATTGTTGAAATTTTGCGTATACGATTCACTATTTATGCACAGTTTTTTGACATATAAATCATTTTGATACGAACTGTATTTCTTAAGGTGCCTGCTATCTTGACGTCAAGTTAGCGGGCACACCAAGATACTCAAATATCTTTTGAACCATAGTATCACTATTTATATGCTATACGTCACTATATTTATCACTATTTATACACAATTTTTTGACATGGTCAAAACCGTCTAATTCCGTGGTGTGCCTGCCAACTTGACGCTCACGTCAGATTTGCTACGTTCCCAAGGCCAATAATATTTAAATCATTACTAGCCGGGGAAATATTAATTAATTGTCGCACAGTACCTACGTATCGGAGCAAACCTTAGATTAGATAATCAAATGGATTTGCCATACCTACGAAAAAAACGTGTATACCTATTAGGTATTATCGCGTCTAAACATGGCGGCTTAGTGTTGTATACTTATCGATTTCGTCAATTATCTGTCGATAATACCATCGATGAAGCTTATTGATTTCGTACTGTAGTCTACTTTGACATTACCTTAGTCATAGTGGCTGTTAAATGTTTTTATCTTAGATTAAAACAAAAGTTTTTAAGGTTTTAATATTTTATCTAAGTATTAGTCGAAATAACATGGTGGAAAGAAATGATGGGCCCTAACTACATTAAATCCTTTAGTAAGCTCAATTCGCAGGAAACATTACTTTATTTTCAACAAGAAAACTGCTTTCATTTTTTTTTAAATTTTGCTTGATCCTACCCTGGAATCAAACCGGCTAAACATAAAAAAATAAACTGGCTATTTTTAAAATAAAATAATGTTTTCGATGAGTAAAATGAACTAGCTAAAGGATTTTAAGGCAGTTTCCCTACAGGGCCCATAATTTCTGCCATACTGTATAGCCCACTTTTAAATTTAAAATCTTTTTTGTCCATCCAAAGGTTGTCTGAAAGAAATCACTTTTAGTGATAAGACCGCCCTTTGTACGTCAACTTAATATGTAATTATTTTATTTTTTGTCAAAATGTCTTTTTGTGGAGTACAATAAAGTATATTTATCTTATCTTATCTTATATAATTACCATATTATGATACACAGTTACCCGTGCAATGAGATATTGAGCAGGATATGGTTTGGGATAGGTACTGCAAAAAAAAAAGAAAAATTCGTATATCCTGTATTTATTTATTTATATTAATTCACTTTTCAATATTGTTAAAGGCAACTTTTAAATCTAGTCACTATGAATAAAGGCCGGCCGGTATACATAAGCCCCATAGCAACTGGGCAATGTAATTAAAACTGCATAACTAGTCACTTTTCCCGGTCCGTATGAATAATGACCACCCTATCACCATATTTTATATTTTCCTTGCCAATGATCTCCAACTAAATTCTTTTTTTTATGTTTATTATGTGGCAGCGTGGAAAAAAATAATCTTATATTATATCATCAATTAAATCAGCTTTTATTTTCTAAAATTTCCTATGTTTAGAAGGGGCTTTACTTTTTGTTAATATAAAACAAGAAGTTTTACACAAAAAATGGTCTAAAATACTGAAGTCAAATCGATAAATTGTGCGATACAACAAGAACATCACTAGTCAAAACAAATAGAATCTGCACAAAACTGAAATGCTAACATTTTTAAGAAAGTTAGACAGAATACTTTACTTAAAAAAATATTATTTGTTTTTTTACCGCCTATCTAAAGAATTACAAGGCTACTAACAACAGTAAAGCATAGATAAATAGCTTACCGGTGAAATGTTAAATTTGGCCGATTTCGGCTTAATGTTGAACCACAATATAGTATACTGCACTTATTAGGCATTATGCAGTACTGTTTTTTTAACTTTATATTACCACAATCACAGCACAATCCTAGAAAACTTAATTTTGTAAACACAGCGAAGTCGTAAGTACCAGCGCGTCACAATATGGCGGACCCGGCACAGGCCTGACGTCATGACAAATGTTTCCATTAGAGCGAAATTGTTGTATATAGAGTTGACTTGTTTTAATTGCATACGTTAGACAAAGACGCCATCATGTTTATTATTTCGTCTTTTAAACTATAACATAACTAAGTATCTACATGTTGTTGTAACATTTCCATATGATTCCTTTTTCTGAGGAGCAAACACAAAGATCGACTGCAAAAAAAATCAATAAATAGCATCTGTCATTCGATTTTCAGTGACGTTCTTTTACACGCAAGTCAAAGAATAAGGCCCATAACGCTTATTTGGTTTTTATTTCTTTTGCTTATTGTATCATTTTCAGTTCCAAAAATACTTTTATAAATTTTTGTTTAAGTAGAATACTACTCGTATAATCTTTTTTCGACGAGTGTAAGGTGGGGAGTATTACATGCAAGCACTCATTGGCAAGCACGTGAAATTGTAGACCTTCGCGTGAAAATGGCACTTGATATTAGTGGTTTGCACCGGAGCATAGATCTCTGGAGAAACACCGGTGTTCTACCGGTCAAACTAATCGGTAAAAAATACCGGAGAGAAATCGGTATTCTCCGGTTATACAACTTATAGAGCCAAATAAAAAACATATTTTATGTATTGATTAACGATGTGTTTATTAGGTACCTACCTACTATTTGTTATCATTTTTTAAATTACAATATTTTTATTTCTTATTTTTATGTACTTATTCTTCTTTTTGAAGACTTTCTTATGTTGTTGCATAATGTTATATAGTGTCCGACCGAAACATGTTTTTTTGCCGAAACCGAAAGCGAACCATTTATAAACGTGATTAAAACGTTTTATAAAAATGTCAGTGAGCCGTTCTTTCCAGATAGGTATTTGATTCATGAAAAATCTCGCCGTCCTAATATTACAAGTTGCTACTTTCAACTTTTATCGAATTGAAATTTCAACAACAACATCAAAATAACACTGGGTCAAAATTTAACTAACCCTAAAAAGTGTCCCTAGTCCCTATCTACCGACCTCAATAGATAGGGTATCGCAACTGGAACTACGGGTCCGGTTGTGTTTTCAGAGGTACTACGGGGTTCCGGTTCAAGACCCCGCTGGTCGTGCCTTTAACCAGGCGCCTCCGGCGGGATCCGGACATGTTGGACTCGTAGTGGCGTGTGGTTAGCTGTAGAGCTTGGGAATGTTCGTCTGTCCTGGTATTGTGTGCCAGGACTTCCAAACTCGTGCACAGCGAGCGGGGTCTAGTAGCGGTCTCCGAGGGGCCAGAAGCGAAAAGTCCTGCGGGGAACGTGAGTTTCCCTTATAGTTGGCAGCTTTGTCCGGTGGTTTTCATTGGACATTGGTGTTGACATCTCCGGTACTAGTTTGGAGAACTAGTAGAGGCGGCCTCCTAGATGCCATAGCCTCCGGTCCAGCCAGCCGCGTAGGACGTGGGAACTGGCTAGGCGCCCGGATGGGTTCCGAGAAGTGAGTGTGCTTACTACTCCGCTACCAAGGTGGACACTTGGGAGTCGACTTTAGAGTCGACGACCCTAGCAGTGGCAACTGCGAGTTGTGCCCTTCGTGCAACGAGAAGTGAGCGAGCTCGACAGCTCCGGCTACCTATCTGGACAATAGGCAGTGAACTACACGTGTTCACGGGGATACTCTCCCGAGACACTAGTCTTATGAGTACCGAATGAAGAGCGCGCTGCGGCGGGCACTAATTTGGCGTCAAGACCTAACGTTGGTGGTCTCCTGCGCGAGTGTTCTACTGGCGCAGGGACGTCTGGCACTTCTTGCATAACCTAACGGTTGGTCTCGAGGTGTCAGTACAAATAAACTTAGTGAAGTAAGGAGAGAGGATAACCCTAAAAGTGAAAAGTTTAAAATATTACATCTGAGGCAGCGACATTTTAATCATAATGATGTATTTTCTTTCAGTTTTACTTTTAATTTTTACTACACGAGCAAAGAGCACTGATTCAGTGGCCGGTGGAGGTAGGCGAGGCGAGTGACGCCATATGGCCAGCCGTGCCGAGTGCACTCGACGTTAGCCAAACGCGACCCAAAAGTACGAAGATGTAAGTTTCGGCGCGGCCGAAAGGTTCGGCTGTTTTTGGCCGAAACAGAACCTCTTCCTGAAACATGATTTTTAGGCCGAAACTGGCTGAAACCGAAACCGCAACCGAATCCGCAACTTCGGTCGGACACTAGTTATAACGTTCATCGCCAGTATACCATTCAAGTTCATGCGAGAGGAACTTATAAAATACTAGCGGCCGCTCGCGGTTTTACCCGCGTGGTTCCCGTTCTCGTGGGAATATCGGGATAAAAAGTATCCTATGTGTTAATTTAGGTTATGAACTATCTGTATGCCGAATTTCATCCAAATCCATTCAGTAGTTTTTACGTGCGTACAAACTTTCGCGTTTATAATATTAGTAGGATTAAATTGTGGTTTTATTAATTTCTTCCACATAGTATTTCTCTGACCCTGTTGTCATCACTGCCGCATCAGAAAACTGTTCTTTTTTAAATTTGGGCTTGGTTTGATCTTAGTTCGGTCAGAGAGAGTATTTTCAACGACATGTTATATTCTCAATGACCAAAGAAATATATGCTATATGCTGCGCAATGACGCTGTTGAAATGTTGTATCTACTTCATGAAAACCATAATTTATTATAAATAATAATAAATGTAAAATAAAGATTTTTTCCTTTTCAATTACAGATACCTAATGTTTTTTTTTATCGAATCTCATCTTAGAGCATTAATCTCATCGTACCTAAATAAATATATTTTATTACAGTAAAGCTTCAAATTGCACAACATTACCGAACAATAACTGAATAGAATAGCTTAATAATTTCTTGCTAAACAACAAAATTCTCCGGACATCACCGGTGAATCACCGAAGATCGGCAAATCACCGGTGAATTTCACCGGTCCGCCAGATTCCGTTCAAAAGCTGTGATTAAGTTTTCCCATTTCATATTAATTATTTTTACGCATTAATTAATTTATCTAGAACTAAAAGTTCTTGAGGTACCTATATTATTTGTATTTTCAAAATTAACTAATAACAGCATATTTTTTAGAATATAATTGATTTGTGCCCATAGTCAGGTCCATTTTCGCCATTGTCCTTTGTATACGACACCGAAATGCGTAAACCCTCTCTTAAAGACCATAGAGCGGCGATGGGCTCCTATCACGTATCCATTACGCTGAGCAAATGTGCAGTAGTAATTTAGTAAAACGTGGACTATGGCAGTGGACTGCTTCGGCGGTGTTCTGACTAATGCTGGATTTACACGGAGCCAATACTTGAGACAATCCACTAAGCCAGTCCAATAAGCCAATGCAAATGCTAAGCAAAAATGCCTTAAGGACAATCCAATGTAGTGGACTGTCTCTATTTACACGATGCCAATATTGGACTGGCTTATTGGATTGTCTCAAGTATTGGCTCCGTGTAAATCCAGCATTATCCTCTAGGGGTAATAGTCATGAATGTATGTATGTATAATCTGTTACAATTTATTTTATTTTATTTTATTTTCATTTATTTCAAAATCCACAGATCTTAATCTAATTTCAACAAACTTATATTCTAGAAACATACAGCAAATAACGGATTTTACATATATTTGTAAAAATATTAAGTAAGAGGAGACATACATTGTTCAACCTTAAGCTAGGTATTTCACTAATATATAAAACACATAAATATGGATACAATATAAAGATGATACAATATAAAGATAATTATACATAAATACATAATTTTTAATAGGTACCTATATATTAAATACAAAAAGTAATTTATTTTATTTTGTATATATTTTTTATTTTATATTACTTTTATTTTACATCCATTTGCCTTTAACAATTTTACGTTGAGGTAGAAAGTAAATTGCCAATGTCATTTTTGAAAGATTACAGTGAGGCACAAAATAAATCCAATGATGAAAATCTATCATTAAGTATATGTTTTTTGAAGACGATCAAAATATTAATATATTATATATTTATTATAATTAATATCAATATCGTGCTGTATCTCCAAACAGTCGAACCGCCATCCACTTACGCTTATAGTTGCCCGTCTGAACCGGTCGAGTCAAGGACACTGTTGCCCCGCCGCCGTCACGAGGCTTAGTCCGCCATGTCTACTTAATCGACAGTGAAATTGCGAATCTTGGAGGCTTTGAATTGAGCGCTGTACCCTTTCGCTGCCTACGTGAAACAGGTGTTTAAGATTTGGAGAAAGTGGAATTTCCATTTCACCCTGTCGGAGCTTAATGTCACGTAGGGCTCTCGTAGCCGAGATAAGCTGCACTTGCACATTGTTCGAGGAAGTGGTGCTGATCGATAATTGAAACTGTCATAATGACAGTTTCAGTATTGAGCTGTCAACTGCCGTAAAGCAAGACACAGTATTATATGTAAAACACGTGAGGGCCGCCGAACGATCGATGATCGTTCGGCGGCCCTAACGTGTAATAATTCAATAATTAGTTAGTAGCTTCTCTTGAATTAAATATGGTTTAAGAATTACAGTTATAATATGCCACGATTAATTACCATAAAAAATATCTATAAATGTAAAATTCTGTATAATAAGATCACAAAAATTTAGAAATAAGTGTAATCTGCTAATCAATTCAAAATCAGTAGCCCGGAACTAACGTGGTCTAATAATTGACAAGCACGGAACATTGAAAAATATTGAAAAATTCAAATCACAACCCAGTCAGGCAGCGAAAGGAACAAAAATGTTGTTTGGTATAACTGTGATTCCATTGTTGCGTTGTTATTGTCAAGGCGACTTACTGTTGGCAATAAAAAGATTCACCGGCAGGGGTCGTAATTGCTCCGAGCTCTCGTATTTAAAGGAGTTGTTAACAGGATTAGCCCGGATTTGTTACGAAAACAATGTTGGTACCTCGCGGAGCATCAAAACTTTGGCCCTGTCCCTTCACGTTTCTCACTCTTTCTCATTATGGCTGTCACTTTTTATTATGCGAAGGTTGTTGATGAAACAAATATAGATTCCGCAAGTTGCAAACTGTGTAAACATTTAGATTGCGTTAAATAAAATTACAATCTCTTTCGTTCTCTAGCAGAAGAAGTACCTATGCTAAATTTTAATTTACTCGTAGCAAACGGGCGTTGCGAATTGAAAGATGTAGGCTGTGGCCACTCTTCCGGGAAACAGGCATTATTGTATGTATTTATGTATGTATGTATGTATGTAAGTACAAATGTGCGCAGCAGTAGCACGTGCCTGATGATGTGAAAATGTAAAATAAAAATGTCATGATAAAGTTAGCTACTACTAAGTATGTCATTTTATTTTAAACTTATTAATTTCACATGAGATACATCTTTACTTTCTTCTCGGTACAAGGTTTTTACTGACGACTAAAACTTGTCACTGTTTGTGAAATCAACAAAAAGCTATTTTTCTCTAATAGTAAAAAGACAAAATAGTAAATTGTCAATTAGGTATTTTATTGTTTTCTATATCTAAGGTGTTTGTCATTGGATAGGTAACCAAATAAAAAACAAAAATCGAGCTTCGAAAGGGATGTAAAGCCTTTGGTGCCGGTCGTTGTCGTAAGATGGCAGTCGATAACACCCACCGACCCGCAATAGGCCATCGTGTTGGTTTATGGCCCAATCTACCTTGGTCCATATGCTCAGCAGTAGGTCGATTATAGACTAATGTGAATGATGAACTGCTTACCAGCAAGTGGATCATATTATGCCACCTTATTTGTTTAAAAAATATTAGAACAATGCTTACATTTTTATTATTATTTTCTAAACTCTTGTGACTTTAAAGTAACAGCGGACTGTCCATAAACTACGATGGGTAAGAATTAAAACAGCATTCACGTTACAATCCTCTTTGAAACACTGTTGCATGTTACGGCTATCAAATACTTACTTTGTTTAGTTGTTGTGTTGTTGGTAAAATAAAAAAGACAAAGTATCCTAAGCACTATTTATTTGGCAACTAATGATGACAGTAAGTTGTTGCTTGTAAGACAAATGGCTTCGCAAAACAACAGATACCTAGATTGATTACTGACTTCGGCCGTTAAAGGATAGTGGCTAGTCAAGCCGACTTACAACCAGTAGTATACGTGAGGTCCATACTGAACCGAACACGGAGGTTGTCTTGGTTTGTAATCGGTGGTTATCTTTATTATTAAAATTTTTGCATTTACAATGTAATTGCAATTGCAATTTCACAATATACAACGTTAGTCGGAAAGGGGGTACTAAGCCGCGGACAACTGAAAGTGATACTATCAACTGATATATTGCAAATATAAACTTTGCGAAAAACATTTATATTTTATGCATATTCATTTTAAAAAAATGTATTGTGGCGGGGTTAACACCACTTGTTAACCCCGGCAATGAACTCAATGAACTCAAATCTGTCTCTCTCTCAAAACAGTTAACTGCCAGGGCTACCACAACGTCATTTCTTTTGAAATCTTAAAACAGCTGTTAACCAACAATTATATTTTTTTTAGGAAAAGTGCTTAGACAAAAGTTATTTACTGTCATGTATACTTTACCCTCCTTTCGGCTTAGTACCCCCTTGACTCTCTGACTGACGTTGTAGATATAGGATAAAAATGTTTACTAGAAAAAAAACAACCAGTCTCAGGAAAGCTCGAATATGATTCTAACCCACATGACCTTTGGATTGCCGGTCCACTGCTCGTATCCCATTCGAGCTTTCCTGGGACTGGTTGTTTTTTTTTCTAGTAATTTTATCCTGTGTGGTATTTACACAAGACTAGTAAGGAAAGTACAGCCCCACTGCAGGGCAAAGGCCTCCATCATTGAAATCAGGTCATCGCTTCACTTTACTAACTTTTTTGACCGCCTCTGTGGTCTAGTGGCTAAGCCACCGGTCTCAGACCAAGAGGTCCCGGGTTCGATTCCCAGCGGGGGGTACATCGTTGTGTGCTCGGTTTGGTTGGTGGTAGGGCTGTTAAGTCCGTCTGGCTAGCTACCACCATTTTATCTTAGTCTGTCGCCATAACAACGATGTTTATAGCATTGTTGTTTCGACAATAGAGATAAGATAGCCAGTTCCTCTGTGGTTGAGGATTCCGGGTGATGCGCGCTTGCACCTTCGGCCTTATCGTCACTTACCATCAGGTGAGATGAAGGCCAAGCGCTTACCTGTTGTAGATAAAAAATAATAACTTGATGGGTGTTGCCTTAATCATCACTCTTGCTAAATGCGGGTGGTGATCACAAACCCAGGACATGCATCGAAGTCAGTATCAGTCAGTCATCGAAAAACACACTTGGCCTAACCTGGGAATTAAACTAAACTAAATTGGAAACAATGTTGGAAGCACCTCCTTGAACACTGCCCACGTTTTGAGAGCAAACGTTTTGACCATAAACTGAACTTTCAACTGCTCAATATAGATCTCTTTGATATCTTGGAAGTTATCAATAAAACAGAAACAATTAATTCTCTACACAATTTTTTTTATTTATTGTATGGCGTATCGTTATAAATTGTAGGTTGGTTAATATTATAGGTCCACATCCAGGTCACGCAACCAGTCTATAGCTGCTGGTGTCAGGTCGTCGTAAGAGTTCCCGTAGATTACCTGGCAAATGGCGCGTTAGACATCGTTCCACAAATTAATAACATATATTGTCACACAATTTAAAGATTTCAATAAATAAAGCGACGGGACCTAACAAACCAATGTTGCATAATAAAAACTTGGAATATAACCTTGGAGTAGACCGTTATCTCCGAGGAAACATACAATTACTATTGTAAGTTCATCAGAAAAAAAAACAGACCTGGAAATTGAACCCGGGACATCCGGATATAGAGCTGAGCGCTTGACCACTCGCCCACTAAGCTAAAGAAGGCGCGGCGCTAATTTAAATACTTTTGTCTTTACCACCAACGAAACTAGATTTTTGAACCACAATAAAGTGAAATAAAAGTTTTCTTAGTTACAAAACAATGCTGACCGAACATAACATTTTGATTTACTGAAATATGTTTACAGTTTAGTTCAAAACTGTGAAACATTTAAGTTGTGTGGATGTTTTACTAAGGGTGCGATATGTTACGGAATGATTGGAGCAACACAATCAAGATTAATCTATGGAAAGTAACAAAGCTTTTTTTTCTAGTTCAAAAGCATCAACCATTCTACCCGTTCCGTGGTAAAATCGTTACAATCGTTCTTGAAAGCCAGATTCAATCGGACGACACTGATCTTCCAATTTATCTTCTTGTTTGCGCGGCTCAATACAAACAACTGGCTGATTGGAAATTAAGCTTGCTGCACCCCCCTTAACCTTAAGGCATACTTGTGGATTATAAAGTAAAGCCTTATTAAAACCCAATAGCTTAAAATGAAAGGCTTTATGGTCTAATGGTTTGCCCACCACCCGTTTTGGTTTTATAAAATAAAGTGTTTTTCTATGATTAGTACCTAGGGCAATTTATTTTTATTGACCAATAATAGAACGTTATATTTCGCAATATGACACATTCGCTGTTGACGTATCAGCATTTGGACTAACACGCAAAATGTTGCATACCTAAGTGAAAAGACCTATCCATATAATGACCAATTTATATTCCTGTAGGCATAGAATAATAACGCATAGAACGATAGTCTCGTATTAGAAAACTGTCATGGCGTGAGGCAAGAAAAAAATGGTTGTCTGAGTAAGTTACGCGTACTATCTCGGCGACACGCACACTAGTGTACAAGTAATGTTGGTAGAAAAATCAGATTTGCCCCAAAAGTAAGGAAATTGGAAATGTTGATAGATAGATAACTTTAGATTATTAGTACTGACGCAGAAAGTTTCGGTACCAAGCCAGTATGGCTTGGTTTTACTGGCCTCATTTGGCGTGCGAGTTCTCGCTTTCTATGCGTTATTATTCTAAGCCTGTAGGTCATTATGCGTATTGGTCGTTTTGTTACGTACGCGAAACGATACACCTGTAAATGTTTGTGGTTCAGCAATATCTCAGAAATATAGTATTTTCGTGATTAAAACGTATTGTAGTACAAGCATAGACAATACAAGGTTCCCGCCTCATAGATTTTTACGAACCGATGATCTAGTGAGAAATATTTTTACGAAACGATGATCTGTGTGATCAGTGACACAAAAACGTAAAATGCAGTGTATCCCTTAGGCCCTTCCGAACACGCACTATGTTCCACTCATCTGCGGAGTCGACTCGGCACCTTGCTTTAGTGTGGCTTGACATTCACGCGTGCGGAGCGGCGAAAATATTTTTTCAAAGTGTACACCTAGACGTTTACTACAATTCAGTTGTCAAGTAAGTGAAATTAATTGTTATTCGAGTCATTAATAATGTAGTTATATCGTATTATAAGAAGAGAAAAGATATTTTTTCAATTATTGTTATTGACAATCTATTTGGGACGCCATCTTGATACATACTACGTTGTCTTTGACCGATCTGGCGCTGCGGCGCTGCGATGTCTGTCTGTTGGTTAGACGACATTTAAATGTTTAAGCGCTGCAGCAGCTACAGCGAATTTTAGGTCTCTCATTCCAGAATTTGAACAAATGGTTTGTATGAACGTTCTTGTCTATACTTCTAGGTCAATGATCCCTACATACATAGGTTCACGACTATTATCCCCAAAGGGTTAGCCAGAGACTAGGCAACGAGGATTGCAGAAGCAGCCCACTATTGTAGTTCACATTTCACCAAATACCAACTGCACATGTGCTCAGCGTGACAGGTGGTGAGCCCATCGCCGCTATATGCTGTCGGATGTGTGTGCTGTCTTTATCCCGCTAGCGGTATTCTTTTAAAGCTTTTCTTCACACAGCTCAATAAAAGTGTATACGTACATTAAGACTGTGTGTAATAAAGATCACAAACACACATATGCACACATCCTTAATATGCTTTTTTACACATAATGGTATTCATGTTTGTCTCTAACAAACCAGAACACCAATAGGTGTATATTTTATAGTTTTTGTGATTGATGACCGGGATCAACTTGTTATCAAGTTGGATCCAGATTACCAACCAAACAGATTTGTACTCTGCCCTTTATATGTTACCGGTAGAAACATTTCGTTAGCGCGATGCAGGATGGTTCAACGTCATCTATTGGTGATACATCGAATCTAAAGGGGGTGGTTGGGTGGCTGCAGGTGGTGCATCGGGGAAGGGGGGAGGCCAGCCTCCCGAGCTATTTCTGAATAATAGCTGGGAATTTCGTTTCGGTGGAACTACTCAATATATAACCTATCAGGCGCTTTATTAGGAGGCAAATGTTAACTTTGTAACAAAAAATTGTTTTGGAAGTTTATACGCGAAATATATAAATACATACATACATACACTCATATGTATATTATCCTCTAAAGGGTCAGTCAGAGACCACGCAATGAGAACCATAAAATCACGTCTCTGTCATAGTCCACGCTTCACCAAAACGAACTGAACATGTGCTCAGGTGCTCAGCGTGATAAGTGGTGAGTCAATAACCGTTTATTCTGTTGAATGTATGTGTAGTCTTTAGTCCGTTAGTTGCCTCTGACGACACCCAAGGGAAGAGATAAGTTAGGTAGTATTCTTCCAATGAGCCGCCCCAATCCAATCAACTCATGATAGCTCGTACAATAATTATTAAAATCAAAAGTCAAAATCTATTTATTCACTAAACTTATAAAATAAGCACTTTGAATCATCTATAAGATCCTTTTTAACCTAAGACCCTTTTGATTCAGGATGTTATATTTTAGATGTGGAGAAGAATGGGTGCCAGATACTGCACAGTTTTATACAGAATTAAATACATTTACAAAAACAAAGATATATAATGTCGTTACCAAATAATCATAATACAAATTAACAATAGGTAAGTATATAAATGTGAGAATAAATTATTGTTATGTGGGACTAGGGCTTGTACTAAGTCTGCCTGTCTCTACCACTATAATATCTAAGTCTGTCACCATTTGTTGTTCAACATTGTTGTTCGCTAAATAGATTTGTTTCATACTTCGATCAACTATTAATTTGTTGATCGAAGGTTTCATATATTTTTGGTGGAGTTTTCGTAGACATTTGTAGTGTCAGAGAGAGACGTAAACAAAATTCACAATATTATTCTAAAACAAAAGGCAGCCGTTCATATTGCAATACCCGCTCTGATCTTTGATCTATCTAAATAAATAACACATGTTGTTAAAATAATTTAGTGCTTACTTCGTTCTACCTATTAATAAAAAAATGTTTATAGCTACTAGAATTAGACATAACTCTTTTTAACGTGACACGCTTTTTTCTCCACAGCCTCATTAGGAAGACCTTTAGATGCCTTATAAGTGACTTGTAAAAACTCAAAGACTTTTTCTTAGGTTTTAAGTCAGTTATAAGCGGAGCACGTCCATACAACTTTTTAACGGATATAATTTTTACGGATATAAATACAAATACGAAAAGAGAATCACGTAATTAACTTAGCACGTTATCAGGCCTACTTTCTCGTAAACATATATCATTTGGACATCGTATTGGTTATGTCCCGATCCCTTGAACAGCTATTGTGTTGTAAGAAGGCTAAGCCCAGCTGTTTGAAGAACCAATAGGCTGCTGATGATGTTAAAGTCAAAACCCAAAAACCCTTTATTCTGCCATAGCCATACATTTTACGTCCCTGACGCTGCACCAGTTGTCCCCGCGCCTGGACTCAGCTTCCACTTAACATCAGGTGAAGTTAGGGTTGCCAGGTCGCCAATCCTAATAGCCGGACAGTACAGCCAGCTTGGCCGGACATTTGGGTAAAAAGGCCGGACACCCTACATTTTCGGGAGCAGGAGCACAAGCAGAAGCGACCGACAGTCGATTCGCCTGCGGTCGGCCACGCTCGGCGCTCGCTCGTTTGCGAAATGTAAAAAGTCTAACAAAAGCCGGCCGACGCAATCAAAAGCCTAACTATGTATGTCCGGCTTTATCCTGACGCCTGGCAACGCTAGGTGGAGTGGAGACATTTGCCGGGATTCATATTTAAAAAATACAATATTTCCTCTCTACTTGCAATATTTCTCAATTTTTGATTTAAAGTATGAGGAAAGGAAGAGCGGAGTCTCCAACTACGGGCTACTTTTGCTTAAATGGAGGCTCCAATCAACCGTATAGTTAAACACGAAATTGTTAAAGAGTAAATATATTATTTTATTTTTTATTTTTTTAAAGTGTGAAAAAATCATGATAATTCACAAGGGAAAGTGACCACGGGGACATAATCAAATATCAAAATATAAATGTATATCCTGTTGATGGATGATGCAACCGCATTAAAAATAACATTAATCATTATCACAATGGGTCCCCATATTTGCATTTGCTTTCCGATGAAGTCGTTTAATTGATTGATGATTGTGGGCATAGCGAGCACTTCGCATCGTCGTGATATATAAGCCGCTTCGCGTCTCCCTGAATAACATACATACATATAATCACGACTATTTTCCCCGAAGGAAAGTCAGAGACTAGTCAATGAGGACCGCAAAAGCATTGCTCTGCCATAGTCCACGTTTCACCAAATAACGGCTACACGTGTGCTCAGCGTGACAGGTGGTGAGCCCATCGCCGCTCTTTGTTGTTGTATGTATGTGCAGTCTTTAGTCCGTTAGTCACCTTTACATTATTAAAATGCTTACCGCTGAGAACGGCCAGTCAATAATGGATTACCATGTGCATACGATTTTTGGCTACACTAGGCTGGACCGACAGACGAAGTCAGTGATGGTCGCTAGTTCGTAATTAACATTCATTTTGAGGGTTCCGTATCACAAAAAGAAAAACGAAACCCTTACAAGATCACTTTTTTGTCCTTTTTTCTCCGGACCGTGTGGAGGTATCAAAATGAAATTAACATGTAATACTTATGACTGCACTCTCTTGAAGTTGTAACAATCAAGCTTCTAAATCAACGCAATCTATTTGAGTCTTACTTTCTGACATTTCTCAGAAGAATCAAAATTTACTTCCCATGGACTTAGAATCATAAATAATAATAACACAAAGAACACAAAAATATGTAGATATTTATACTCACATACAAGTTTGTACGGAACCCTCATAGCGCGAGTCCGACTCACACTTTACCTGCTTTTTTATACAATAGCTGATTTTTTTAACTACTTCTTCTAACAAGATCGGAGACTTATTTGTATTTCTAGTTCTCTTTCATTCCAGTTCTTCGAAAAGTAATATAAAATAAATGATCAAACAATATTATTGCTGCTGAGCAATAATACTGTTTGATCATTTGTAGTACACCGGTACTATGATTGTATTTTATGTGCCTTCAAAGTAGCACTTTCCGTAGTGTTTCCTTATTTATGTATGGGATGGCAACCTTCCTTAAATAAGGTAATATTAATGTATATGTCGGGTTCAATTCTATGTTGTAATAAGGGTATGGGTTAGCTGGAGACTACAATCCAGGGCTAGCCATCAAATCTGAAAACACTTCGCTTATTACATTTACCTTGTGCTGATAATATCTAGAACTTTAATTTTGTAGTAAGTACTTTTACATTACCAAATTAAGATTGGGATTACATGCGACAAACTGTCTGGATCCTCAACAATTCTGTAAAAGGCATATTTACGTTTGAAACTACAACGTATGTTGCGATTGTATTGTGTTTGCTGCGGGGTAGCCTCCCAAACATCATCTGCAAAAAGGAAGTGGTCGGCGCGCCAGTCCGGAAATTCGGCTGCTTATTTGCCACGCGTCAACTCAAATCAAGCATTTATGCAAATCACAGGCATATTACAGTAATTATTTTAAATTAACCGTTAAGTTAGTTAATTAGTAAATTAGTTAATTGTTAACCACTATCTATATGTATATATATAATTTGATTTTACATTTAAAACTTTTATTTTTTTTAAATTTAAATTTTGATTTATATTCTGATTTTTATTTAATTTTGTTAATGTAATATTTGGTTGTAATTTGTATGGGTGTAAATTACCTGAATAAATAAATGAAGTAAAAAAAATATTATTAACCTTGTCGCGTAGCGATGAAAGAATACTACCATACCCTACCTACCCTTCTCTTCCCTTGGGTGTCGTAAAGGGCGACTAACGGACTAAAGACTACACATACATCCAACAGCATGGAGCGGCGTTGGGCTCACCGCCTGTCACGCTGAGCACATATGCAGTCGCTTTTAGGTGAAAAGTGGACTATGGTGGAGGACTGCTTTTACTGCCCTCATTGCGTAATCTCTACCCTTCGGGGATTTTTTTTTATACTAAGCCCGGCAATGACCCCACTCCACCTGATGTTAAGTGGAAATGAAGTCCAGGCGCGAGGACAACTGGTGCAGCGTAAGAGACGTAGCATCAGTCACCCTCACTCGGCCGGCCCACAAAGTGTAGCTTCTTCACGCCTCGTTTGAAGGACCCTATGTCATAGGTAGGAAGGAATACGTGTGCTGGTAAACTATTCCATCTTTTGGAAGTGCGGCAAAGAAACGAGTCACCAAATTTCTTTGTGCGTGATGGAATATTAGAGACTGTAAATTGGTGACTCCGGAGAGCAGCACGCGTACTCCTATGGAGGAAGGAAGAAGGAGGGATGAGGTCAAAGAGTTCTTCAGAGCACTCGCCTCGCCATAAACGGTAAAAGACGCTGAGTGACGCAATATCTCTACGCAATTGCAAAGGCTCGAGAGTTTTAGTGACCTCCGCATTGCCGATAATGCGCACAGCGCGGCGCTGCAATCTGTCCAAGGCATCGAGAAGGTACTTTGCGGAGCCGTCCCAAAGGTGAGAGCAATACTTCACGCAAGACCGCACCTGTGTCTTGTATAATAGACACAACTGATCAGGCGTGAAGAATCGCCGCACCTTGTTCAGGACACCGAGTTTACGTGAGGCATTTTTAATCACGGTTTCGATTAATGTTTTATATTTCAGAGTTTTAATAACGCTTAAATATACTTAAGTAAAATTTTAAACACTGAAAAAAGACGACAACCTCAGGCGGGAATCGAACCACGCACCTTCCGCATTCCGGGCGGCTGCCTTAACCACTTGGCTACCGAGGTCTTGCTTTCAACCGTCGAACTTTGTCAGTGCTTGATGCTTATGTTTTTTTAGTCAACATTGCTTCATCAAAACTTCTAAGATTTGATGAAACAATGATGACTATAAAAACATAAGCATCAAGCACTGACAAATTTTGACGGTTGAAAGCCAGACCTCGGTAGCCAAGTGGTTTCGATGTAGTCCTTTTGGTTCAGATCGCAGCAGATATCCATACTGAGCATGTTAATACTGCTCTGCAGGCCTAGAGATGTACCCTGAAGTGAGGGAAGGGGAAGAAATGGCGACTTTTTTGCTGTGGACGCGCACACCTGTGTTTTCTTGGCATTGAACTCCACCAGATTATCGGAGCCCCATTTAGAAATGAAGTCCAACACCCGATCGAGCTCAATGACAATATTTGCTCGCTTCATTTCGGTGTCTACCCGCCCAGTCGTTGGGTGACCGTTATATCGCCCATGCACTGTCCTATCATCTGCATAGCAATGAATGTTTCCAAGAGGAAGCATGTCATTGATATGCAGAAGGAACAGCGTGGGGGATAGAACGGAGCCTTGAGGAACACCAGCGTTCACTGACATGAACCGCGAAGCGCATCCATCCGAAAGGACTCGGATTCTACGCTCATGCAGGAAGCTAGCAATCCAGGTACAGAACTGAGCGGGCAAACCGTATGCCGGGAGCTTGGAGAGAAGAGCTTTGTGCCAGACCCGATCAAAAGCCTTGGCTATGTCAAGGCTAACTGCCAGTGACTCGCCACGCTTGTCAATAGCCTCACCCCAGAGATGTGTGACGTACGCTAGAAGATCACCCGTTGACCGTTTTGGCCTAAACCCATATTGACGATCGTGAATATATCGTGGATAATAGTAATTTAAAACACTTAAGAGTTTTAATGTTAGACAAGAGGTATGTTTATTGATATTTAGGATGTCAGTGATATAGGTAATAGTACATTATGAATTATGATACAAGTGTGCAATGTTGGTCATCATTACAAATGAGGCGGGTTATGAGCCCGAGCCGAAAGCGAGGGCTTAATTAAGCCGAGGATTGTAATTACCAATGCACACGCGTTTCATACGACGTTTTTCAACACACTTGTGAGAAAAAATAAATAAAATTGTGGTTTTATTTTTTTATTCAAAATTTTTATTATTAAAACAATGATAATAATAAAGCAAAGGACAACAGCCAAACAGCCTTTAGTTATTAAAAATATAATAAACTTAACAATAATTTTACGAATTATAGTTAATATATTGACAAAATAAATAATTTGATGAAATTACTCCGTGTTTATTTATCTAAAACAGTTTATTTATTCAAATTTTAATCGAAACAGTTAATTTATGAAAAAGATTGATTACATAGTCATACAGCCTACTTTAAAATTATAATTTGATTGATAAAATGCACTTATTTCATAACAAATTATTTTATAAATTAAAAAAGCATTTATTGTGAAGTATCAAATTATATTATAAATAATTTGATACTTGACAATAAATGCTTTTTCGTCTTAATTAGGGACACATGTATTTATTCCAAAAAAGTAAATGGACTTTCAGCGGCATAAA
This sequence comes from Scoparia ambigualis, assembly GCA_963921215.1. Classification (NCBI taxonomy): domain Eukaryota; kingdom Metazoa; phylum Arthropoda; class Insecta; order Lepidoptera; family Crambidae; genus Scoparia; species Scoparia ambigualis. The sequence continues at coordinate 19,571,050 of OY992501.1, read as the reverse complement.
ACCGCTTTGTTGTTACAAAAAAAAACTGTAGGTATTACCCAGTTAATTTGAAAATGCTCGGTTTACTCGCATATAATTTGCAGTTAGGTACTAACTTAACTTTGTATGGATAATTCTATTATGCACTAGTGTGTAATATTATTATTATGCACGTGTGTGTTTTAGGCCCTAAGAAAGATGTTATAAAGCTCACTTTAAGAGAAAGTGTGTTGAAAAGTAATGTAAGTAACAGAAAACATATTACTTTTTACACTTTTAATGGATTTCCTTTCGGAGACAAAAGTATAATTAGCTGGTTCCATCGACATACACGGCATTCGTTACAGTAAACTTATAATTACAAATAAGGACAGAACAACTAAGACACTAAGTTGGTAGGTGCCACCGATTTTTATTATTTCAACTCAAAAAATGCCTTATCTGGAGAGGAAAAACGAAACGAGTGTCTGACAAACTTTCACTTTTACTTTTATGAAAATCAGCGTTTCAAGACGCGGGAATTTGTGTTGTTTCTTTTGTACAGTTTGTTTTTTATACCACCAACCTTTTTCTTTATATCTTCTTTAGGAAATAATGAAAATAAATGTTGATGTTAAGAGCTGCAAAAAGTTTACGATTGTTTAATCAAATGGGAAACTGTGGAGACTCTCCTCCGGCCGTGATGTTTGTATCTGTAGTAGGTCGGTATATAATATGGTTTAATTGTTTAGTCAAAAGATTTAATTTAGTAATAACAACATCTTCTTAAAATTATACTTGTAATAAAAACACAGCCTGTATACTGTCTTACTGCAGAGCAAAGGTCTCCATCATTGGAATCAAGTCATCACTACATTTGATGATTTCGTCACCACGTTTACCAAATGCGTGTTGGAGATCAAAAACCCGGGATATGCATAGAAATATCCGAAAACACACTTTGGCCGATCTGGGTAGTGAACCCGGGACATCGTGGCAAGCGCTTGACCGCTCGGCCACCTTGACCGCTCGGCCACCTTGACCACTCGGCCACCTTGACCACTCAGCCACCTTGACCACTCGGCCACCATGAAAGCTCAGCCGCCTTTTAATTCGCTTTTAAAACTGCCAGAAACATCAACAACTTTTAGAAGAAAGTTTATAGTTAGAAGTTAATAATAATAAGGTTTCGTTGTATCTTAGCATCTATTAATTTGTGGTTTTATTAGATAAAAATATCTTATATACGAATAGTATGGTAACTAATTTAGTGGTTAAGATTTGTAAATGACTTTAAGTGTTCATTTAAGTACTCTTGCAACGCTCTGAATAAACAATTACAAATACACCAACCAAACATTGAAGTGAGCGCAGGTACACACCAAATGATTAATTCGGCGGTACATTTTGCATCGGTAAGCATAGTGGTACATAGGGTTTCCAAAGCAAAGTCTGTACGGTGAGGCTTCTTAAATGGACGGATTTACCACCAATATCCTTACTTTCAAATATAAATTTTATAGTTAGTAGTTAATTATAATAAGGTTTCGTTCTGACTGTCTTAGCATCTATTGATTGTTTTTTTTAATCTAAGTATAAATACCATTTTAGTGTTCATATTATACTCGCAGTTCAATACTAGTTGCAATGCTCTAATCTAAATAAACCAATCAAACATTGGAGTGGCCGCTAGGACACACGAAATGTTTAATTCGCCGGTACATTTTGCATCGGCACTAGCATAAAGGTACATAGGGGTTCCAAAGCAAAGTCTGCAAACGGAGGCTTCATTTCCGTCCGTGTAGCATGTGTAGCGCGGCTAAAACTAGGCAACTCGCTCGGCTCTCATTACACATTCATCGGCGCCTTGTTTCCGCCCACCGCGTTACTCTCGGGGCAATACCTTTTCATGGCATTCGGCATTCATTAAAGCATCGTGAACGTAACGTAACCATCGTGACCCGCTTTTGGTACAGATTTTTATAATTTTGAATTAACATGTTAACTCAATAAGATTATGGAGGTGTGCATGTGTAGTATACAAAAAGACGCTGCTCGCACTTTTTGGTTTTTTCAACACTGTTATGAGAGTAAGGGAAGTAAAATATGTGGGTCAGGATCGTGGCAAAAGGAAAGCTGTAGCACAGTATAAATATAAGTTAAAGCAGTAAGGAAGGTACGTACAAACGCTTGAGAAACGACGCACGCCCACAGCCACAGACGCACGTCTTAAAAAGGCCCCTAATAGTCTAAGTATAGAACGACCTTCACCGGCCATGCGATTCTCTAAGCGACACATAGACGCTGCGCGCATGGCTGTGATCTGCTGTCTCTTTCCAATTCTATGAATATGAAAGAGACAGAGTCATTACTCAGCGCTGCGGCAGCCGCTGCTACCAAGGCTTTAGCTTAGAGAATCGCACGGCGGGAAGGTTAATGGATGAAAAGTATTTTATATCAAATTTAATATGTTAAATACTATATTCGCGAGTAGGTTGGTTGAAAAATTTCAGTCCAGTACCTTTAACAATTAATTTAATATTAAAAAATATTTTTTTTTACATTGCACTGGTTTGGTGTGTGTGTGTTTATAATGAGCTTATCTTTATATAAACATACATTTTATTTATTTAACCAGACGGTTGCAAATTACTAATATTGACTTGCCTATTTCCCCTGCCTACCCAATGTTACGACAGGAAAAAAATAGTCAACCTAACGTTTGCATATTATATAAGCTTCATACTTTCGATTGGTACCTATGTAATTTATCTATTAACGAAACAAGTGAAAACAACAAAACATTTAATTAATCATATACTGGACTGAAATTTTCCAGCCAGCCCACTCGCAATATATTTTTTAACACATTAAATTTGATATAAAATTATTTTCATCCATTAACCGGCTCGGTGAAGGTCGATGGTATACTCGGATCCTCTACTAAATATAAGCGGACATCGCAGTTATTGCCACGGACTGCCGCCGTGTCGAGACGAGTGGTCACTGTTTTGTATAATATTGTATTGCGTGCGCTGACCACGCCATGTTTAAAAATTCCGCGACTGTATTGCGTAGCATACGGCTGCTTGAACTCGGCTTCTTCAAAACCGGAGCTTTCATTTTTTAAACTTTAAATAGTGCCGTATCCATGTTTTCCGATAATTTATATAAAAAAGCTATTCATTACAATGTGTATTTTTTTACACTATAAAATTTAATAATAAAGCTTTTCGAACGGTAACCTATCATAAATTCTAAACTTTCCTGTACGAATTTCAATTGTTCGAAAACGGTATGAAAATGTTTTAAATACCATATTGTTGCTTTTACATAATTTTGTTAATCCATAAACTCATCATACATACGCTTTATTTTCCAGAAAAACTATTACCCGATTATCAAAACTACTTTTTTTCTTTTGGAAGATGTTTTGCTTACAATAACTTTAATATCTATCTATTAAAGAAGTATTAAAATTCGAAGTAACTTTTTCTATCTAATAATAATACCATACCCAGATTTATAAGTATAAATTACTGTTTAAGTTAAAATATATTGTTTTTATAAGTATATTTTATTACTGGGTAAATAAACTAAAATGTTTTAAAAAGTTAACAAGTACTTACTTTGTGTTTTCGGTAAGTTTGTGCTACAAAAGTCAGTGACAGAAACGAAACGCGGCAAAACCGACTCCACGTAGTCTTGTCTGCCCTACGCTAGAGTGTAATTTAAGAGCTGAGGAAAAGACGTGGGTTTAACGCTCGCCGCCGTAGCTAAGGCTGGCCGGCGGAGCCGGCCAGCAAACCGTAGCTGCGTTGGTGAGCGAAACCCATCTGCGACGATAAGCTCGCGTGGGACCGCCGGAGCCTCGCAGCGCCGGAGCCGTGACAGAAATCATGCTTGCTGCATGCTTTGTGCTTGGATGATGCTGCATGCTTGGTTGCATGCTGCATGCTTGCTTGCACGCTGCATGCTTGCTTGTACGCTGCATGCTTGCTTGCATGCTGCAACTTGCTTGCATGCTGCAACTTGCTTGCATGCTGCAACTTGCTTGCATGCTCTATGCTTACTTACTTGGATGCTGCATAATTGCTTGCATGCTTAAACGTTACTACGATTACAAGTTGTTCGATGATATTATAGATTTCAATTATTTGAAATGTTGTATTTTAATAATATTGGAAACGTGTTTCTGGAAAATGAATCATCTAGCATTAATAGCTTCGGTCAAACGTTGAGTGGAATTACAAAACATAAAGATTTTGAAAAAAATAACAATCATTAATCGGTATTTCTAAATTTTGTCAATTGTGTTTTCGGTACAAAGAAATTTATGGAAAACAAAAAATTACAAAACGTTTTCGGCCAAATGAAATTCGTACAAGAAAATTTCGAATTTATGATAGGTAACCTTTTCGAACGTGTCGTAGCAGGCGAAAGTATTTTTCAGTGAGTAATTTATAATAACTAACGAAGGAGAAAGACTTTTTAAAATGTTGAAGATTTTATAATTACATAAAATTTGTTTGTAAACTAGTCAATTCATTAGATTATTTGATCACTAAAGAACCCAAATAAACGTTGTAATAAATAACCTTTTTATTTTTTAAAAATTAAGAGTGACAACCTTAATACTCTAATGAAGAGTAGCTTGTTATCTTAAAAAAGGCCTAACTAGCCAAAATACAGCGCTAACTAAACAAAACCTTCTTCAATTTTACAAAAATAGGAGGACAACCCTAACCTAACCCTATCTCAAAAAATAGGCATAGTTTCCGTACTGCTTTAGCTTATATATACTGTGGCTGTAGCCTCTGCCTACCCCTTCGGCAATCTGGCGTGATGTGTGTGTGAAAATATTCATTAATTTTATTTAATTTTTTTATTAACTTTATTTAATTTTTACTTTAAGTAGCACGCACCTAGCTCTCATTTTTGTTATTGTTTTGAGTTTGTTAAAAATTATTTGGATGTATGTTTACTGTATGGTCTATACAACCGCACAATTGCGTCACATCGATGATTCTGCATTTTTAGTAATTTATTTCATTCTATTATAATATTTTTTAGTACTCATTCAATCGTCCCGAGGTTTACTCGTATCAAACATTGTATCAAATATCAAGTATAATAAATTCAGACCTTCATCAAGACTTCTTATCATTTCATCATTATCAAATTAAACATTGTACAGCAGCAGCTCGTACATTTACTTTACTAGATTAACCAATAACTGGTAGATGAATAGCCCTCATGACCCCATTCTCACCTAACAACTAAGAGAAGTGGGAGTGTCTGAAAACCTGCGCTTACTGGGATCATCTCCATGTAAGCATATGGTGAGCCGATTTGTTAGCCGTAGGCCCAATACGCAGTTCGTCCAAATGGTATTTCAACGCTCATTTTGTCCGACTCGTATATAGTCCAACACGCATTTCGTCCGAGCCACCTCCAATTGCTTTAACCTTAAAATGTATGCAACTTTTTTTTAATGGATAATATGTACCTTTACAGTGTTGTTTATTGTAGGTGTTGCATTATTATTTTTTGTGTGAAAATATCAATAAATTATTATTATTATTCATATTCTTAAAATAAAATAGCTCGTAACGTGTATCTTCTACAATATTTATTGATTTTGAAAGTTCAAATAAGCTTAAATTCATTTGAATTTACTAACGATCAATGATATTTTATGATAATGATTTTTTATTTTGGGGGTTAAAGTTACTCGCGTCCGTGGGTTTACCCTTGAGACCCCCTATACGTGACCCCTGGGTGGTGCTAAATGAGTGACACTGACTGAGTGGTAGAGCCACGCTGCGGTGCAGCACGCATTGGGCCGGCTCGCCCGGGGTAATACCACCCTCTCGCGAATATCCGGCGTGAAATAATGGCACTTGGTGCTGTTGTGTTTCGTCCGGCAAGTGAGATTTCCGGAGGCCCCTTCCCCCCTTCCCCTCACAATTCCTATTCCTTCCTTAACCTTATTCCTTTCTTAAAAGTCGGCAACGTATCTGCGACTCCTCTGGTTTTGCGAGTGTCCATGGGCGGCAGTGATTGCTCTCCATCAAGTGACCCGCCGGCTCGTTTGCCTCCTTCTTACATAAAAAAAAATATATATAATAAAACAAGAAGCAGATATGTTATAAATGCGCGCGAAGTAAAGACACAAGAAGTATGAAAAGACATTTGTTAAAAATTGTGATCTTCATAACTTAAACACTCGTTGGAAAAATAAGCTTGCCGTCCCTAGTTTTAGACTTCATAAAACAGGTGGCTCTTTCTTAGATAAATGTGTAACGCTTTATAACAAACTTCCACTAAATATTACTAAAATTTTGAAGCCCATGTTAAAAAAACCCTCATGAGTAAAAGTTATTATAAAGTGGAAGATTATGTAAATGACAAATATGTATGGACATAGTTCATGTACGAGCATAACATATTAGTAATTGTATATTGTGTAATTTGGTAACGACAATATTGTTTTGTAAATGTCGTTACTTCTATATTATTATAAATCTGTGGAGTTTCTTGCGCCCGTTCTTCTCCACAGCTAAAAGACTTCCTGAATGGATGTGCCCATCCATCCAAATAAATTTAGACGATTCAAAATGCTTATTTTAAGTTTAACAAATAAAGAAATTTTGATTTTTTTTAAAATTTTGACTCAAATACGTCCCAATTGGGACGTCTTGTATGTAACAGAAATGCAAAAGAAACATTTGAAGTGCAATCATTAAAATTATAGCTATCTCTTTAATTTGCGTGCTATTTCATATCTTTTGTTTTACATAACAGTGAAACTTGTCAATGTGTGCAGCTCGGAACACATTTAAAACGCAAATTACTATGAACCTAACATATCTTTAGTTTATAATATCATTGCTAACGATGAAGAGCTCGAGGGTGCAGCGGTTTAGGTGTTCGGTTCGATTTCATAATGCCGGGTCACAGGATGGGTGACCTGATCAGGTCACCTAAAAACATCGAAGAAGTTAGAGTGACGAAGTGAGCTATTCGGCTCTGTCGTCTATTACTAACGCCTCCGCGTTGTAAATTTGTTGTTTTCAAAAAATAAACATCATCAGCCTACAAACGCTGCCCACTGTGCCATCTGTGCCCAGAGATCCTCCCACATGAACAACAACACATTGGGATCTTTGACAATAACCCACCACGCTGACCCAATGCGGGTTGGTGGGTTTTAACGACTACCGTATTACGTCAACGGCTTTACTAGCCTTCCGAGGCACAAAGGAGCTCGAGATGTATTTAATTTGGTCACCCATCCATTGACTACGCATTGCGAAAGTTGCTTAGCTGCCAAAATCGCAAACCGAACGGCTTAGCCGCTTCGCCATCGAACTACTGAATCATTTTATGAAATTGAGTAATATTTATTATACATTTAAAGTTTTAGAAAATCTGAAAAATGAAAACCAATTATTAAATACTAGCGGGAATATCTGGATAAAAAGTATCCTATGTGTTAATCCAGGTTATAAACTATCTGTATGCCGAATTCAATCCAAATCCATTCAGTAGTTTTTACGTGAAAGAGTAACAAATATCCATCCATACTTACAAACTTTCGCGTTTAAAATATTAATAGGATTTTTCAACAGTTGCAAGTACTTAGCCATTATTATGACCACTTCCTCGGAGACACCATGTAGGTACATCATAAATTCATAACGCAGCTCACGAATACAAACGAAATAGAACATAATTAGAAGCGTTTTTCTTAAAAGCATGTGTGTTTTTCCCACACGTGCAGCGAATATCAGTCCCTACTGCATGGTAATTATGTACACGTTCCTATGAAACTCGACATGAAACAACGTTTTAGCTGAGTACGTTACACCGCAGGGTGATATGTCGAAACCACCCGTAAAGTAAGCAGTCGGCAGGAAATTAAGGCCCTATTCAATTAATTTACTCGCTTTGTAACATGTAAGTAATTTGACGCTACGCACTAAAGGTGCGACGGAGTACGTGTAAAACATTCTAGACTTATTTCGATATTTTTATTTCTTGCCACTACGTACTTAATTAAAGGGTAATTTTTTTTTAATTCTGTTATTAACTGAATCTTTAAAAGCAAATACCTATAATTTCTCCGTGTTCCACACTACCGGAGGATTCCGAGTAAATGTATTTCCGCTTTGCGGATGTTATCGGACTGACGACATTATAAAAATAAAGCCTAACAATTTCCCGGCCTGTAAAATGAGAGAGAAAAAGTCATTTAATTGTAAAAAAGAAGTTTTCAAGTAACCACGTACTACCGTGCCTGAAAGTGATCAATTTCACTGACAGTTCATTACATTTACAACAAGAATTTCTTTGTAATTGCATAATTATTATGATAAAGTAAAATCTATAGTCGTCACCGTTTTCCTGTGTCTTTGACTCCGATTTCTTCTTCTAAACCACGCGGTCACTCAATGGATTTAATATGTGGTTTGCGCTATCAGAAAGCGCTATCTAACTGAGGATGATTCTTGTTTATAATTTGTCAATATTTAATATTTGGTTCAAAATAACTGAAGTATGAAGGTGTTTCTCAGTTGTACGATATAAAATAAGCTTTCAATATACTAGCGACATTCACATGCCTGCCTAACTTAGTATTCTATGGCCTAACATTGTTAAGGTGCATAAAGGTACCTACAAGTTGCCTTTATGAATTCATGGCACGTTGACAAGAAGTCCGCGGAAATTAAAATATATGATGGAGGTACCAGACGAAAACTGCTAAAGATCAGAAGGCAACTTGAAACGCGTCTCTGCGGTGTGGCCCTTTATGAATTATCTCTGTGGACTTCAAGGAAATGTTACAAAGGGACCCATATAAATGGAACGCATTATCTGTCAGTTGTTAAGTAATTGCCTAAACGGCAAACCTCGTTTTCATTAAAGCTGTACCTAAAACGAAAGATGAGCTAACCTAGCCTGAAACTAATAGTTCAGAAAGTTACAAACCAATTTTTTTTTATAGTTATAATGCTCGTGGGTTTTTTTAACACTTACTGTAAAGGAATCAAGTGTTTAAGGGGATCCTGCACGAAATTGTGAAAATTTACGTATTTTTAAGTTACTTGTACTATGCGCTGAATTAGTTAAATACATAAAAAGAACTTCCGTAAGTTAGCCTGATCATTGCACAAAGTCGTGGTTTTGTTGAAATTTGAAACAAATTCTTTAAACAATAACAAACAATACGTTAATCGAATGACTCCTAAAAACATTTTTTTTCGACAACTTTCTTAATTTTACGCATGAAACAATTATTCTTACATGAAAATATTTGTATTGATATTTTGCAGGTCGCCCCCATCTTAAAAAAGTAAATTTAATTTTTTAACACTAGCGCGTGATGGTTTTGTACATTTCTCAGAATAAAAACATTGCTCTAATCAAATTACTAGGTCTGAAACTTCAAAGCAGAATAGTTCTAATTTTAAACATCAATATGATTGATTTTGCTTTGAAGTTCATTATGAGACTTATGTCAGGTTTTGCGATCACGCGGCACCCTCTTAATTAGTACACAGTAATTTTTAACATGCGATTGGTTATGAAATCTACTAAGGCTTCACACTTTCTATGAATGAAGTCATATGAGTAACAGAAAATACAAAAAATAATTTGCCTGTGGGGTGTTTATAAGTAAGGCCGACTGTTTCCTTGCAAAATTCTTACTTCTTATTACAAAACACCATGTTGTCATGGCAGGTAGTTATGGACAGGACATGGCGCGTCTCGCATAGCATTCCTCCCAATTCCCTTGAGAAATGTGTAAAATCTTATTGAAGCCTCACGTACGTGGGCATCACAGACGTGCAGCAATTTACTACTTAACGCGATTCAGGTGATTGATTGTAGACCAGCGCCGTGAGTACGGTTCGCCATTTTAGATTGTGAGCAATCTATGCCTTGTTATGACGCTAATAAAAAAAATCGAAGAGATACCAAGAAATTTATCTTCATGCAGGGTGTTATTGAAAGTACATAAACAGTACTCGTAGTAGCGTTATCAGCTGGGACATAATAATGATTTCTGTAACATATTATTAAAGAAGCGGTATAGCACCCACATTATGAGTTATCTCACAAACTCTGAAAATATAAAGAAAACAAAGTAACAAATAAAAATTTATTGTTTTTTCCCTTTGTTCGCATTTTCGGAGAGTTTCCTTTTTTAAGTAAAAATACATAGCCCTTTTGAAATTCTGTAAGTTATTTATATGAAACGTGTTTGCTTAGAAGAATAGATTAACGTAAAATAATAAAATCGTTCTCATCTGTGAAAAACAGTTACTTAATGATTATAAGAAAGAATAATAATTGTTCGGACCCAAAAGAGAACATCCCTCTCGTAGAAATAAAAAGAACTTGACAAACCAAGAAGCACATTATTTATACGAGTACAGTGTAATTTACAGGGCACATTTTGGTACGCGAAGTAGTAAGTAAGCTTACACTGTATCTACCTTATATGCCAGTTAGAAGGAAACTACTTTAATCATTAGACATTGTAGCCGCAACTTGATGGACCTTGGCACACCAGAAAAAAATGGACGAGCTTATCGAGGCTTGAATTGTAATTTAATGGCTACCGACTGTATGTATCGTATGAAACATTGCATTGGGATTGGAACGGGATTTAAATCGTCCGAAGGAAGTGGCTATACTATGATCGAAGAGCTCGAAAGTAAAAATTTGAATTATTATGCATGACGTTTGACAATAGACGATTTTAAAGAGACTTTAGGTGACTTTTTTGTTATGACTATCAGATATACTTTATTAGGTCATTTTTACGACAAGGTGTTCTTTGTGTAATTACCGTCACGATTTTATTTTTTAATAAATTCTCTAAACCGGCAATTAAATTTGGAAAAGACGTTAAACTCTAGAAAATTATGTATTTGGTACTTTAATGTAGTGTCTGGTTTTGGATTTATGATGTAATAAAGTTTTGGTCGTGACGGAAATTAGAATCGCGGTGACGCAAATTAAAAAATAGCTCAAAAAAAAAAAAATTATTGACATAAGACTCAAACAAAAAATAGATACTATATTAAATAAAATAAACCTTACAAGTAATTGTTAAGTCTACAAAATTCTAATTGAACAATTTTAGTAGGTATCACCAAAACCTTTACGACGTACTTTTTATAATTTCCGTCACGTTTAGCGTGACGATAGGGGTGGTACTTCTAACCCGTTAAGGCTAAGTAATACATCTAAATTCATCGACCTAAAAATAAAAAGGGGGGTCCTACCCCCTCCCCCTATAATTTATGACCACTTTTACTTTACACGATATCAAAGGTTTTATACGTCGGAGAAACATGAAAAAATGGCAAACAGTAGCTAATGACACTGGCTAACCAATAAACTAGTTTGTTTCGTATGTTTCAGATTACTTTGGTGAGAAAAAAAATCATTACTTAGTTAATTATTTTGAGATTAAAAGTCACTTTTTTTAAGTCCATATTTTTTTTTGTCTATGAATTTAGATGTAGTACCTACTTAGCCTTAACAGGTTAGAAGTACCACCTTTATCACATTGTATATACTCAATAATGTATATAACTTATCTTAACTAACTATATATACGAGTATATATACTAACTAACTAATTTGCGGATAATGTGACGATAATAAATGCCTGTATCGATATCCTTTGACAAATACACACTGTTTCCACGCTGCCGTTAACGCTTTTCATCTACTATCGCTTTTTGCTTCAAACTCGGTCCATGAGAGATGTCGATCATAATTTGATGACTGACACGACCGCCTGAAAACTGCGTTTCAAATAATCGGGTGTATTCCCAACAGTCACACTGTAGTCCCGTTGCGGGCTACTGGGATTTTTATTGTCATAGGATCCATTAAATGCTAAAACTACCAGGAAGAAAAAGCTCAGCGATCCTGTGTGTCTCGTTATGAATAATTATTATTATACACAAAGGAACTAACGTGTGTATTTTGATTTAAAGGCTGTACATGCACTGTAAGAGCGGTTTCGCAGTAGGTACGTCCGATCCGATAGCGACCTGAACCCGTCAAAATACAGACTTTAGTCACAGTATATAATATATTATTTAGTCATCAGATTTCTTTGCGTCATCCGTGAATCTCCATTCCGGATAATATTTTTAACGGATCTAATCCTTATAATATTAAAATAAATCCGCGTCAAATGACATGTCAGAAGGTGGCCCCTGAATTGTTTGGCTTTGTATCAGTGATCAGAATAGTGCGTAAGCAATATCCGAATTCGGTCTGAGTTTTTTAGATCCGTATTTTTACCGGTACGGATCGGATTCGGATCAAACGTAGTGCGAAACCGCCCAAAGTCTCGCATTAAGAGCCATTTGGAAACTTATTAATAATACGCCAATAAGTGTCACTACATGTTAAATTATAATATAATCTTTGTATAATATCATAATTATACAAAGTGTAGGTGACACTACGACAAAAAATGAAAATATTGGCTATTCTAGTTCATAGAAATAATTTAAAACTAACAAATTAATTTATTTTTTTATTTTTCATACAAAGTCAGGTTTAGTTTGTATGAAAAATGAAAAAAAAATTCAGTGCTAAGATTAATTTGATAGTTTTAAATTATTTCTATGAACTAGTATAGCCAATATTTTTATTTATTGTTGTAGTGTCATCTCCACCCCGTATAACATAACATAGTCGATAAAAAATAAAACATATAAGTAGGCACTCAAAGGCTGTCAAACAAGAAATTATCAATTTGTTACAATTTAAATCACATTTCCAAATAGAACGTTTTAATGGAACGTATTTAATAAAACTGGGAAGAGGGCATGATGTAAGTGCAGGTAATGTATTTCGTAGTTTAACATGTAATGGCGGCTCCAGATTAGTGCAGTAAATTCACTCGCGAATTCACGGCACGAATTCACGGCACAAGTCGTGCCCCCCACATTCACGGGATGCTCACAATCGTTCGTGAAACCCGCCGCGAAATGGACGTAGAAGCTGCTGCTGCAATAACTTTGTTTGCTGTGGCAACATACTATTTAGACGTCCAAAACAATATTAGAAAGCGTTTGAAAAAAGAAGATGGTGGGTGACTCAAATACATCGTAACCAATCAAAGTATAGTCTGGAGTAAACTGATTAATTTTCTCTTTGGTAAACTGGCACGGGGCCGTGAATGTTGATTTGGACGCATGAACGCTTTGTCGCGGGACTAATGTGGAGCCGCCATAAGAATGAACACAAAAAAGTTCAAACAAATCTGGGTCTATTGAGAAAAGTGCCAGTATCCCCGTCACGAGACAACCATCGGAGCGATCGGAACTAATGGGAATACACCCCTTCGTTGGACGCAACACGTGACGTAACATAAGGGAGGTCGTCGCCCAACGCGGAGAGCGTTCAATCGCCATGAATAATCAGTTTGTGGGTGCAAGGATATACACCCATGTCAAACAACGCCCATAGTAGCTATTAACGCAGGACTGGAGCCCTGTAGGTTTAGTATCAGCAAATATAATTGGTCAACCTATTCATCATATGTTTTTGTTTTACTTGACGATTTCATGGAATCGAATTATTCCATAATTACTTTTATCTAGGCTAGTCTTTCAATTCTATCGGAAAATAATACAAAAGTAGATAATTAACAATAACATGACCTCAGTTAATTGGAACCATAACTTAGAATGAAATACCTATTTAACATTTTGAACACCACGGTCGGCTATGGCCGACAATTGAAAACGTGCCTAACACGCCACCGTCGTGTATATCCGACAAGAAAACGACATTTTTAAATACAAAATAAATACACTAAATTAACTTTTATGTTCCTATTTTATTTGCAGGTAGTTGCTCTGAATTTGTGGCTTGCGTTTGCGCTCTGGCGTTCAAAAGGTTAAGGTTTCGCCATATGAATTCTTAAATAATAGCACGTGGATAAAAACAAACTGGTGAGCATGTATGAAGAAAGTTATGGGAATAAGTGGAGCAAAGGATGTGTGTCAGTATCGTAACAAATGGAAATCTGCGGTCTCTGCCTACCCCTCTGGGAGGGGGGCGTAATGTATGTACCTATGTTATGTTAAAAACAAAACCGGCCCGCCCGCGCCTTCGTCCACGGTAACTTAGAAAGACCGTCATACTTCAGCCATTTAAAAATATATATCTACAAAATATAAACAAAAACCATCCTCAGTTAACGGTCTATCTTTTAGAGAAAACCGCATAAAAATCCATTGCGTTGTTAAGGAGAATAGAGAATACCGTTACGCCGTTTTCTTCTGTCTGTGGCACATAAACGGCGACTTTACTTTGTAACATTGTAATGATCCATTTAAAGTCGACTACAAAGTCATCATTGATCAGTCATCATCATCATCATCACCAGCCTATAATGCCACCATCATTATCACCACCAGCATATGGGGCTCCATGCGGATTTGCGAGTTTCAACGACTCTTTTAACCACCTCTGTGGTCTAGTGGCTAAGCCACCGGTTTCAGACCCAGAAGTCCCGGGTTTGATTCCCAGCGGGGGGTACATCTTTGTGTGCTCGGTTTGATTGGTGGTAGGGCTGTTAAGTCCGCCTGGCTAGCTACCACCATCTTATCTAAGTCTGTTGCCATAACAACGATGTTTATAGTATTGTTGTGTTCCGGCAGTTAGAGATGACTTAGCCAGTTCCTCAGTGCGCGCTTACACCTTCGGCCTTATCGTCACTTACCATCAGGTGTGATGGAGGCCAAGCGCTTACCCGTTGCAGAATAAAAAAAATAAAAAAAGACCGCAATATATGTTACGACAACAACCGGGACCAAAAGCTTCACGTGCCTTCCCAAGCACGGTGGCAAGGTACAAAGTATTTTATTTTGAATTATTACAACACAATATTAAGTCAAGTACCAACATAGGTACACACCGCACCAAACCTACAGCATAGACAATTTTATATCGTCCTTGCCTACAGTAAAAAAGCCGTCGAGAACCCAGTTTGAGCCTTCTCTTTATGCAGGATAAGACTGCTCCGTCGCTGCTTTAAAAACATGGATAACGCTACGTGAAGCAGCTTAATTTATATTCAACACATCAGTTCTAAACAGAGACCGGCCGGCGACGATAGGTTTCCATTGGTTAGTCAAATCGTTAAATTATTCAATGCGATTACTGATCGATCTCCGTTAAAACTTACTTCCTTAACGTATAATTCAGAACGTTGATAGATTTTTAATTGCAAATAATATTTTAAGACTACGCAAAGAAGGGTAAATGTTAGTCGTTTAAGTTATACTTACTCTTAATATTTTTTTTTAATATTATGAGATTTTTTTTAATATTAATTTTTTTAACATTAAATGCTATGCGAATAAAATTCTTTAGAATACCTGACGTTTTCTAATCTCCCGACAGATGTAACAGAAACAGGCACTTAAAAAAAACTTATCGAATATTGTGTGAATAGGAGAAACTGTAGCAGCCAGAAATAGCGTAAAATTATAACAAGAAATATATATTCTGGCCTGATTTTGATATCAAAATACATCATTAGATTATTTTTTCAACTTATTTTGCCGGAGTACATTAATCTTTCAAGCAACGTGAAACCAGACACAATTAAAAAAACCTATTGTATTGCGACCGCCGGCGATCTAATGATCCTTGAAACCCTTCAAAGTTATTTCCTGTCCATTTTGCAGAAACAACACGTCTTGCAATATTGAACCAGTAGATAGTTAGGTCGCTAAGGATCAAAATCCGGGGAACAATAAAATTCAACTGACTATAATTCAATGGAACTGTCAGGAGCCAGGTGTAAATCTAATTAAAATATGTGAGAGCTAGACTAGTTGTAATTAGTCAAATTAGGACCATCGCTGTAGCGAAACCACGCTGTCTTATAGTGGTATCATTATTGGCTTGCATATCTTGTGCATATAAAATTGAGCATTTTAGACATTATGTATGTTAGCGTCCCACTGCTGGGTTCAGACCTTACCACATCCAGCTAGCACATTCTAGATTACTAGCAACGCTCGATCATTAGATGATGATGATTTAACCCGACCGATGTCGGTCATGGCGACCACTTCGACTGCTAGTCGATACGATGCTGGCGCGTCCGAAGGCGGGATAAGCAAGTAATATTTTTTATTTGTGGTGAGAGAGATTGGGCCGTCACCCACTATACTCGTAAGTGCACCAGGAGTACAGCATGGGTTTCTTCAAACAAGGCGTGTGCAACTGTTCAGGGTTATAAAGGGCACCAAAGGGTTTGTACAGGGTCAGCAACGCATGAGTGATACGATACCTATCATGCTTCGATCAACAATACTAACTACATAACGCGTCACGTACAAAATCAAAGCTAATTTCTGTCCACGTGAATAAATACTTATTTTTTACTAACGAACTGAAACAAAAGTTATAAAACAGTTTTAAGTTCAACCTAATCACAACCATGGCACCCAGTTATAAAGTTACAAATTCTCTAAGTATTATCATAAACTTACGATTATTGGTCACAAACAACGAGCAAAATAATGATTACTCCTGTCACTTAAAAATGAGAAGACGTCAATAACATTTAGTGGTGAAATCAACCTTATGGGGCAACAAGTAAAGTACTTTTTCCTGTTACTCACTTCTCAAGTGGGATGTTATTTACCGAGACATATTTTTAGCCTGCCACCTAGTTGTATTGTTGGTCGAAGCTATCATGCGATACTCATAATCACGACTATTATCCCCGAAGGGTTAGTCAGAGACTAGCCAATGAGGAGAGCAAAAGCAGTCCTCTACCATAGTTCACTTTTCACCAAATAGCGAATGCACATGTGCTCAGCGTGACAGGTGGTGAGCCCAACGCCGCTTTATGCTGTTGGATGTATGTGTAGTCTTTAGTCCGTTAGTCGCCTTTTACGACACCCAAGGGAAGAGAGGGGGTGGTAGTATAATTTTAATGAGTCGATACGCGACACGGATTGCTATGTCGTCTAGAGTTATAATACCTCAATGACGGTAACCACTTACTGTCAAGCTGAGCGAGTTCCTGATTGGTGGTATCTATATAAATATATAAAAATAAATAGCTGCGCGTTTGTCCCGCTTAAACTCGAGAATGGCTGGACCGATTTGGTAAATTTCGATTTTGAAATACACACATCAAAAGTGTCTAGGGATCAAGCATTTTTATGCGGATTTCTTGAGATCGAGATGTGGCTTTGTAATAAATTTATGATTTTATAAATTTATATGGATCCTTTTTGGTGCATTTCATAATTTGAAACAGGAACTTTCAATCAATTTCTAGTAAAAGATGAAAATCAGCTGTCAATATTTTCCCTATAAAAACATACAACGCATTGAAGACATTATTAGTGCTACTGTTTCCCTACTACTGATTAAAACCAACGTTATTATGGAGCGGCGACGTCATTTAAGCAGGGAAGAAATGCTCAGAGCCGTGGGAATGATAGAAGCTGGTTCCCGGCAACGTACTGTGGCTTTAGCTCTGAATACAAGTCAGAGTGTTATCAGTCGACTTTGGACACGTTACCGAAGCACTGGTACCGTGGCTGAGCGCCATGGAGGACGGTATCGCTGCACCACACGGAGACAAGACCGATACATTCAAATCACAACTCGAAGAGCTCCAACAATAACCGCCATGATGTTAGCCGTGAGGCTTCATCACTCTTCAGGGAACTTAATTAGCGACCAAACAGTCAGAAACCGCTTGCATGAAGTGAACCTTCATTCCCGAAGACCGCTAAGGGTACTACCTATAGCAATGCACAATCGTAGGATTCGATATCAATGGGCTCTTGAACACAGAAATTGGGCAGAAGAACAATGGCGTTTCGTGTGCTTTTCTGATGAGTCTCGTTTTATATGAGACCGGATACAAGACGTATACGACACTGGAAAACCCCTGGACGCCAACAGCGATTAAAATCCTGCCAGGAAGTCCATCCTTATAGTGGTGGAACCATCATGGTATGGGCGGGTATTTGGATCGGCGGAAGAACTGAGTTGATTTGGATCAGAGGCAACCTCAACGCTCAAATTTATGCTGAGACGATTGTATCAGACGTCATCGTTCCTCTACAAGTGCAAATCGGTCCCTTATTTCAGTTAATGCATGAAAATGCACGACCGCACACCGCAAGAGTTGTAAGACAGACTCTCGCCGCAGCTAACATCAATGTCATGCCCTGGCCTGCTCAGTCGCCAGACTTGAACCCGATTGAGCATGCATGGGATATGCTACAGAGAAGAGCTCTGCCGAATATGGAGGGTATCCAGTCGCAAGAAGACCTTTTTTTGTTGTTGCAACGAACATGGGCGGCCATTCCACAGCGTGATTTGGATGAACTCATTTTGAGTATGCCAAACCGATGTTTAAAGAAAACTGTTATTTCAGTCTTTTTTTCGAACTTTAATGTTAGTGGTTCAAATGTCAAAAATCCCTTTATTAGGAAAATGGCAAATTTCTTTATTAATGCAAAGGTGACTTGGTTTATCGTTACTGTAGACAAACGAAAACACTTTATTTGATGAATCCTTAAAGAAAATTTAAATTAATATCAATCAGGAGAAAAGTTATTGCAAAAATATATGTTGATCCCTAGACACTTTTGATGTGGTATTTGTGGAAGCTCAGGGTAGCTGTAAACGAAACATAAATAATAATAAACGGAAAATACTAAAAACGACAATTTAGTTTTCCAATACAAAATTTTCATAGCTGTGGCACATTTTGATGTCTATTCTATTGTCTATTGACACTTGGTTGTCAAATATTTATAGGTGCGTTCAGAAATTTATCAAGTTTTATAACAGCTGTAGTATGAGGTCCGATTTGTTTTTTTGGAATACAAAACAGTTCTGTTTCAGAAATAAAAAGGTGGTGAGCCGTTAGCCCGTTAGTCGCTTTTACGACAAGAGAAGAGAGGGGTTGGTGGTATTATTTTGATAAGTCCATCGCCACTCTAAGCTGTTGGATGTATGTGCAGTCTTTAGCCCCTTAGTCGCCTTTTACGACACCCAGGGAAAAAGAGGGGTTGGTAGTATTATGTTGATGAGCCCATCGCCGCTCTATGCTGTTGGATGTATGTGCAGTGCAGTCTTAAGTCCGTAAGTCGCCTTTTACGACACCGAAGAGAAGAGAGGGGTTAGTAGTATTAATTTGATGAGCCCATCGCCGCTCTATGCTGTTGGATGTATGTGCAGTCTTTAGTCAGTTAGTCGCCTTTTACGACACCCAAGGGAAGAAAGGGGTTGGTAATATTATTTTGATAAGCCAATCCCCGCTCTATGCTGTTGGATGTATGTGTAGTCTTTAGTCCGCTAGTCGGCTTTTACGACACCCAAGGGAAGAGATGGGTTGTTAGTATTATTTTTATAATAAGTCACTTAACTATACATGACAGTACCTGTCAAACAAACGATTCTCCCTAGGGCGGAAATGTATTACTTTCCACGCGCTCCCCAGACAACTTCAGACCTACTTTCTGAGCATGAGGAATGAAAAATAGTTATAATGCAATGGAACGCGATAGTTTAGTCTTATTTATTTATTGTACGTTCAGAAATTTGTCTGTTTATATTCCAACAAAAGAGTTCGGTTTCAGAAATAAAAAAAGAATAAAAGAGGACTTCTTGGCGGGAAAGTAAAGCGTCATGACTGCAGTTTTGTTTTATGATTTTCATTAATTTGTGTTTCGTCGAATATGGCGGGTTAATAACTGTTAAGTGTTCGTGAACGTGCATGAGTTTTGGCAAATATAACACAACCGTGCAACATCACTTTTCAGATTCTCTCAAGAACTCCGTGTGAGATGTCAATTAAGTCCTACAGCTTTATTGAGTCTCTAGGGGTTTGGGGGAATCATTAACCATTAAACGTTATTTTATATTATCACTCATTATCATTACTATAGGCAATTACTTATTAACTTGACATTGGCTAAATGTGCTGACTGAAAAATGTTGTCTTATTAAGTTTTTACCATATTTTTCACAAATACGAGTAATATTGTAGGTGATACGAAGTTTACCGGGTCATCTGGTATAAAATAAAAAATACTACGCTGGTCCAATGCGGGTGTTGGGTTTTAGTAACTACACTTTACACACATTTACTGTAGCAACTAAAACTACTGTCAGGCACAATATTTTCACTCACTGCACTCCTTTTTGTATTTGTGTTTAATGCGTGTGCTAAAACTATACAAATGTTATAGGATGAAACTAGCATCTAGGACACAGGCTCGGCCTAGTTTTGATGCTAGTGATCTTGTATAAAAGTCTTATATTTAAACGTTAACATTAATCTAAGTCACATGTATGTTTTTTGATTAGTCAATAAATACTATTATTATTATCATAATGAATATAAAGTATGAAAAGAATTATTGTGTGCATCATACATACAATTAAAATAAAGTATAAGAGTAGTAGTATCAGGTACAATCGAGAAAGCTCCCGGTCGACCATTTCGACCGCGCGTACGAACAGTAGCGTGCGCGTAGTCAGTAGCACGTAGTCATAGTACCTACTACGCGTACTACGTATTATTATAAGATATGTGATTCTTTTGTATTTAAAAGGATGAAGAGTACCTAACTACCAACTTAAGAAAGCGACCGTTGTAATGTACGGATTAATTCTGTAAGAATTTAAGATCTAAAGTATTTCCAATGTTATTGTTCGTAACAATAGCTGGTTAGCTTTAACTCTCAAAATTAATCAAAGTGAAAGACATTTTCTACAGGTACGAGTACATATAGAAATGAATGGAAACGGAATCGAATCACGTTTTTTTTACATATAATCTTGTCCTGACGTTTTTAACCCTTTTGCGGGGCCTGCGGGTACTTTTGGTCACTTTGTGTAAAAATAAATTCGAGGTAATCCTTACAAAGTGTAGTTAACATTAGTCATAACAGAAAATGTAGTCTTGAAATAGACAGGAGAACCCACCGAAACATATCTAAATAGAAGCCGTATGTTAGCTCCATTGTATGAAAAGCAAGCGTGTCACTTTTTTCTGTGTCAATTTAATAACAAAAATACTTACGGAAAGGTAACTTGTTGATTATTTCGGTTAACCTTTCTTGTACAGTTATTACAGTACGATACGACGCAAGTAGTATTTTGTTTTAAACTTCACATAAGTTCTGTGCTGACAACGGCTAAATGAAATACATTTTTGCCGATTGTTCTTTGTTTTATGGGCTATGGTAGAAATAGGCGTACTTCTTACTTTTTTCAAATTGTCGCAAGTTTTCGGTTTGTAGCCAAATCGGTTTCTCTACTTCTGGGGTGTGGGGCACGGAAGCAAAAGCTTAAACGCAACGGTAACGCTTGGCGGATCGTGGCTACGTTCGCTGCTGTAAGTCATACTTGGTTCAAAGGATCTACTTGGCGATGGCAACGCTGCCGGTATCATAGGATCCTTTGAGCCGGGGTGACGCGCGGTGGTTTACTATTAAAGATTAAGTTTGTTGATTGAGACATTATAATGGATTGTTTTTTTTGTGTTATTTAATGTTATATTTTATTTTATTAACATTACGATTTTTATCGACAATTAATATAAATAGCGAACATTCGAAGTTGCGAAAGGCAGCATCATTAATCACTTGTGCGAACGCATGACTGGCTATAATATGGGTCGGATGAGGGATCAGATCGCTACTGATTATTCCAAGTCCAATCGAGTTTCAATCGTCTCTGACCCTTCCGCAGACCCTAATTTTTTTTCCCGCTTTATCTAAGCGATAAGCAAATTTGGATGTCTGCTTTTCAAATTCGTCTTGAACGAAAACTTCGTAAATTACGGAGTGTCAACGTAAAGGATGCTTATCATTAATGTTACGAGTAACTTAATTTATAAATAAAATTATATATACATCCAACAGCATAGAGCGGCGATGGGCTCACCACCTTTCACGTGGACTATGGCAGAGGATTGCTTTTGTGGTCCTCATTGCCTAGTCTCTGACTAACCCTTCGAGGATAATAGTCCTGATTATAATATCTATGTATGTATGTATCTATATTGAGTAAAAATACAAAAATATAAAGTTATTTACCTATTATGATTTTTCTGAAAATACCTATAGGCTTTATTTCCTTTGAAAGCTAATGCGCTCAAATCCAATATATTGAGATACAAAAATTGTAAAACAATAGAAAAACGAGAGATAAAGATTCTTTGCTCATATAACTTGTCTAAGCTTAGAAATAACTTAAATATCAGAAGGTAAAAGTTTTAAAAAACGTGATATAGCATAATTATATATGACTATAGTCTAACTGTTAGTCTAAATGTAACAACTGTTTACTGTGTGGTTCATAATGTACGATTGCATAATGTTAAGTCCTTAAATAAGTGACATGTATGTCTTCTTGAGATAAAGTTCTATAAACTGAACTGTTATAACAGACTCACTATAAAAAGTTAGCTTCAAACAAAGCAGCAACATCATAGCACTTTAACTAGGAACTTTGTAGAGTGAAATTATATAACGACAAAGGAAGAAAACGTCGGCCGCATTATCCTTAAGGCTTTTCTAGGGCTTCGCTTTCTTCACAGTTACTTCACTAAGCACTAAGCGCTACGTGACATTATTAAACAAACACGCTATGTAATATAAAAACGATATTAAATTAGCTACAATATTAGGTACTCTTAGGAACCGTACTGGGGACTAATAGTCTAATCTCAACAACTATCGCAACAGAGTTTCTTTCATATTCATTAGAGCTTACAAGCATTTGGCAAACACAAATACTTTTTTTAAACCTAACTTCCTAAAAAGCTTTATGTTGAATTGTTCTCGCTCATATTACTGAAAGCAAAACACTGTTACTCATCAAAAAATGTTATAATTTTATCGACAGCAAAGCACTGATATTTAGCAAAAAAGAAATGCTTTTAAGATTAATTCACAATATTGTTATGCATTTGCGCACAGCAACCAATCTCACCAAACAACAAAACATAGAAATATTATACGTACATTTTAACTAAAAGTTTTGCGCCAAGCATCAGCATCGTATTTTTGTTAAATGCTTTCTTTGCGGGTTCCCTTTTTCCTTATTTGGCACTGTACACAAGAGACCATGAGTCAGGCTTCAATTGTCACAAAAAATACCGGCTGGTGAAAATGTTAACGATGTTGAGGCCTCGGGGAAACTTTTATGGTTTATTTTTAATTGGATTGCCTAGAAACAATTGCTGATGTAATGCCCTTTAAGCCGAATAGTGTACAGGCTATTTAAATAAAAAAACATAAAAATAACGAACATAAAAAGCATAAATTTTCACTCGCTGAGAAAAATAATATAACATGTTTGTTGAACATTCGCAAGGCTTATTAGAGCTTATTAAAGTTTTTAACGGTTTTGTAGTGCATGTTCAAGTTACCTTAGTGTTTTAGAAGTAGTGCTTTAAATATTACCTGAAATAATAAAAAACCACAATTAATTAAAAAAAATATGAAAACATGTGTAAGTACTGCGATCACAAATAAAAACTATGTAATAGAAGTGCAAGTAAGTAAAGTGAGGTAGGTATAGTGACAAATCTACAACTGAAGTGATTGTACTTTATTATTTCCATTTGCTGTTGTTTGCTTTTATTATGTTCCCTACTGAAAAGCAGCTAATCTTGATGTCGCTGTCAAAGAAATGAGCCTACTAGGTCATCTTATTTGCCTAAATCATACTGACACACTCCCTGTTCAAAAGTAGCGACCGCCCTATTACAGACCCTTGATTTACTTACGTCAGCAAATCATAAAAGTCCTGTAAAATTGCAGTGTCCCAAGTCCAGCAGTTTTCATGTTGGTCATTCTTCAGTTAGTTAGTCGGGACTTCTTTAGAATAGAAATTATCCGGCGTGAAATAATGGCACTTGGTGCTGTTGTGTTTCGTCCGGCCAGTGAGAGTTCCGGAGGCCCCTTCCCCCCCCCCTCCCTCCTCCTCTCACAATTCCTGTTCCTTCCCCAACCCTATTCCTTTCTTAAAGGTCGGCAACGCATCTGCGAATCCTCTGGTTTTGCGGGTGTCCATGGGCGGCGGTGATTGCTCTCCATCAGGTGACCCGCCTGCTCGTTTGCCTCCTTCTTATATAAAAAAGGTACAGGATTTCTAACCGACTGGGCTTATTAAATCACTTTATCATCACAAACTTTTGTAAATATCGTTGCTTCTGTGCGCTGTGGTTTCTTGAACACGTTTTTGCCACAGTTAAAAAATTACGTCCTGAATGGGTGGTAGGTTATAAAAGATTTGACAATTCAAAGTACCTATTATTTGAGTTTATTGAATAAATATATTTTAACTTTGACTTTGACATTCGGATAAATATTTAGATCCAGTAGTGTCTCTCGAATTTTTACTTCTTCTTGAGAGAGATCACCATCTTATCTAAAGTCTGGCGTCTTATGAACAATGTTAATAGCATTGTTATGTGCCGATAGTTTAGAGATAAGATAGCCAAAACCTCAGTGGTTGAGGATTCCGGGTGAAGCGCGCTTCCACCTTCGGCCTACTTGTCACTTACCATCAGGTGAGATGAGAGCCAAGAACTTAACCAAAGTGGATAAAAAAACAGAAGAAGGTCAATTTTTTTTACAAATATCGGTCACAAGATCTTTTCAACGCATACGATAAAAGCAAATATTTAGACAAGGAACCGGCTTAGTTGGTAAGACATTTGACAAAACGTCGCCACTCGGGCCGCAAGGGCCTCTTGCGACGCGTAAACGGATTACGAGGGTTCGCAGCCCCTTGTTAAAATCAAAGTGTTGACTGCGAACCTAATGGCTGTCATAGTCGACCCCAGACGTCGCGGCCCGCTCCGTCATCACACGACACCAGATTTAGTTGCGTTGCGGGTTTAGTAAAGTATGTATACTGTCCCACTGCATGCTTAAAGGCCGCCATCATTAAAATCAAGTCATCGCTACAATTGATGGGTAATGGCTTATTTACCACACTTGCTAAATGCGAAATTTTGTTCAACCTGGGAATTGAAACCTATATCGAGCCGAGCGCTTGACCATTCGGCCACATTCGGCCACCGAGGCGTTTAGTACTTACCGTCAATAAATTACGTACTTTGTCAACAATACGTATCAGATCACTGATGACCCAAAAATTATCTGTTACCCCTTTCGATCACATTTATAAATAAGTATAATAAATGATAATAATATGAATCAAAGATATGAGAATTATAATTTAACCATTCAAACTTTATTCACATTTGATATAACTAATTATTGATCTGTATTAATTGATAATGATTCATATCCCAGATTTTGTAAATGTTTCAGAAAAACGATGATATTTTTTGTTATAACTGTCGTTCGTGCTTTCCTATATAGCACAACAAATGGATTCCAACAGTAAGCCAATATTGTCAATTCTGTGAGGCTTCTCTCGACCTGCGCTGTCAAGACCATAAGGTGCCACCGCACTACCAACAACTTTCATTTTACGGAAACAACCTTCATTTAAGGGTACGTTCTTGACTGTAGAAACATATTAATTAATGAATTTTTATGGTTGCTATAGATAGGACCAACATTAAAGATCAAATATAAATCAAAAATCGTTAAATACCGAAGCAATTTAAAATTCATAACACTAACGTTTTCAGTTATAATTAATGTTATTTTTACCGTAATTCATTATTTTACAGAGTCATTTTAAATAATTTATTTAAATTTTTATGTACTATCGCTACCACAGCGAAGACTAAAAGTAGCACCAGATAGTGAGAGGAAAGAAGCTGTATTTGTATGGACTTAAAAAGGCCGATCATGAGATAGACTGTGTATAAAATGATGACAAAGAAAGGAGTACCAAATGTTGCGATGACATCTGATCAAGGAATTTGCTCTACTAGCACTCCTTCAAGTTTTTCTTACAACACTCTTCTCTTCGTTAGAAGAAATAAACTTTGCTTCACTAGCTGTCTTCGTATCTGGACTTGGCTTCCATGTCAGGTAAAGCGGAGTGATATCGTCTATCTATCACACTATCACATCACACTAATATTATAAAGGCGAAAGTTTGTGAGTGTGTATGTTTGTTACTCTTTCACGTAAAAACTACTATATGGATTTGGATGAAATTCGGCATACAGATAGTTTATAACCTGGATTAACACATAGGATACTTTTTATCCCGATATTCCTACGGAAACGGGAACCAAGCGGGTAAAACCGCAAGCAACCGCTAGTACTGAAATAAAAATTAAAAAAATAGTGGAAGATTATCACACATTACCTCTATCCTAAACTACAATGTTGATTAATCAGAAGATATTTTTGAATAATGAGAAAAGAAGTTGTTATAAGAACCGGCAGCGATGAGCCCACTCGAGGCGTCTGTGGGGGAGCTGTTGGGGAGGGGACCGAGGGCCTGCCTTCACCGGCCGGCCACGACAAGGGTAGTCTATAAAAGCACCCCGGGAGAAAACTCGTCACCAACCTCTTGGCACCTCCCGACCCCAAGAGTACATAGGGTAGCCCGCGTACAGGGGCCTCTGCGCGGGTGGTCCTCTTTTGCCCCACACTCGTGAGAACAATATGGATACGAATAAAACCCAATCTTCTGACGCCACGGCGGGGCCTTGTACTAGGTCCGCTGTGGGTGGTGGGCCTGGCGACGGGCGGAAGGGTTCGCGGAGTAGGGAAGCCGCTCGCGTGGCTATGAGGCGAGGACCAGCTACCGATGAGGACTCCGACGATTATGCCAAACGCACGTCAATTGAGGCGGAAAAGGCCATCTTGGAGATGCTAGCTAGTGGCCCGCAGAGGAAGCGGGACCCGGAGTCCGAGAAAATGGTGCAGGAATTTGTGGAGGAGTCGGGAAAGCGCTCGCTGGCCGACGCGCGAATCGACTCCAGTGGGAGCTCCGGCAGGGCTGGGCTGAGGAAGGCGGACCCCAGGGCAAAGGCAAAGAAGGTCGCCCCAGAGAGAAGCCAGCAGAGGGAGGTCTTGGGCACCTCGGTTGTGATGGTGGAGGCCAGGAGGGCCTTGAGGGACTCCTCCGTGGAGAGTTTCTCCGGGGAGGAGGCTCCCGCTCCCAAGAAGGGCGCTGCACGGGGGAATGATGCGCCCACTGCCGCCGAGGTGCAGAGGGAGAGGTTGGCCAGGCACAACAGGGCGATGAAGCGCTATCGCGAGGAGGCGGCCGGGTTCCCTAAGGCGCAGCTCGTACAAAGGGCGGCGGAGGGCGCCGCGGAGATCCTCCACGCGATCGAGGTCTCGGGCAACCTCAAGGGAGGTATCCGAGGGGACCTGAACCGAGGGGTGCGCACCGTAATGGCCTGCCTGGAGTCGCTGGCCGTGGTAGATGGGGAGGAAGAGGAGAGGCGCCTCCAGGGGTACTGCGCCAACCTCGAGAGGGAGGTAGCGGCGCTGAAGCGGGAAGTCGCGGCGCTTAAAGATGTGGTACGGGCGCCCCCTCCGACCAGTGCGGATACCCCGGGCGCAAATGCCCAGAAGGGGATGGCAGAGTCCCTGTTGGCGGGACTCAAGAAGGAGGTCCTGGGGGTCTTTAAGCAGGACCTGCTGAAATCCCTAGGGGGAATGCTCACGCAGAGGATGGACGCGATGGAGAAGCGCCTTCCACGTGAGTCCCCCCCCCCATGGGGCCACCGTTAGCGCACGACCGGTGGAGAGGCAGCTATGCAGAGGCGGCTGAGCCCTCCAGCGCTCCTTATGCCCCCCCCGTAGGAATGGTCCCAGGGTCTGTGCCTGTATGGGAGGATCCGCCTATGCCCCAAGGGGCCCTGGTAGGACGGCGCCGCGCGTGCGGGCGACCTCCCCTGCCCTGGCAGCGGCGGCCAACACGCCGGCCAATGAATGGAGGACCGTCCCCTCCAAAAAGGCGAGGAAAGCCGCGGCCGCGGCTGCCCGGGCCCAGAAGGAGGGAGCTGGTGCGCCGAAGAAGGTGGCTGCCGCGGGTTCTGTCCCCGCGGCCAGGCTGGTGCCGCCGCGATCCTCGGTGGTGACGGTGACCCTGAGGCCGGAGGCGGTGGAGAAGGGCGCCACCTACGTCTCCGTGATGGAGCGGGCGATCGGCGCCGTCAACTTGGAGGAGCTTGGAGTGGAGGCACTCCGAGTGCGGAACACGGCGGCTGGAGGGCGGAAGCTGGAGATTCCAGGGGTCTCCAGCGGGCCCAAGGCGGACTCTCTCGCAGCGAAGCTGCGGGAGGTGATCGCTCAGGAGGCGGAGGTGGCTCGGCCGTACCGCAAGGCCGAGTTGCGACTGGTGACCCTGGCTGAGGGGACGAGGCCCGAGAGCGCGAAGGCGGCCGTCGCAGAGAAGGTGGGGTGCTCCCCGGACCAGGTGTCCATGGGAGAGCGGCGTGCCAGCCCGTGGGGGAGACACACGGCGGTGGTCCGGCTCCCAGTCGCGGAGGCCAAGCGGCTGGCGATGGCGGGTTGCCTCAGGGTGGGCTGGGCACAAGTCCAGGTGGTGGTGCTCGAGAAGCTGCCGGTGAGGTGCTTCAGGTGCTACGGGACGGGTCACACCAAGTATGTGTGTGACTCGAAGATCGACCGTAGCACCCTCTGCTTCCGCTGCAGTGCCCCAGGGCACCTGGCAGCGGACTGCAAAGCAGAGAAGGCGGAGTGCGGGGTGTGCAGGGAGGCCAAGCTCCCGCACGAGCACCAGCTGGGGGGGAGGGGTTGCCGCCCCCCAGTGACGAAGCCTGCGAGGACCCCTTGGGCAAGGGCTCCCCCGGCAGCTAAGGAGAGCGCCGCGCCGAGCGCCGCGCCGAGCGCCGCGCCGATGGAGGTGGCAGAGGTGCCGGAAAGCCCGGGCACCAGTACGGCACCGGCGGGGGTGTAAATAAATTGTACATATCTGAGTGTTTGTATATAAGTGTGTGTGTTGTAAATATATGTGTGTTGTGGTCCGGCGGATTGTTTAGAAGGCGGGCACTGGTATGGGTATCCCTGGCATACCACCCCAAGTGCCCGGGGTCCGTCGGTCTTGTGTTGTTTTCTTGTTGAGTGTTAGGCGTGCTTGTTGTTTTGTGAGTGTGGCTGTGTGCATGCCCATGCCCGCGAGGGTATGGGCATGTCAGTGTTAATTGGAATGCGTGTGTACGAACTGTACATTGTTGGTGTGTGTGTGACTGATTTGGGGGTTCGCGTGCCCATAGAGGGTGGGTATGTCGGCTTCGTTGTGCTTCGTGTATATAGTCGCCCGTGTGCCGGCGCATGACCGCTCGCGGTCATGCGCCGACACACGGGCGACGGGGGGGTTCGCGGTCCAGTGCCCATGGCAGATAACGTGCTCCTCCCCAGCCTTCAGCTTATCGGATTGTGTGGCCCCCAGGGGTTTAGTGGGTATCCCCCTCCGTCTCGCCCTCCCAGCCGGGTCCTACTTGGCAGCTGACTTGGAGCCTCTCTCCTTATCAGTGGGGGCGGAAAGGCGGACGGGCGAGTCCCACATAACCGGGTGCCTCTTCAAGGCCCCGGTACTAGTAATGAGTTCCCCTGGGAAACAAAAAAAAAAAAAGGGTTCCGACATCTTTATCATCAGTTTAATCTTTGACATATTTTCTTGCGACAATCAAACGCGTGCCCTTAAATAATTTGAAAAAGTTACCTGTACGTAACTTTTCCAAAGTAAGTTGCCGTCAAATCAAAACCATCCGATATTGGTTTCAACTTACCGAATAAAGCCACTCGGCTCACAAAACTTGGAATCGTTACAATTCCCTGAATAGAATGAGGCCTCTTTGTTAACGTTGCTTCTTGACGAAGATAAGACATTTATAAATAAATGCGATACTCAATTAACAATATTGTTTTCCGCTTAGGCTGTGGGGAGCTGTAAAATACATTTCCTTGTAATAAAGCCTTATCTTGTCATTGTGTCGCTATATGGTATGTTGTAATGTTTTAACTGATTTATGTCACCGAATTATTTAAGAGTAACATGTATTTTAATGATGTTTTAAATTTTTTTAAAGCTTGTGTTTTGTTTTTACAATGTCTTTACCCTGAAAAAATGCGTGGGTAACGACGCGTAACCAAACACGGTTTACTCTGATCCTTGGGTTCTTTCTATTACCACAGACTGAGACTACCGTAGTATAACGCGCAATGAACTAGAAAGCCGCTTGAGGCGTCACAAGACACTCGTGCTCGTGGTTGAGGACTTAGGTTTACCTCTGGCGTTGCAAACGTGCAAGGGTCACTCTTCAACCATCAGGCTAGCCGTATGCCTGATTATCAGTTATCTTAGTTGCATTAAAAAACTAAATTTTGTGACACATTTTCTATATACTGTGAACACAGTGGTATTTTAATCAGTAACTTTAAAACTTAATTGCCCATAAACCTATCTACACATTCGTCAAGAACAAAATTTTGTTTTATTCTATTCGCCAAGCGTTTGCTATTTTCCAAAACTGCCGTGCCGCTTCAAAGTCATTTACAATTTCGCTATAAAGCACTTTCGCCGGCGATGCTGACGGTGACAGTTTACGAGCCAGCAGCTAAAAGCGGCGTTTTGTAATTGAATCTTAAAATGGTAATGTGATTGGTGTTGAGATCTGAAGCAATTTTTAACGAAAATTTATCCAGACTTACTAAGTTGGTGTATAAAGTTTTGGGTTAACGCTTCAATGTTATGGACCTTTTTGATAAATTTCTTTTAATTAATATTCATTAGTTGAGATTATTCACACATTTAACATTAACAATAACATCGTAATATTTAGTTTTTTGCGTTAATGACTCTCAAATAAACTCTAAGATTAAAAATTACTGAGGTAGTCATTCTCACCTGAGGTAGTATTACTGAGGTAGTCATTCCCACCTGAGGTAGTATTACTGAGGTAGTCATTGCCACCTGAGGTGGTATTACTGAGGTAGACATTCCCACCTGAGGTAATATTACTGAGGTAGTCATTCCCACCTGAGGTAGTATTACTGAGGTAGTCATTCCCACGTGAGGTAGTATTACTAAGGTAGTCATTTCCACCTGAGGTAGTATTACTGAGGTAGTCATTCCCACATTAGGTAGTATTACTGAGGTAGTCATTGCCACCTGAGATGGTATTACTAAGGTAGTCATTCCCACCTGAGGTAATATTACTAAGGTAGTCATTCCCACCTGAGGTATTATTACTGAGGTAGTCATTCCCACCGGAGGGTAGTATTACTGAGGTAGTCATTCCCACCTGAGGTAATATTACTGAGGTAGTCATTCCCACATGAGGTAGTATTACTGAGGTTGTCATTCCCACCTGAGGAAGTATTTTTATCAACATTTTTATTTTATTTTATAATAATAACCCTGCTAATATTATGAACGTGAGTTCTTTTCCCCCTATTCACTTCGATCCAGAGCAAAGGGGTGACGTTTGGGATAATTCTGAGACTCAAAATTATCGAGACTTCTTCTCAATCTACCTACTCAATCTCGAGTAGTCATAGCAAAATGTTTAAAGAAGAAATTCACACTTGCCTACATATATTAGGTAAGTCCCCTTGTGTGTCAAGCGGCCTTCTGGAGGCCGCAAACTGTCAAACCCGTATGTGTCAGAGGTCTCCTGGAGGCCGCGCTTTACCCCGTCATATTTAGAGTTGAATTTGTGCTCATAAAACTATTGCTATTTCTTTTGTCTTTGTTTTAATGTATAGAGTGGGACAGAGACGGCACAATGCTACAGATGTTTTAATACGGCTCCGAATAGACGATCTGCGCGCGGATTTTTATGTGGGTTCGACCCGTGTCCGTTATCGCCCGGTATATACGCGCCACATCTGGCGCATATAAAAAATGTATGGCGAATTACAATATAACAAATAATACTCATAATAATTATTACACCTGTCATGCTTTTATTTTTAATTAAATTTATTATTTATTATTAAATACAATAATGCGATTCATAAGTTCAAACTCAAGTTTAAACGTTTATGATATCTATAGAATAAATGATCACTAGAGAATATCACATAAGTGATGTTATCGGAAAATGCATCCTTATCGATCACTAGATTATGGGATAGATTCCGTGGAGTTAGAACTCTATCTAATTACTAAAGGCAATTTTGCTATATATCGGACAATAAATTTAATTTAAGATTTATTGTGATTGCTATAATTAAATGTTTTAAAGCTTATGCTTTACTATATGCACACCGCTCGTGCGAGCAACTAACGAACGAGCTTTCCCGACAAAGCAGTGGAAGCTAATCAAATTGGTTTTAGGACAATTGGAATCGGAAACTTCAATAACACGGATTAGGGGCCATTAGCCGCAATCGCCGTGGCGAGCACGGTTGCCCTTTGATTAATTACCTTGAATTAGTTTTGCTATATAAAACTTATTGCGAAAGTTCCGAATAGAAGCTAACTTCCTACCAGAAGCTACAAAACTTCGATGAGATAAATCGATAATTGGATTCGAAATAAAACATTTATACGGGTACATCTACTCGCGTATAATCTGCTTGAATCAGCTTAAAGCCTTTTCCTGGAATGCCAGGAAGGTTTAAGCTGATTCATACGTCATTTTCATTACGCATAAAGTTTCGAATAAACCCATCATACAGGTTATTAAAACCCACCCCTAACACTAAGTTAAGTACGATTTATACAACAATAACATGTTGGAAACAGCGCCACCTAGGGACAAGTTTGTTTCAGAAGTTTGTATAATAGCGAAGTTAACACGTACTGAGCACTCTGACCTATTAATGTAAGAAACTAGTACCCGCAGGAGGCATTGATTGAAATACCTTTAATAATACAAGCTAGAACCTCCATTCAATGATTAGTTACTACAAAACTGTGTATAAGATAAATAGCATAAAGTAGGTACCTAACACGAAAATAGTTGGAGTTCAAATCAAGGCGTTTATTATATGTCACATTACAAATGCAAGACAGTTCATATAAAATAAGCTAAACGCTTATGCAGTGTAGTTACTGCAGACGTACCGACCACGGTCGATGGTCAAACAAGTTCCTATCGACCAACTGCGACCAAGCACTGGACGAAGAAACTTAATGCAACCAACTCGATGGAAAGAAGACATTGATGCAATCGCGGGAAAAAATTGGTTTCGAGTTTCTACCAACCAACAGAGAGACATGCCAAAGGGAGAGGTCTTCACCCAGAATTGGGTGGCTAGGCCAAAGAAGTGACGATCTTCGCAAGGTGACTAACAACAGCTGGATAAGCATAAGAGTAGCCGCAGACCGGGCTTAGTGACGTGCTCTTGGAGAGTCCTATGTCCAGCAGTAGACAAGTATAGAGAAACCCAAAACGCTAATAATACCAATTTTCAAAGGATCTAAATATACCTGTGCTGTGTATCAATGTTATACTCGTACTTGATTTTAAAGTAACCCCCTTCTATGGTAGCTAGGCAACAAAGAAGTGTGGTTTGTTTTCCAGGCAGACACGAGTGACGTTGCTGCACGAATTGGGCCGGCTCGCCCGGAAGATAGATAGATACCACCCTCACAGTCACACGGAATATCGACGTGAAACAATGGCCCTCGTTGCTGTTGTGTATTGTCAGGTGAATGAATGTACCGGGGGCCCATCTCCTCCATTACATTTTCTACTCCTTCCTCAAAGGAGTGGGCTCCTTTCTCAAGGCTGGCAAAGCATCTGCGACTCCTCTGGTTTCGCGGATGCGGAGATTACTTCGTATCAGGTGAACGCCTGCTCAGTTAACTCCTTTTTAAATAATAAATACACTTTCATATTGTGTTTAGGTCATTTTGCGTTTAGGTCAATTTGCGTTTAGGTCATTTTGCGTTTGGGTCATTTTGCGTTTGGGTCATTATGCGTTAAGGTCATTTGGCGTTCGTAATATAGGTCATTGTGCGACGGAGGGGATATTTCGATTCCATCTCTGTAATCAAACAACACTGTTTCTCTTTTTTTAGTATGGCCCGTCGAAACGCAAAATTCAACAAAGCTAAATTGACAAAAATTACTTTTTAATTAAATAACTGAACTAAACTAAAGCTTTGATACTAAAAAGGATACCGTGTAAAATACTAAAATATGATATGCTCCTGTGAGCAATTTCAGTTTGCTTTAGTTTTAGTAAGTTGACTCCGCATATGTGCGCTCGCTGCATGTTCGAATATAATCGTACATATTATTTTGAACAGAGCATGCTTTAGGAAAATTTTATAACGTTTATTAAAGTTGCTTTATTGGCGGCTAGGTGAAAGTTTCCATTATCCTAGTGGATGCAGGCAGTGGAATGTAAGCAAGCATTATTAAATGAAACGATTACGATATTATGTTTCGAAGTTTTTGATATATCTACCTGTATCATTATTCAATGACAATGAAGTCACTGTAGATAGATACTAAGTTATTATTAACTTGATTTAGTAGTAAAATCAAGACGATTCATTTTTTTTCTTTCTTTTTTTCAAAATAAGAGTGTGTATAGAGTTAACCGTGTCGCGTGGCGGTGAAAGAATACTACCACCCCCTCTCTTCCCTTAAGTGTCGTAAAAGGCGACTAACGGACTGAAGACTGCACATGCACATACATCCAGCAGCAAAGAACGGTGATGGGCTCACCACCTGTCACGCTGAGTACATGTGCGTTACTATTTGGTGAAAAGTGGACTGTGAAATCATAAAGTTACTATACCTAGCGGAATAGAGGAACAAAGGGCTGAGCGAGCAGGATGTCACTAGCAACAACACTGTGGGATAAAAAGAGATGCGTGATGCGACGTCACAGAACTGTTTTTGGCTACTGTTTGTCAGCACTTATCAGCACGCTGAGAATTTGGGTTTTCCGAATTTTTCGGATTTTACGTGAAATCGTGGATATTTTCCCATCCCATTATATTTTAGTTCAAATAACACTATTACTGTTAGTAATAAATATAATGGATATCGATGTTAATGTGAAAAGCGACATGACGTAAAATCACTGAACGCATTCTTTACACACACAAATGCCATCACATTTCGGTTTCGTTTGACAGCTCATGTTTGTTTCTCTATTCCGTTAGGTATAGTAACTTTATGGGTAAAATACTGCTTTTGCGGTCCTCATTGCCTAGTCTCTGACTAATCCTTCGGGGATAATAGTCGTGATTATAAGTCAGTTATCTACTCGACAGTTTCGTTAATTACCTAGTCACTTTCGGCAACTGGTCAGTTTCTGTAATTCGTCAATTTCATTAAAATCCTTAATTCGTCTGTTGGGTTATCTGGTCAGTGTATGAAACTCTACAGTTTATGCATTTGGACTAGATGTACAATCGTTAATGAAAATCATTGTTATAAATATTATTTAATTATTTTTCAAATTAATGTCAACCACGATCACCCGTGGTTTGTGTATGCATGTGTATGTTTTAGCGATTGCGAGTGCTTGAATGATGTATGTATGTATATATCCCACTAATATTATAAACGCGAAAGTTTGTAAGTATGGATGGATGTTTGTTACTCTTTCACGTAAAAACTACCGAATGGATTTGGATGAAGTTCGGCATACAGATAGTTTATAACCTGGATTAACACAAAGGATACTTTTTATCCCGATAATCCCACGGGAACGGGAACCACGTGGGTGAAACCTCGAGCGGCCGCTAGTATGTATATATATAGGAGTAAGCAAATCTGACACTGATCGCAGCATTCGCAGCAAATGGAAAGCTGTGGTACTGCCTACCCCTTGGGGAAAAGGCCGTGACGTATATAGTACCTCTTTGATTAAATACACGTCTAGATAGAACCTGGCCGTAAAAACGTCCAAAAATTTACGGGCCAGTATTGGCTTGACGCGCTCCCCCCGGCCATAGAAGGCGGTCATTCACGCTAGCGTCAGTCATACGCGTCTGTCACGCACATTTCAAAAATGTAATACAAAAAAGCGGATTCGGAAAAGCGCTTGCACCGCGAGTCTGCCTCAGGTGGGAATATATTTTTACAACGTTTCGTTGTCATAGAGTTAATTTGAGCGTTTTATAGCCAATAATAAAATATTACGAAGATGTAGGTTTATTTTATTAGATACGATAGATTGAAGTTTATTTATAGAGATTTGCTTTTTTCCTTGTTTTTTCCTGATGCTTGTAACTTACAAGAGAAAACGCAAATATTCCAAATTCTGAATAAGCTTCTTTCAAGTGATATTTCTGGCCGAACCACTGGCATCTGTCACTCGCTGAAAAATTGTGCAGAAAGTGTCAACAGCTGAGATAGGCCGGCTGGGCGCGGACACGTAGATAAACAATCTGTAGAAATAAATCGGTCCTTCGGCGTCGCTTTATGGATAAAAGAATTCTGGCAACCAATACATGTTCCGTTACAGTCAATGATATTGATTATACTCGTATAAAACAAATATCATTGCTTACAGTGTACATTAAAACTTTAAAATTAACATTTTGTGAAAAGAAAATTAAACAGCACATGCCGAGTTTTTCCTTGCTTCTTTTCGGACAGATTAATATGCAAAGTAGTTCAAAAAACACTTAACATTATTACAAGAAACAGAAAATTGAGCCAAATGCCATGGTAGAGATCAACCACTATATTTTGTCACATGGTAAGTGGATTCATATTTACAATGCATCGGTGTTCAAGTGCAGATGTGTGAATTCTGTAACTATGGCAACTGTAGACCGAAACTAAATAAAAACATGGATCTGTCGCTCGACAGGTTGAGTCAAATTATGTCACTAATTTATCAGTATGGGACATCTTGACATTTTTGAATGACTGACACACGCATCGAGCGGTCAGTTAAATTATGACTGGTCGAGATTTGAGTCGAGCAATAAATCGAAAAGAATTTGAAATTTGTTAGATACTGTCAGCCAGCGAGCTGTCAGCACACAAATCAAAATTAATTCGATGCCGTACATAATTATCAT